>JANJGK010000030.1:2307303-2779803 GCA_039081455.1 Macrobrachium rosenbergii | reverse complement strand
GTCGATATTCCTGAAATGCACTTAGGTTTTCCGGTCGGCAGTCCAAGGTCGTTCTACGCGTTCAAAATTTGGAGTTAAATTCCAAACAGTGTTTTTTTTTTTTTTTTGCGAGGAGATGCGGGTTGTGGGGGGAGGGGGGGTTGGTTGGGATCACAGGTAGAAAGATGGCGAGTTGGGACCATAGTGGAAGCGAGTATACTCTACGTTCCCTGTCTCTGTATCAATGGGCCCTCAGGTTCTGTGGAAAAGCCTTCGCATCAACGGAAGCTGAAATCTACTGATAATTTCACGTTTAAATTTTTAAAAAAATTATAAAAGACTTAATTCTTTAGCATATTAACAATTTCCATTCCCAGTTATGCAATAAAATACTACAGCTTTTTACCCTCAAATTAAAAAAAAGTGGATTTGAAAGTAAAAAAAGGTAAATTTCAAATTAAAAAAGATAATCAAATTAAAAAAAGGTCAATTTCAAATTAAAAAGGGCGAAAATCAAATTTAAAAAAGGTCAAATTCAAATGAAAAAAGATGAACTTCAGATTAAAAAGGATGAACTTCAAATTAAAATAAATCAATTTCAATTTAAAACAAATTGTTAAATGACTTTGTGTAAAAAAGTAATTTTTTAGTTGACTGTAAACTCGACATCAGATATGCATTATCTATATTTTAAAAAACACTACAGTAATTATAAAAAAAGAGCAATAAAAATCCACCTTTTCCTTTGTTTACAACTTTTCCCCATCTTTATATGGGGTCACTTTTTTGTGTTCTTCTATAGTGCGCATCACGCTCTCTTAGACTCATCTCCTGCATGCCATTTGATACACTACCTTCCAATCAAAATATGGCCCATGCATATCCGATGTCAAGTTTAAAATCAACTAAAAAATTAATTTGACACAAAGTCATATATTTAACAATTTGTTTTAGATTGAAATTGATTTATTTTAATTTGAAGTTTCAGCTTTTTTTATCTGAAGTTCATCTTCTTTAATTTGAATTTGACCTATTTTAATTTGATTTTCACCTTTTTTAATTTGAATTTTACCTTTTTTTATTTGATTGATACCTTTTTTATTTGAGTGATACCTTTTTTTAATTTGAAATTGACCTTTTTTAATTTGAAATCCACTTTTTTTTTTAAATTTGAGGGTAAAAAGTTGTAGAAGCCTTTTGCGATGGAGTATGCTGTGCGTGCTTCAAAAGTATGTGGCTGTAAGTAAGGAAAGTAATGGTACACAAAATGGACTTCTGTTATTCCTTCCATCCTTCCTTCCTTCCTTCCTTCCTTCCTTCCTTCCTTCCTTCCTTCCTTCCTTCCTTCCTTCCTTCCTTCCTTCCTTCCTTCCTTCCTTCCACGCCGCTCAGCAATTTCCCCTGAAAATGGGAAATGGCTGAGAATGCTGGCTCTTGGTTCGTTCTCAACAGATATTTTGTGAATTAAATTTCCAGCCAGGTGCCTTCTCCACGCAAGGCATAAAGCACCCGGTCAAGTAATGATCAAGAGATGTATTTATATATATACGTACATACATATATATGTGTGTGTGCTAGTAGGTGTGTATGCATATATAACATTTGGTGTAGCTTCTTGGGTTTGAACACGTGCAGACTGAACACATGTAAGCGTTGCTAACGTGTAGATGAAACAGTTTCCCGCTTTGCACAGAGAGAACGTGCTGTAAAAACGCAGGTGTTATCAGCAACATTTTCAATATGTGGCCTGAATGATATACTTTAACACCTGTGAAAAAATGACTGGTGTCAGTCCCTTTGTACATTGCTGTTTTTGTATTCTGAAAACTCTCCCATCAGCATACAACACAGAAGTCTCGAAAGCAGGTGGTCAGCCATTCGCCGAGTACCCACGAACGATTATCCCTGATGTTAAAATTACACTGTTCTGAAGCGTTTCCATCATTGTCGACGTTGCCACATTTAAAGTCGTCGTTATGAGATCTAACTTTTCCTGCCCTGAATCTCTTTCAGAGTCCTTCGAAACGTTCAGTTATATTCCCTTCTCTCTTGCAGGACGGAATGTATCGTGCATTTTGGCAGCAGCGGTGCCTGCCTATTCAGTGGCGAGAACCCAATTTTTGCTGGTCGATGCTTACCCGTATTCACTGTTATTTGACTGCATTCATCCTTCCGCGAATTGCAGTAGACGAGAATAACAATAATCTGTGCACCTTCAGTGTAGCTTGTCCACAATTTTTGTCTTCAAATAAATGATCATTCGAAGTTTGCTTAGATTTAGTAGGAACTTCGAAATGTATATTGACAGTCTTATTCTCTTCATACGGTATAATATCGAATTCAGTTGGGAATGACTGAACCCCTTCGGCTGGAAGTTATTCCAAAACCAAGTGAATTCGCTATGAGCAGGTATTTACTGCTCAACACTCGTGACTATAACAGTTCATGTGCAAACTGTTAACAAAACTACCTTAAAAATCCACTTGTGACAAGCTTAGCAATGAGCTCACACGGTGGCGAGGGACTGATTTCGATTTCAGGGACAGAATTTTATTAATAGCATTTACGTGAGAGAGAGAGAGATAGAGAGAGAGAGAGAGAGATAAATTCTTGTCTCCAAGATGAAAGTCAACAAAATATGTAGGAAATGAGAGAGAGAGAGAGAGAGAGAGAGAGAGAAATAAATTCCTTCTAAATCTGAATTGTCTCCATGACGGAAGTCAGCAAGATTTGTAGGAAATGAGAGAGAGAGAGAAAGAGAGTTACAAGGATCAGGATGTCTCAAAGACTTATTAGTCCATCTGACGAGACATCATGTCCTCGCTTATCTCTAGGAGCAGGATTTACTGTTCATTCACAGTGTTCTACTGATTTTGTCTAGCTTTCTTTTAAACTCTTCCACACTGTTGGTGTCTACAACTTCTGGTGGAAGTTTCTTCCATGTGTCACATATCTTGTATGTGAAGAAGTTCCCACAACGAGAAAGTTCTTCATTGGAGGTGTCGGTAGAGCTCTCGACTAGCACGCTGTTGGCCCAGCGTTCGACTCTCCGACCGGCCAGTGAAGAATTGGAGGAATTTATTTCTGGTGATAGAAATTCACTTCTGTTAGTTGTCCTCGCAATCGTTGTGTTTCTAAGCCATAAATGTTCAGGCTCTCTAGTCGTCTTTGCTAACCTATTTGCCTGATGGATGGAATTAACTTTGTGGCTCTTGCTTGTGCCCCTCCTAATCTATTTATGTCCTTTCTTAGTGTTGGTGACCAAAACTATACTGCGTATTCAATACAAGGTCTAATTACTATGGATGTGTAGAGCTGTAGCACCGTTTCCTTGTCTCTGTATTTGAACTGCCTCTTTATGTATCCCACTAAGTTTCTGTTCCTTCTTTTCAGCTTTTATGGACTGTTTTGCAGATTTTAAGACCTTGGTGATAATGACCCCAATGTTCTCTTCTTGTTCTACACTGTTTATGTCATTCCCAAGCAGCATGTAGTTGGCATGAGGGTTGTGTGTTCCTATTTGTAACACTTTACACTTATCTAAGTTAAATGGCATTTGTCATCTTTTTGACCACTCTCCTATTTTCCTTAGATCATTTCTTAAACTATCCACTGCCTCTGGGTCTGCTGCATTTACAACTAGATTGGTGTCATCTGTAAATTTAGATATCCTGCTAGTTAAGCCTACATCAATGTCATCAATGTAGATAAAAAAAAACAAGAGCGGGCCAAGGACAGAACCCTGAGGAACTCTGCCCGTCACATCTGCCCATTCTGATTTTCCCCGTTTATTACAACTCTGTTTTCTATTAGTTAGGCAGCCTTCGATCCAGTCTGCTATTTCTCCTACAATTCCTTTTGTCATTAGTCTCTTGTGTGGAAGTTTGTCAAAGGCTTCTCGGAAATCTAAGTAGAGTATATCTATTGCTCTACTACTGTTGTAAATATCAAGCATGTTATGGAAAAACTCAAGAAGTCTGATAAGCAGGATCTGTTTTGTCTGAAGCCGTGTTCACTGTTTAATAACAGGTTGTTTTGTTTCTATCAATGTGATCCACAATTTGATCTGCAATTGTTGGCTCAAAAATCTTACGAGGGACTGACGTTAGGCAGATTAGTTTATAATTACCTGACTCTTCTCTTGGAACTTTTTATGTAGACTGGGAACACATTACCTAGTTTCCATCGTTTTGGTGCCTTTCGTTATTCTGCAGTGTTTCTGTGGAGTTTATATAGGTGAGGAATTTCTCCTCTTTTAACTCTTTAATCTCTCTTGGGTGAATCCCATCCGGGCCAGGAGATTTGAAGTAGTTTTTCTATTTTGTTTTTAACGTCTTCCTCTGTTAAATATTATTTTGTCAAGTGGTTCAGCCCCTTCCTATTTAATAGCTGGTTCAGAGATTGAGGTAGTGTCATCAACTGTGAAAACACTAGTGAAAAACTTTTTAAGTAACTCAGCTTTTTCCAAGTCTGAGTTCAGTAGGTTTTCTCTGTTGTTTCTTAAGGGACCTATGCTATTTTGTATTCGCTTCCTACTCTTAACATGCCCAAAGAATTCTTTTGGGTTGTCCTTACAAACTGATGCAACTCTCTTATCCTCGTTTATCTTTGCATTTCTTACTAATTTGTCCACCATTCCACAGAGTTCTTTATGCCTGCTTGCATCTTCTGGAGTTGGGTGTGGAGTCACTGATCTGTGCAATCTGTCTCTTTCGCTTATTTTGTTTTTAATTTCTCTGTTGAACCACTTAGGCTGATGGATGCAGTTTGTTTGTATTGGCTGTAATGGTATACATCTGGAACGTTTTTCTGTGTATTCTTCTAGAAAGGCTTCCCATTAGTTATCTATGCCTGTGTTCTTGTCGTACTCTAGATTTTTAACATAATCCTTTAGCTTTTTTAATTCTCCTCGACGGTAGTCTCATTGTCTTTAGTATCTTCTTTTTTTCTTTTGTTCTTCTTTGGTTGGTGGGGAGGTCTGTACACTAGTATTAGCGCTAGCTTCTTCCCTAAACTGCTTATATTGATGCCAATTTACCTCTTGAGAGAGAGAGAGAGAGAGAGAGAGACAGAGAGACAGAGACAGAGAGAGAGATAAATTCCTTCTAAATCTGAATGGTCTCCAAGATGGAAGTCAACAAAATATTTAGGAAATGAGAGAGAGAGAGAGAGAGAGAGAGAGAGAGAGAGAGAGAGAGATTTATGTTGAACTTGAGCTAGCTTAGATATTGTTTATTACTGGCTCCGTATTGCATCTTCCATTATTCTAAAATAAGAACGCCATTTACAAGCCAGTGTGGAATGTTCGTCATTTTAGCATGGAGTGTTTCTTTACAGAACTATTCTAACCTATTAAATACATTACTTACAACTCCATATTTCCATCGTTAGAAACAAATCCTTAAGAAAATCCGGACTTCGTAGGAAGAGATTTTCGTATCTCTCCTTATGAACAGATTTGTCGTCCGAAGAGCTGGCATGATCTCGCCCAAGCTCTGGGAACAAATAGATAGATGACGATTCATTTGAAGGACCTCTAATCTTTTTAACGAAAACTCTGTTAAGATCATTTAAAAACTGAATGTAATGCAGCTCCATTTTTATGAAGCACCTTCTTCTGAGTAACAACAATAATAATAATTTGGTACGAAATACTTGCACTGTTTCATTCAACCACACGCTACATCTCCCTGTGAACCTTTTTCATCATTTATTCGGGGGGTTGAAATGAACGAATTCATCGATTGAAAAGCAATGAAAAAGAGTTCTTATTGCGACCTTGACTTGCACACTTGTTGTTACCTCCCTTGACTGTTAAACTACCCGGGGGAAAAGCACAAAGCCCTGATATGGCAGGTGTTGTGGACAATTAACTACTCCACCACTGGATGAGTCAGCAGGATCAAACGCAATAACCTACTTCTGTCATTTTAATTTTTGTATTTGTAAATGTTTTAAATTTTTAAACATCTTTTTAAAAGAAGTTTTTCCCCATTGTATAAGTGACATTTTAAGTATTAGTTTTATGTAAATTTCCCAGCCTTGAAGATGCATCATGTGATGTGAAACGTTGGCAGAATAATGATGTTGGAAAACTTCTTCTTCGTGTTCCTATTCATCTTCCGACTGAGATCCCGTGGAATTAGTAATTTCCACGAGTTGATAAGGACCAGATACAGCCCACAGTTGTTAAACAGTTGCCGCCTTCTTGAAAAGTACACTGAGAAGATTCCTTCAATACTGTCAGTTCAACAATATTGTTCCTAGGTTCGTGAAGTTTGAAGTCCATAAAGCTTCACTGTATCGCTCAGAATTTTACCATGATACGATTACAAAGTTATTAGACACTGATATCACTTCTAAGTATAGAGATTTAAAGAGATTTCAGACGTTAACCTCTGAGTACAAATCCATCATACAAGGTTCATTGACGTTAACTGATCATTTTATTTTTACCAAACTATTTAATAATGCCCTGTTCATTTTTACACAGAACGTGGAGACTAAACATAATAGGAGACTACAAGGTTTAGGCATATCCATTCCTGTTTTTTAACAATAATATAAATTCTGTTTCTAATTTGTCCAAGCGGTTTTTATCAAAAAAGGAAGAATTTCTTCTTTCTTTAGGATTGGACTTCTGCCTCCCATGTTATAAACCCAACTTCCAACAACTTTTCTTACCATTAGAAGTTTTGCTCCAGAAATTGTCGAAATTGCCTCTGTGTAATAACGCCGAGTACTTGAGGTCTCAGGTATCAGCCTTAGCCCACCAAGCGTATAACAACCTTAAAACCAGATGGGCTCCCTTTTTCAGAAAGGAGGATCTACAAATTTTGAAGGATTTGGCCAAAGACTCAGATATAATTATTGTGCATCCTGACAAAGGTAAGGGAACTGTAGTTTTAGATAAGCAGGACTATGTTCATAAAATGCACTCAATTCTCAGTGACTCATCAAGATTCCAGAAATTGGGAACACCTAATTGACAGAATGTTACCAAAATAGAAGACAGAATTAACAGGTTCCTCAGAGCACTCAAACGTGACAGCATCATAGATGAAAACACCTTCCAAAACCTTCTCGTTACTGGATCAACATATGGGACCATGTATGGCTTTCCCATGATCCACAAGGAGTGGGTCCCACTTAGACCTATACTTTCTTCGCTAAATACGCCCAACTACAAACTTGCAAAGTATTTAGTTCCACTGTTAGAACCGCTCACCAATAATTCTTTTAATGTAAAAAGTGCTGCTGATTTCAAGGACGATATTCTTAAGCAGGACTCTGACCTTTTTATGGTCAGTTCGACGTTGAGTCCCTGTTTACCAATATTCCTGTTGAGGAGACGATCGAGATCATATTGACCAAACTTTTCCCATTTCCCGATTCTCTTTTTAACGGTTTTAATAGAACCTTATTTAAACAACTTTTAGAATTGGCCGTGCGGGACACGTTCTTTATTTTTAATGGCTCTTGCTTCAGACAGGTGGAGGGGATGGCAATGAGAAGCCCTTTAGGTCCTACCTTCGCCAATATTTTTATGAACTCCCTGGAGGAGACAGCATTTGACAATTGTTCCCTTAGTTTCCATCCTTTATTTTATAAAAGATATGTGGACGACACCTTTGCCCTGTTTAAACGCGATTTCAATGCAGATTCCCTTTTAGAATTCCTTAATGCCCAACATCCCAATATCAGGTTTACAGTTGAGAAAGAAACTCGTAACTCCTTATCATTTCTTGACTCACGCATCACCAAGGAAAATAATGGGTTTCAAACCAGCATTCACAGGAAAAATACTTTTACAGGTTTGGCCACCAATTTTTATAGCTCATGTAATTTCAGTTTTAAGGTGAATTCTCTCTCTACCCTCCTCCACAGGGCGTATTCTCTGACCTCCAGCTGGACAGCTTTTCATAAAGAAGTAGAGTTCTAGGCTAAGTTTTTTCGCAACAATTGTTTTCCATCCCACTATTTCCATCGAGTACTTAATAAGTTCCCTTTTTTCCATGGCAAAAGTTTTAAAAAGAAATGTACGAATTTAATTCATCATGAACTGCCAGCTGTAAATCTGAGGTTGATTCCACGAAATCCACTAAATATCCGTTCTTTTTCCAGAGTGAAGGACAGACTGAGCCCTTCCTTGACATCCAACATTACCTATAAATATACCTGTCCCAGATGTAGTCTGGGAACCTACGTTGGATGTACGAGGAGGCTTCTCAAAGTCCGTTTCTGCTCCCACCAAATTGTCAGCTTCAGGACGGGTTGCACATTGTCCAATCCCGAACTATCCAATGTTCGTAACCATTCTCTAAGATCTGTGGTACCCGCTTGGATATAAATGATTTTAAAATGATTGGATCTGCCCGTAAGGACGACGACTTGATGGTGGTGGAGTCGCTTTTTATAAAAACTAATGTACCAGCACTAAACACCCAATCGTCGTCCACACAACTGTTTATAGCATAACTGCCTCTTTGTTTACTCTCCACGTCCGTTGTAGGTTCTTTCGTTTGTTCATTTTCTCCCTGCCTTTTGAGTCACTTTTTAGCTCTGGCCTTGGTAGATGTTCCTTTCAAGTTCTCGTTTTAATTTTTGTATTTGTAAATGTTTTAAATTTTTAAAAATTTTTTAAAGAAGTTTTTCCCATTGTATAAGTGACATTCTAAGTATTAATTTTATGTAAATTTCCCAGCCTTGAAGATGCATCATGTGATGTGAAACGTTGGCAGAATAAACTTGATCTTGTGAGAGACATGCACTCCTTTACCTCTTCAACCTGAGATATATGTATATATATATATATATATATATATATATATATATATATATATATATATATATGTGTGTGTGTGTGTGTGTGTGTGTATATTTATATATACATATATATCTTTATTGTTTCCTGTGATTTTAGCACACATCGGCGGTCATGTTCAAACTAAAATTCTTCACGTCTAGCAACGACGTGATTACCAAATTTCATTCTCTCATTTTCGGTTGAATGACTGTTCGCATCGAAAAAATCTATATTTGTTCGGAAGGCTCTCTCTCTCTCTCTCTCTCTCTCTCTCTCTCTCTCTCTCTCTCTCTCTCTCTCTCTCTCTCTCTCTCTCTCTCTCTCTCTCTCTCACCAATCACCAAAATGAAATTAGTCTCACAAAGGTGAGGCATTACTATTAATGCAAAACATCTGCTGGGAGTAAAATCATAATCATTCACGGAAGCCAAGTGTTGGACGCATTTGCTGTTTAGCCCCATATTTCTTCATGAGTCATACCGCTCCCAGCTTTTTAGGGGGAGCAACCCCCGCCCCCCCACCCTTCCACCCTCGACATGTAATAAAAAATCACTTATTATTATTATTATTATTATTATTATTATTATTATTATTATTATTATTATTATTATTCCGAAACGCTCGCATATTCTTTTTCCATACAATGGCAACTAAATCCTAGGTTCAGTCAACTGTTCTGGTCGCCCGTTAGGCTGTGGTGCGATACATTAACACGACCTTCTGCTTTCATTTCACATGGCGCTGTTCATTAAGAAGGGAGAGTTTCTTGTTGAGTTTTAGCGACATTTTTCTGTTCCCGAACGCTTGTCCTTGACAGTGTGTTCGTCATAACTGGCGTTGGACTCTCAGGCACGCAGTACTCAGGTTCCTACTTCTTTCGTGACCTGTGCGATGAATTGCTAATGGCCTGGACTCTCACTTGAAAGACCGGGGTTCGTTCCCTTTGTGAGTGAGAAATTTACCAATATATATATGTGTATATATGTATATTTAATATGTATAATAATATGTATATATAAGTTTAGCAAGACCACTGAGCTGATTAACAGCTCTCCCAGAGAGGGCTGGCCCGAAGGATTAGATTTAATTTACGTGGCTAAGAATTAACCGGTTACCTAGCAACGGGACCTACAGCTTATTGTGGAATCCGAACCCCAATATGACGAGAAATGAATTTCTATCACCAGAAATCAATACCTCTAATTCTTCACTTACTAGGGTCGGAGAGTCAAACGCTGGGCCAACAGCGTGCTAGCCGAGAGCTCTACCCACCCGCCAATGAAGAACTGTATGAATTATATATATAAAATATATATATATATATATATATATATATATATATATATATATATACATATATACTCTGTTCATATACATAGATATGTTTGTGTGTGTGTGCGTGTTTACATGCATTAGTAGGCTTTTACAATATGGTCACAAAACAGTCTCGCACGTTTCCATTAATGAAATATTCTGAAGCATTGCCTTCGGCCTTAATGGCGCATCTAGTTCGCTTCCGTAAGTTGCTAATGCCCAAATCACTTGACAGACAGTGTTATAACACCCCCACAACATCCCCTTTCGATATAATCGCCTAATAATCATCTGTGGTTTGTCATTTAAAACATTTTTATCTATTTATTTATTTTTTCTTTTTCAATAAGTGTGATCTCTTCTTTGTGCATTTCAATTTATCTTCTCTCATTTCCTCATGAACACCTTAATAATAATAATAATAATAATAATAATAATAATAATAATAATAATAATAATAATAATAATAATAATAATAATGCGAGTTTTCAATCAATATGTTTGCTAAAAATCCTCCTTTTCTTGAGGATGTTAGAAGCCATTTCAAAGATAATTACCATTGTTCCGCGGGGATGGGAGAAGTCTGGGTTCTGTATGATTTGAATGATTCGTATCCGAAGTGTTCTCAAAATTTTCTAAAATATTTTTTTTTTTTTTTGCGGTGGACAATCATTTCATGAAGATACGTCACGGGATCATTTTAAAATATAGAAAAATTCCCTTTTCGTGTAATTTAGGCCTGGTGTTCCTGGTGTAGGGAGTTATTAGAGTGAAATACTTTTCAAAGGTTTTACTGAAATCGACCTGGGAGCGATTCATTACCGCACTTCTGCTTCCCTTTGGTAATTCCTTGATCTTAACATTTTGAAAAAGTTAGATAAAAGTATACTTTTTTTTATTTATCTTTGCATTTTATATTTTATATTTGCATTTCATGTGCATATTACATATTTTAGGGGTATTTTAAAAACTCAAGAAAGCCGTTTAATTTTTTTTTTTTTACTTTAAGGGGTCCCTTGTGTTTTCATGCGTATAAGAGTTTCTCATTTTTTTTTTTTTTTTTTTACGTTATTTGATAAACAGCATAAAATCACTTCCATGCCTTCAGTTCAAAAGTATGTAAGTATGAAACAGTACGAAATCCTGACAGAACAGGTTTTAAAAATACCACGGAATAATCCTGCAAATTCTGTTTGCTGTAACCGTTCCAGCACGGGGAACAAAACAAAGCCAGTTTGGGACAGAATTATTTGGTGATCGTTTCAAGGCCAACGGTACGAGGGTAAAATAATGCAACCCTGTGATTATCACCCCCACAAGTTCCCCCCCTCACCCACGCAAACTAAAATGCTCGCTGCCGCTGCACGTGATTTCACCAGAGGCACAATTGTGCCTGATTTGTGAATGTCAGGCAACACTTGCAGGGCAGGAGGGCTACAAAAACCAGAGGAGGGGGCCATATCGTCGTCAGTCGAGAGTGATTCCTCGCCTTCGCCGAAGAACCGAAGCTCCCTCTGAGTCCAACCGGAAGAGCCAAGCCGCCATTCATCTCTTCTTCTTCTTCCTCGCTCCAACGATGGGAATTTCGAGCATTCGTCTGGTTTTCGCGACCCTGCTAGCTTCTGCCAGCGTCTGCCAGGTAGTATTTTTTGTATGTCTGTCTGTTAATTTTAGTTAAGAACTCCTCTTCTTCTCATATACCGTCCAGTTCTGTATCCAGGAAAATCGAATAAGAGTTGATTTTAAAGTGTGTAAATTTAAAAGATGTTTACATTTGGTTTATAACGGGTGAAAAAAATGAAGCGTTTGTGAAACAATCTCAAGCTTAAAATTAATACTTTGAAGGTCCCGACAGAGAGAGAGAGAGAGAGAGAGAGAGAGAGAGAGAGAGAGAGAGAGAGAGAGAGAGAGAGCTGTTTCCCTCAGCCCACTATATTTTATTCTTGTCTTTTGTGCTCTGAAGCAAAGGAAATTTACCAGTAACGTTTTCCTCCTTAAAGTTAAACTGAGTAGACGAAAACATTAGAAAGAGGTAAGAAATTGTTGATGAAAAAACGATTGATTCCAAAAATATTATAAGAAATAACGTCGGTCTTTTATGGTACGAAATTTTCAGCATTCCTTGAACTGAGATTTTGAACTCGATTGTTGTCAAAACGCCAGAAAAAATTAGGAAAAACTTTCTATCTCTTCTCAAAGTCGAGTTTTGAAAGTCTTGATAACATTTATAACTTAATGATCCTTTGTACTGATTCACTGCAAAAACGTCAAAGGTTTAACCTGTCAATTGTATTGTACGCGAACTGCTCTTTCAGCTGTCCTGATTAATGTTCAGAAATAAAGGCATTTTTAAAAGCTTGACAGTGTAGATTTTCATAGTCTCTTCACATATTCTTGAAACTCCATTTTGTAATGTCAAATCAAAGACCAAAAATTAGATCAAGCTCAAAAAGTAATTGAATAACTGGTAAACGTATCTGAGTCAGTGGCTAAATTAATTGAGAACTGTCTAAATTAATTGAGTAACTGTCAAGAGTATGTGAATAGTTCGTATTGTACAGAGGGAGACAAATCAGAACCTGACTCTAAACACAATCAAATAATTGTGTAGGTATGGGTCCAGTCTCTCTCTCTCTCTCTCTCTCTCTCTCTCTCTCTCTCTCTCTCTCTCTCTCTCTCTCTCTCTCTCTCTCTCTCTCCCCTTGGATATTCTAATTTCTTTTTAAAAGGTAGCTGGTAGCCTTCTTATAGATTTGTCAAACATCATTCTTTTACTTGCATAAATAAAAATACTGAGAATATAGTTGTGTCATATATAGTATATATATATTTACAGGCTTATTTTTCTGTCTATTTGGCTTGAGAATACCAAGTGAGGCTAATTTGTTTTTTTTTTTTTTTTTTGTATTTCAGGGAGGAGGTCCAGGTATGTAAGTGTGGTCTCTAAGGACGTCAGAACAACTCGGAGACGAAACTGTAAGTCGAACCAAGCTAACTTCTCAGTTTTTGCCCACAAGAAACCTTCTCTTAAAATAGATACGCATTTATCTAGACGTTATTGGAACATAAGTGAATCTATAAATTCTCATAGTGCTTGAAATGAGGCTCTGTAAGAATAATCAAAATAATGGAAGAGTAACACTCTTTTCCGAATGAGGGTGGTTTACTTTTAGAGTGCCTTCTGCCCAAGAATCACCCAGACATTTTTTTTACTTGAAAGTTGTTTCTCCTTAGCAGAACTCTTGTTTTTCTTACTGGACAACTCAGTTGTTCCCTAGACAAATGGGAAGCAGCAACAACGCTCCCACATGTTAAACAAAGAGAGAGAGAGAGAGATAGCGAGAGAGAGAATTAAGATCACTTGATGAATTCAGTCTTCCTGCTGCCCCTAAGTATGGTTGTGATTTATATTCATTATTCCTTCTCTAGTTTTGTTCAGATTCAAATCTTTTCACCAAACTCTTCCTATTCACTTCTAATCCATCTATCAGTGTTCAATTCTTGATAAGAATTCAGTTTTGAAACCATGATAACAACAACGCACATATCGATTACATAAGGTGAACCCTAATTCGGTAATTACTCTCTCATTGTGCCCTTATGCAATTTATCACACAGTTACTCTTTACTCTCCATCTGCGACGGGCAAGAACAGAAATTAAACATGTATTAACACCACGAAGTTTTTTCTACAAGTATTCATCTTGTAAACAATAAGTCTCCTGACAAAACTGGCTCTCATTATAGCTCCTCCTCCGTGGGGGGGGCAATGCTAGGAATATCGAAGAGCATTTTCCGAAGATATGTCCGAGATGGGAAGAGCACAGGAACACAAGAGGGCCTATTTGAATCCAGAAAGCAGCATTTTCTAGAATATTCAAAGTCAACAAATATGAGAGATGTTGTTGGACTGTCTGTAGAAGACATTATCACACAGTCAAAATTTCCTCTCAAACCGTTGTCTATTATATATATATATATATATATATATATATATATATATATATATATATATATATATATATATATATATATATATATATATATACACATATGTATAAATTTAAGCGTGTCCAGCAGTATACATTCGCATTTATTTGTATTTATAGAATTGGATTCACTAATGTTCTCACGGCTAACATATTTCACTTCAAAGTCAGGTTCGAACTTATTAGCTTTTAGTGGAAATATGCATTTGAACCAATCATCCACTGGACTAATCAACTACCGGACCAGGAATACAAAACCCAGCGGGGAGTGGTATTATTGGTTACCCGTTGTGCTGCCGTCCATAGTCACTAGTATTGAAGAGGACCTTCGTGCAAGCGGTCGAAAGCTCCCTTTTTTATTCATTTTTGTATTTTGATCAATACAGACTTGCTCATATACATAACGCTGGCTTTTTACTCGTCAACACTGAGACATGATAAATGTGAGACCCTTTGCAAGTGCCACATCAGCTATTTCCTCTCACATTCGGATGTTGGGCGTTTGTCGTCAAAAATAATCAACTTTCCCCAAGGTTCAATATTCTGGAATCAACCCACATTCTTCCAGTCGACACATTAATTGATAATGATTGGATTTAGGAAATGACCTTAGTTCAAGTTATTGTCAGTCACTCATTCCCAGATTTTAATGCCATGAAATATGACAAAGATTGAAAGAAGTTCACTTTGACATTGTTCAACTTTTTATTTTAAACTGATGTCGAAATTGAGAGGTGCCATATGGGAGGTCCTTCTTTGTCCCATATTGACATGGCTTTGTGTAGTGCTAACATTCTAAATACTTGACTTGACGAAATGAAACAGTGGAAGGAGAACTGCTGCTGTTACACAGTTTCATTCTCAGGATGTTCAACAAATGCCCAGTGTGGTAATTATGGAGGTACTTGCGTGCCCTCCGGTGCTTGTAGCGGATTCAGCGTTGACGCTTGTGGCTCTGCAGTGTGTACCTGCTGTGTTCCTGGTGAGTGACTTTTCCTGAACCAATGCTTCAAGCAGGTGCGTCATTTAGGGGGGCTTGGGGGGGCAACTAACACCCCCCATAGACTCAAGTTGCCCCCCCCCAAGCCTCAATTTGGCACCCCTCACCCCACCAAGCCCCAAGAAGTAACAGCAGCTGGTTTTTCATTATTCCTACCGAAATTCAAATGTGTCATCACATTAAGTTATATCTGTCTATCTATCTATTGTATGTGCTGCAAAAAGCACATAAAATACCTCAAAATCAAAAAGCCCCCAGGTGATTGGGCTCGCTTCGCTCGCCAAACCGCCTTCGCACCCACCCCCCCAAAACAACCGCCATCAAAAATCTGAAATGACGCCCCTGGCTTCAAGTCATGACCTGTTTGAAAATTGATCTTTCTAGTTCAGGAATCACTGATAACCTTGCTGATCCAGAAATGTTTTCTAAGCCTTCATTCAGCAAAAACTCCATCAACACAACAAAGACTTTCTCTTAACTGGAGAGTTGCACCTTTGCTTCTTATTTAACCATTTTTGGTACAATTGTAAATGGATGTTTGAAGCAGACTAAAAATACTATATGTAATGTGTAAGTTCTGCCTTGTGCTTAGAAAAACTGACATTTTTTTCTCAAAACAGACACACACATAAACACATATACATACATACTTACTTACATACATACATATATATATGTGTGTATGTATGTATGAATGTATTTATACATTCTGAATTCTTTTTGCTTCCTTTTGTGCAAGCCTGTATCATCTTATATCTCTTCATCTTTTCAGATAATGGTAATTGTGTCAGGTTACCTGATTGTGAGGGTATTGGAGGGATGTGCATTCACCTTACAGAATCAAGCAACTGCACAGGTGTTCTCGACTCAGGCAGCTGCCTTGGAACCAGCTGTACCTGTTGCATGGAAGGTTAGTAAAATTTCAATGGTAAGATTAGATCTAAAATTCTATTGTGGAATATTTTCCATTGACTACTTTCAATGCAAATTTTTAAATGGTTAAGAAAAAGCCACTGTATTCAACCAGTGTAAGTGAGGAAGTGCAGAACAGGAGCTTTTGACTTTCTCTAAGGTCATCCTCGGTTGAAGAGGACCTTAGAGAAGGTCGAAAGGTCCTGTTCTGTATTGCCTCACTTAGATTTAGTCGAACACAGTGGCGTTTTCCTAACCATTCAAGACCAACGTGAAGAATGTGTTTTCAATACTGGATTTCACACGCAAATTTCTAACTCACTTCGGGATCGAACCCAGGACTCAAATAAAAGACATGGATGCAATTTCAAGTGAAATGTCATTTATCACTGATGGGTCTGGAAGTTGGGTGAAACTCTTTGGTATGCAGATGGTAACCTGTTCAAGTAATGGCCCAGGTACAGAGGTACTTAGATTCCAACTTCTTTCAAGGCTTCTTTCCGCGGGTCAGTTGGTAGCCCCCTTGCCTTTCATTTGAGAATCCTGAGTTCGTTCCCAAAGTGAGCTGGAAATTTGTAGCTATTACACAAGTGAGTGTGTGTTGATTATTTCCACCTTGAATATAGTTACGGGAGGTGGGGATAGTACCCTGTCTTTTGTGGTGACTTAGCGTAGGAAGTGGTGTGCGTCACCTTTTTCGAGTCAGCCATTCCAAGCAGAAGTAACATGTGTCCCCTTGCAAAATGGGCCCCCCTTATTCAACTCACTCTGTACGACCCGTTTTCCTCCATCCCTTACCCTTAGTAACCTATGCCTCTCCAGTATTTCTACTCGTGAGGTCCTTAGGAATCTCGCATCTTTAAAGAGCAGTAAGTCCTCTGGCTTAACCTGCTTTCCAGATAATTCCTGTGCTATAGATTTTGACTGGTCATGTTGACTCTCAAAACATTCCTCCCCTAAAGAGATAGGTCTGTGGATTCTGTTAAGGGTACCAGTCTTAACTTTCTTCCTTCTGCTCCCTCTCCTGTTTTCTTTTGACCTGGGCTAGAAAAGGGTATTAGATTGCTCGTTATACTAGTCTTCCCTCCACATATATATATATATTTATATTATATTTATATATATTTCCAGATCGAGTTATGAGCTAATCGTCAGTATTTTGTACTGTAAGATATACACCCTTCATTCTGCAATGTAAAAGCTTGAAATTAATTATTCACTTGATAACTTTGCAACGACACTGACGAACGCTGCTCTTCCTTCAACGACCAAAGGTTGCCCCACAACGTACAAATGCATAGCCGCTGGAGGGTACTGCTTCCGAAACGACGGTCCCCATGTGTGCGGAGGAGGGGTCCTCGACTTGTGCGGCAATACTCTCTGTAGCTGTTGCGTGAATCCTCCTCAGTGCCCCTGTGACGGTGACGGTGACAGTGACAGTGACAGTGAAGGTGACGATGACGGTCATGGTCACGGTAAAGGTACAGTTAAGAAAGACTCTTATTTTCTTGATGTTTGTTAAGAGAAGAACCTCTGTGATTTGCAAAAAATTGTTTAGCCACACCTCAAATGTTCTGCGTTGTTCATCAGTCAGTGACTGCATAGGCTTCTATTTTTCTTCCTTTTTTTACCTTGACATGACTTCAGCTTCCCTTCTTCTGAAGTTGCTGTGCAGGATGGAAAGTTGGAATCCAGTCGGTGGACGATTTTCCATTGCTAGACATCTATCTGTTAAGGGTAGTCTACCTTTAGTTTTAGTGCCAAATGTCCCTTGAGAATGAGAAGAGTAGAGCATATTCTATTTAAGGTGACCTTCAGGCGCTAGGTCTCTCATTACTAGAAACGTTGCACAATGCAGTTATACCATAAAGTTATAGGAACACGCGATGTGCTAATTCTATATGCCACCAGGGGAATATCAAACCATAAAGCTTGGGCTTCTGAAGATATCTGAATAGACGAAATCTGTCAAGATTACACTTATCCTTCAGTCTAATCTGATTATGGCCTTTTGCTAATGCAATTATGACCCATGTAAGATGGCCATCATGGCGAACATTATGGTGGTTATCTTAGAATTAGAGGCAATAAATGGTGTGGACATGATGCAAACGTATATGGGAATGTCCTGTGAATTCTCCCATGTGGTATTACATGATCATTTTTGCGGAAACTGCAGAGTTGCATTTCTCCTACATTACTTCCAGTATGATAATTACAAATCGTACTCAGGATAACGAAGGAACAAATGAATTTTAATCGTTACTAATATTCAGAACCTTTTAGAAAAGGGAAAATGGAGTCAAGGAAACATTTATGCGTATTGTAAATTTAAGAAAACAAACCTGACTATTCTAACTTCAAACTAATACACTATTGTTTTCATTTTTGTCAAAGCAAAAATATTGAAAACCACGAGGTCTGCTCCTTTCGTTTTGGCCATTTGCGTTGATCTTATTGATGCCTGATTATAGGTTTGAACTGACTCTCTGTCTGTGGTTCTGCTGCTGTTTATTCAACTTTTAGTATTTGTTGAGCTTGAAAACGCAACTTCTCTGTTCTAATCGTTGTTAATGGTGGTCGTCAGGGTTACGTTTATTCAAATACCCTTTCCCTAGTCTTTACTTATGAATGTCTTTCCCAGTTACTTCTAATCTTACATTTCTCTGGAGATTTAACCCTTTTTACTTCTTTCGTCCTTCTGCAATCCGCACTTGGCTTTCTCTTGCGTTTTCCTAATTTATGGATTTGGATCCTCAGCACATACTTAAGTGGGTGGCATTTATGATAAACTTCAGGGCCAACAAGACCACCTTGAAATCAAATTTTCCTGACCCTCTAATGCTAGATCTTTATTTCTAATCCAGTCATGAATGCCTCACGCTTTTGTTCCTCTTCTCAACAGGATTTAAGGATGTGATCATTGGTCGTGTCTCAGGTCTTCTGTAGATCTTATTTTCTTTTGTCACCTCTTCTTTAGGAAATGCTTTCCTTTGTTACATCTGCTAAAGCCCCTACTCTCTTTTGTCACTTCTTCTGAAGGCCCTAGTTTCCTTTGTCACCCCTTCTCTAAATCTCCAGTTTCCCAAAGGGACTCTCATTGGCAGCATTCTCTTGAGGCTCATGAGAGGATCACCCTCTTCTCAGAAATTGATGTCCTTCACTCACCAAGCCGCCACTTCATATTTGTCCTCGGTGGAAATCAATAATACTTGTAGTGCATGAGTTTGGTGACTTTATCTCTGTTCTGTCAGCTGCCTCGGTATTTTGTTACTGCTTCTGATTTTCCCCACCCACTTCCTCCAGGTTTAACTCCCCCTCCTCACTCATCACCCTTCCTTTCCCTATTTCTTGTAGGCCTTGGCATTAATAACACTAGTTTACTCAGCTGGTCATGAGACCATTTTTTCTTATAGATATTAATTTAGAATTCCCTCTTGGATCATTAACAGTTACGTATGATGTAGGTACTTGGTTTTATTATTATTACTGTTCTTTTTAATCTCTTCTTTCCCTTTATGGCTGATTTTGATTAGGCCTGATAGGTAAATATTATTGCCTGTTCATAATGTGCAAATCCTTCTAAGAGGTTAATCAAAGTAGCATAGTGATGAATGTTGCGTATTTTTGAGAATACTGCCTAAATTTTTCTTGTTCCAGAAGTCATATTTTTGAAGCTAATGATCTTATCTTTTTCAGGGAATACTCCAGGAACTCCAAAACCAACTCCAAAGCATAATGGCTGAGAGTGAGAATTGGCGTTGTCTCCTAATAGAGGTGCAAGGCTGTTTGAAGATGCAAATGACTGAGATCCATTAAGAATCATAATTTGATTGGAAACTTTCTTTTCAAGATAATCACAAAATTGTAAATTCAGGTCATTCCTGAAATATGATTTATGAAAGATTAAGCTGCAAATCATTCTGCAAATAAATAGCAAGCAATATACCTCCTTATGATTCCATTCCTATTCTTGCCCTTGAAGCGTTTCAGAAGGCATCTCTTTACAGGTTTATTTATACCAGTTTGTTTTTTGTTTTTTTTTTACGAAATATTTCGAAACAGAAATTTTGTCATATATCAAACCCCGTAATGTGATCTGGCTTAGATACGTAGATGATATCTTTACTTTCTGGGACAATAGCTGGGGAGGTTTTAATGATTTTTTTTAATAGGCTAAACTCGCTAGTTCCGGCCATAAAATTTAAAACGGAATGGGAAAAGGACGGAAGACTGCCGTTCCTAGATGTACTGATCATAAGAAAACAGAACAGATACGCATTTACAGTATATAGAAAAACCACCTTCGCTGTTTCCTACATTCATTTCTTAAGCTACCACGACGTCTCCGTAAAGATCATGGTAGGGTGCAACTTATTCCTCGGAGGACTTAGGATATGTTCAAATGGTTACCTAGATAAAGAATTCAACACGATCCGCCAACACCTAACGCAACTGCTCTATCCGCCACACATTATCGAGAGGGCTATTAACAAAGCGAATAAAATATACTATAGAGGTCCCACTCACAACAGACAAATAGATTTCAACGACAAAATAAAGCTTCCGTGCGACGAAAACATCCAAAAAGCCACCGAACAACTCAAGTCTAACAATCCCTTCATTTTCCATTATCCCAAATCCATCGGGAGTTCGCTCATTAACGTATACTTAAATAACAAAGGGGAAGAAGCCGGAGTTTACAAGATACCGTGTAGCATTTGTAATGACATTTACGTGGGGGAGACAGGTAGATCGCTCTCGCAAAGAATAACAGAGCACAAAAGATCAGTACGTTACGCTTCGGAGAGTTCGGGGATTTTCCTACATATCAGAAATACAGGACATGTCATAAACTGGAGTGGGGCGGAGCTGGTTTTCAAAAGTAGCTGTCCGTACAAAAGAAAGATGCTGGAATCTGCTATCATCAGTCGAACCAACAATATGAACTCGTTAGGAGGACATTGGAAAGCGGACGACATCGACGCTTTAATCCTCAGACCGCCAGTGAAGAAGGTATTCCAGGGCACAAGGCCACCAGAATCGACGCCAAACGGGAGTTAATGGGTCAAAAACCACTAGGGAACCGTTTACTCTCCTCCTCCTTAGGAAACGGTCACCTGCATACCATCGGAGACTTAATGCCACGCCTATATATGCTTTGTATATAATACCTTGTAACATTTCATCCGTCCATATTTTTCCAGTGAACAGGGGCACAGAAGCTAGTGCCCGAAATATATGGTTGCAACGTTCAAATAGTGTTTTATGGACCTACTTATCTTCATTTATATATATATATATATATATATATATATATATATATATATATATATATATATATATATATGATGATTGATGTGATAGTTTGCCTGGCGGAGGAGAACAACTGAATCTCCTTCACCATTGTGAAACTGAGTTCGAGAGAGAGAGAGAGAGAGAGAGAGAGGCGTCAGTGTTCACTGCTCCGCCAAAACGCATACCATCAGAACGGGAGGGCCTCGATGAGGCAATCCCTACCTCACAGGGAGATATTTATTATATATTACATTTATCTATCGCTGACTTTTTAAGGAACTGTCAGGAACAATACTGGTGTCGGTGACTGTATGTGTTGAATGACATAATGGAATAGATATAATAATAATAATAATAATAATAATAATAATAATAATAATAATAATAATCAACAAGGTAAAGAACCAAAATTTCTTCTTACGAGAGAGAGAGAGAGAGAGAGAGCAGGGGGGATACCCAAGGCAACCCCAGCCCCTCTTCTCCAGCCAACCCCGTCGACTTGACTAAGAAGATCCCAGAGCCCAGTCAAGTCACACAACACCTGAGGAGAAAGTTTAAGCGGGAATGAAGTTGAGAGGAAAGTGACTGGAGATGGAAAGAAAATTCAAGCGTTAAACCTTTGCAGATGATGGATGAAGAAGAGACGACGATTTTTGGTCAGAGCAGCAGCAGACAACTGACGAGGGAAACGAATAAAATAGGAATTAAGGGAAAATTAAGACCAGAGACAGTACAGAAATCATCAGTGAAATCTTGTAATGCTTTTCGTGGAAAAAGCAGGCATTTTTAAGTACAGTGAAGCTGAAATAGTAAATACATTTGCAATTTACACAGAGTCTGTAATCAAACTTACCCCCATGTTTCCGTGGCTTTCTTTTTAGAAAATATAGATCCACCTACCACATTTTTGTAATGAAGTGACCACGAAAGGGATGCCTGTCAGATCAAGCATGGTCACGGAAAATGAGGTCTCTGTATTAAAAGTTTTCTATAAACAGTTACCTTCCAAAAAGGTAAGTTTGAGAAAAGTCTCCCCATATGTTGGCGTAACACTGTAATGTAAGGATATAACTAGAAATTCTGATTAAAGGGGCAGAGAGAGAGAGAGAGAGAAACCTTTCAGTGATAGACATCGATAGATAGAGAGAGACTTTAAGAAACGAACAGAGAGAGAGAGAGAAAATAGAGAGACGAACAGAGAAAAAGGAATCAGTTTGGAGTTTTGACTGTAATTTCATGACAAAGCCAGGCCTAATTGTTTATTCGCCTTGTATCGAGGCCAACAAAAGGTGTTGTGTTTTAAACGCCTGGGTTCAGTGATGTTCTGGAACATAAAGCAAAACACGAGGTGTGTCGTGGTTACGAAGCCATTATGACAGCTCTTAATCGAGTGCGTAATCACGAGGAATGCATAACAAAAATCGCATGGTGGCAGAGAGTGGTGTTGTAAACCTCACTAACTGTGGGTTGACAGAAGAAGAAAGACTCACATTTGACACTCACTGTAACTTGCACTGCAGTTCATTTGTATACGAATGTAACTTTATTATTGTGCTAATGAAGTAAAGAAAACTGCATCGTGTCAAATTCAGGTCTCCTGTATCGGAAAATACGCCACTACATAACAAAACCAGGACGACAAACATCTCGAAAGAAACTAATCTTCTTAACTTGGCAACGAATAGCAGAAAGAAGAATAATGAATGAAGAAAGACATCACAACTCCATAAGGGACGACTACGTCAATCGGATTCAGAGGGAAAGCCCTGGTGACATCTAAACGGGAGACCCAAGTTCAAGAAGCAAAATTCGGTCCTTGCAGGTAACCCATTGGTTAGTTCCACGCCCGGAAATACGTCGACAAGCAAGGGCCTATATATATTCCTAAATTACTAAAGAATTATCCCAAAGATTGAGTGGGTAACAGAGGAAGTGATGGGGACAGTTAAAAACAGACATTAAGTTGAGATTCCGAAGATGGGAGGAAAGGGTGCGATGATGATTACTTTTCTCTTAGTTATTATTATTATTATTATTATTATTATTATTATTATTATTATTATTATTATTATTATAACTCAGAAGATGAACCCTATTCATATGGAACAAGCAAGCAGGCGCCACTGACTTGAAAGTCAGGCTTTCAAAGAATATGGTGTTCATTTGAAAGGAGTAATACTTCGCATTTAACGATATCTTATAATCACTCCTTTCACTCGGTGGCATACAATAATGTTCTTTGCTTTTTAAGCAGGGCCGATAATGCTTTAAGAGAAAGTTATTTTAACTGACGTTGTGGTTTCGTTCGGTATTTAATGAAACTTTTATAATACTTGACTTTAAAGGCGATGCTGGAATAATCTAACAGCTTGGACTTTTCCCCTAAAGACTTCTCGGTATCCTTCAGCCTCCAGCTCCTTGAAGGACGAGAATAATGTCATTCGCGCATGCGCCGACGCCGCTATAGCTCGGTAAAACTCAAATTTCAGTCTCCTGAAACGAAATCTGCGTTCAGTCGAGTCGTCCTCAGAGACAGTGTTGTTGTTTATTCGAAAAATCCTATCAAAAACATGGCAAAGAGTTTACAAATTAATTCAGTGAACTCACGAAAATGTGCTCATGAAATATGGCCCACTCGCGGAGCAGTGTGGAGTCGACGTTGCAGTCTCGGGAGATTTATAAAGCGGCGATGTTTTGAATGCTGTCACATTTGCAACTAAGTTCTTCACTCGCGACAAGCACGGAGAGGAATCAAGAGGAGAGGATGGCCATGGAATAGAGGCTTTCGAGAACATTCACGAGAGAGAGAGAGTGTTAGAAAATAGTGTTAACACTTTTTCTAATTCTTTGTATATATTTATTTATTTATTTACTAATATTTTTGTTTTCATTTAAACTGGGAAATTACCTATTTTTAAGTAATTGATATCGTTTAGGTTTCTGAATCAAAATGCTGATTATTTTATTGCTTTGATATTGATTGCTTATTTAAATAATGGTTCTTTAAAGTTAAAGTAATAATAATTATTTAATGTTAAAATAATAATTATATTAGTTTAAATACCTTGCCAAGCCTTTACTGCTCTTTAAAATGCGGTTAAACTACTGAACATTTTGATACTGCCTGTTTACATATTTCCGCTCCAGGAGTGATCTACTGTTATTTACTTCACTGTTCTTTTCGGAGAGGAGAAGTCAGTACTTAAGCAGCCATTAAACGAGGTAACACATCTTACCTCCGGTCAGGTACTCATCATCCATGGAGTGACTCACCTTTTAACCGACACACATAAGCTGGACGTCATCGCCATATTATCTTCTGCCGGCTCATGACTCTACCACTTACCATTAGATTGCAGTGAATATTTACCTACATCTGCCAAAGGATTACTTACAAAGGATCACTTACAACAGCGGAAGGATTACTCACCTTCATCGCCGTGCCTCCACTTCAAAAGCATTAGGTGAGGCAAGGTTACTTTTCTTAAATTACAAGTTAAAATTCATTTATTCATTTTCTTGCATATTCATTTAGACTTAATTGATTCAGTGATCTACTCGTCTCATTAAAGTGCTCTATTCCGTTTCAATACTCTGCTCGTTTTTGACAAATAGTGTTTATTCTCAGATTGTTTGTGTTCGTATGGAGGAGAGGTTAATCGCATCCAGTACCGCACAGTATATATTTTCAATTAAGGCATCGACGGCAAACCTCATCCGAGTGCATACAGCAATAATTCTTTACCGCAGATATTGAAATCTAAAACGAACCTGTGTACATAATTTAGCAATTTTTCGAATTTTTTAATATTGTTAAATATTTAATTTTTCTTTCAGTATTAATATTAATTATTTACTGTTTTTATTCGAAACCTTATTTAATTATTCCGTGAAAGGATATTGAATATTCAGTTTAACATTCATTCATCACACATCTTAAATTATTTTTCTATAGAGAGAGAGAGAGAGAGAGAGAGAGAGAGAGAGAGAGAGAGAGAGAGAGAGAGAGAGAGAGAGAGAGCAGAATTACCATTTGGATCAACAGATCGGTGAAATCCGTCCGTCTTCAATTCCTGGAGGATCGGGAGAAGCGCCATTCGCGCATGTGCCTAACCTCAGTCTCCAGGGACGGGCTCCAAGATCCTTCTAATCGTCTTCAGAAACAGGATTGTATACATATGAAAATAATGACATATCGCCGACGTACCCTAGACAAGCAACTAAACTATGTCAGGAAAGGAAAACAAAGGAATGGTTGACGCGATGCTGAAATGGTTTAAAATCTTCTGAGTCTTCCTTGGAAGTGTTTCGGAATCCTTCGGTCTCCAGCTCCTGGAAGGGCGAGAGAGAAGAGCCATTCGCGTATGCCCCCAGCGCTGTATCTCGGTAAAACTTCAACTTCGGAGTCTCCAGAAGCAAACTCGGAAATTACTCGAATCGTCTTCCTTTCATATTTCACATTTGAACCTTTTTCTCAGACATACCAGCAAGTCAAACACATGTACATAAATTGCAGTAACCTTCATTTACATATATCTACTGAGTCAGTAGTGAGTATGACCTTCGTGAGCAGCAATAACACCCACCAGACGGTGTGGCATGCTGTCCACCAGCTGTACAAGGTTCTCAGCAGGTATCCTGTCCCATTCGTCTAAGAGAGCCTGAATTAATTCTCTAAGGGTAGATGGCTGGTTACCCTTTGTCTAATTGCACAGCCCAGTTGATCCCATAAATGTTCTACGGGGTTGAGATCTGGGCTCAGTGCCAGCTGCCTCAGGACGTTCACATCCTGTCCTTCAAGGTAAGTAGTCACTACACGTGCTCGATGGGCAGGGGCATTGTAGCCTTGATATTGGAAATTATTGGCAAACAAACCACGAGCCCATGGAAGAAGGTCCCGACCCAGCAACTGTCTGTACACGTCACCTGTCACGCTTCGATCCAGGATGACGAGCTGACTCTTTCCATCTGCACAAATGGCACCCCACACGTGGACAGATCCACCACCTCCAACAATTCGAGCTTGTACACACTCGTCCCTGAGACGTTCTCCAGCCTGTCTGCATACACGCCTCTTAGAATCTACCAGAAACAGCAGAAATCTGGACTCATCTTCAAAAGCCACATGGTGCCAGTGTTGTACAGTCAGATTCCACTGTTGACGGGCCCCAAGCCAGATGGTCTCTTTTATGTCTGGGGTGAGCTTTGGCATCACAGCACATCTATGGGCTCTGTAACCCATCGCTACCAATCTGCAATTCACTGTTCTGTTACTGGCCTGGTACTTACCTTGAAGGACAGGATGTGAACGTCTTGAGGCAGCCTGCACCGAGCCCAGATCTCAACCCCATAGAACAGGGGTTGCTAACCTGGTGCTCTCAAGCACCTCTGTGCTCTCTGATGGTCTGGCAGTGCTCTTTCGAAGTTGTTAAAATCGTGCTTGTGAGCACTGAAGCAGATCAGCATCAGGGTTCTCATTGAATCCACAAACTAGCAGAGAGGTGGACTTGTTTTACTGTTATTTGTTTCTAACGTCAAAGATTTGAAATAATTAGCTTGTGTATCATTATTCAGGAAATAATGCTTCCTATGAATTTTATTTTTTCTCTTTTTTTCTTTGTAGCTTTCCACATATATCACAACATGATTAATGTAATGAGGAATATACAGTAACTGATAAAAAGCAAATGTATATTTTAGTTTGTTATTGAAATAAAACTCAGTTTGTTACATTTTTAGATATTAATGTAATCTGACTTAAGAGGTAAACATATTACCTGTGAATCATTGTAGCTCTTCGTTGGGTGAGTCGGTAGAGCTGCGGACTGTCACTCGATGGGCCGGAGTTCAATTCCCCAGCCGGCTGATGAAGAGTTAGAGGAATTTATTTCTGGTGACAGAAATTCATTTCTCGCTATAATGTGGTTCGGATTCTACAATAAGCTGTAGGTCCCGTTGCTAAGTAACCCATTGGTTCTTAGCCACGTAAAATAAGTCTAATCCTTCGGGCCAGCCATCTCTAGGAGAGCTGTTAATCAGCTCAGTGGTCTGGCAAAGCTAAGGTATACTTAATTTTTTCTTTTTTTTTGTGAATCATTGTGTGCTGCTAAAGTACTATATCATCTATGACAGTTATGTAAAATGTGCCTGATTGGTGAATGTCAGCAACTCTGAATAAACATCCAAGCAGTCAAAGTTCATTTTCGGATCTTCAGTGCAAGTAATTGAACATTTTTGTTACCTTTAAATAAACGAAGACTAAGTCTTTCACTTACTAATTGAACTGCTTCTTAATTCCCAATTCCTGCAGGCACTGTAGGACTGCCTAGATGTGTTTCTGGTGCTCTTTGTGGGACCTGGAAAATATAAGGATATCATCTACGTAGCAGACGCAGAAATTTAGGTCCCCCAGGATGCTGTCCATGAGCAACTGGAAAGTCGCCCCAGCGTTCCTCAGGCCGAATGTAGAGAAGGCGAACACATAGGACCCAAAAGGCATGATGATGGCAGTCTTTGGTACATCCCCTGGCGCGACCGGTACCTGAAAATAGGATTTCAAGAGATCCAACTTAGTAAATATTTTGGCCCCGTGGAAGGAGGCCGTGAGGTCCTGCATATTCAGCAGGGGATAATGGTCAGGTTCCGTTGCCAAGTTGAGTTGCCTGTAGTCGCCACAGGGTCTCCAGGAACCATCCGGTTTCTGCACCATGTGGAGGGGGAAGGCCCACAGGCTGGAGGCCTTCTTGCAGATTCCCATCCGTTCCATTTCGGCGAATGCATCCTTGGCCTCCTGAAGGCGTCAAGGGGGAAGCTTCCAGAACTTCGCATGTGCCGGGGGGCCCTTTGTTTTTATGTGGTGATATATGCCATGTTTGGCTGGGGCCCCGGACTTTTGGCAGAGCTCTGGCCTGAACACGTCAGGGAACTCCTTCAGCAGCTGCGAGTACTGGTGGGGGGCGGCAGAGCAGATGGTGGGCGCCTTGGGTCCTGTTGCCAACGGGAGAGACTGGCAGGAGTCTGTATCTAGGAGGCGTTTCCGGATGATGTCAACTGCCAGCCCGAAGTGCGCCAGGAAATCCGCACCCAGGAGCAGGGTCCTAACGTCCGCGATGACAAAGTCCCAGGAGTACCTCCGGCCAAGGATGGAGATCGACAGGGGCCTGGTTCCGTAGGAGAGGATGGGGGACCCGTTGGCGGCCGTCAGGGAGGCAGCTGGGTCCGGTTCCCTCTTGTTGTCCTCTCTAGATGCTGGGAAGATTGATCTAACGGCCCCTGTGTCGACCAGCATCATCCTGCCGGAGGCGGTGTCGCGGACATAGAAGCCTATTGGTTCTGGGCCCCTGGGTTCTTCTGCTGCCATGGCGACCTGTCCTGCTGGCCACCGCCTCCCCCGTTTTTTGAACGGGCGAATGAACAGGGCAGCAGACAGTTCCGGGCATCCTTGACGAACCGCCTGTGGTAGTGGCAAACACCCGAAGAATTCCACCTGTTGGGAGGCGCTGGACGCCTTCTGGTGACAGCGTTGACCTCTTCTTCTGCGCCCTCCCCCTGCTGGATGGCGCTGACTGGAAGTGTGGGCACTGGTACCCACTTTGTTGCCTTCACGGAGTCCGTCAAGTGCTGTGCTGAGAGGATCAGGTCTTCGAGGGGCATCGCGTAGGGCTCCGGGATTTGTGTGCGGACCTCCAGGAGGAGCTGCCGGAGGAGGATCTCCCGCGACAGGCTTATTTCGCGCTTCTTTTTACTGCCGTTGCTGTCTGGGATGGTGAGGGTTTCGGATCATGCCCCATGACTCCATGACGCTCTGATCCTGCCGCGGGTTGCTGGCGAGGTCGAGGGCACAGGCGGCCCGCTCGGCAACCGGCAGGGAGCATGTCTGGAGGAGGGTTTTCTTCAGGAGGTGGTAGGTAAGGGGGCATGTGTCAGACACCCATGGGACGAGCTTACCGTAGATCTCCTCTGGCAGGGCGTTGAGTGCTATATCCGCCTGCAGCACCTCGTCGTGAAGATCCGCAATCCTGAACTGGCTCTCGACCCTGTAGAGCCACACCGACGGATTCCCCTGCGTAAACAGCGGCAGCTTTATGGACAGGGCGGCCCTGGATTGGCCCACTGGGCTGGGGAGAGTGCGGGGCGCGGGCAGGGGTGTGGAGGAGCGTGAGAGCCTCGGCGTGGGGATGGGCGCGGGTGATATGGGAGGGAGGTAGACCTCCGAATCCGCGAGGTCAGCGGTTAATTGAACGAGGGAGGGGATGTCCGCGTCCATACTGGCTCTTTGCCCTCTTATATGGAGTAGGGTACTCGCACCAAAATGCACTTAGGAGCGCGCCATGTGAGTCCGCTAATGACGCTGGTGATTTTGCCGACGAGAGTCAGCACGCCCAAACACTGGTTCAGCACCGTGATTAGTCTGCTAAGGGCGAGAGTAAGCTCCTGAAGCCAAGACTGAGTTGCCGTATGGGTCCGCTAATGGCTTTGGGAACCACTCCGGGGTCACCACTATAAGAGGTGCAAAAGAAACGAGCAGGTAACAGTGAACTGCTGCTTTATTCAAGGTCCAGGCGGTTTATATAGCGGCCGACTGGCGTCGAGCTGCGGAAGACAATGGAAGCAAGGGTGACCTGAGGTCGATAACAATTAATAAATAAATACAGCGAACGAGTACAATTTACAATGTAACAATAGACAGAATTAAAGTTGAGTATAATCTTGATGCCTGCAAAAGAAGAAATACACAGTACATAGTTGATGGACAGACAAATAATTACATACACAGTTTAAACAATTAAATTTTACGTGACCTGGCCCGTCAAGTGTGACGAATCGTAGGTACAAAGAAAATGAGCCGCCATCAAAGAAAACTTGCTTAGCGGGGACTTTACAAACAACCTGATCAGCAGAGACTGTACAACATGGCTTTACAGTATTTCCGCTATTGGGATCATTTATAACATTCCGGTTCTCTTTTTAAAAATGGCCGCCAGAATGAAAATGTCCCAAAATTAAAATGTCTACCCAAATTCATTTAATTCATTAGCCACCATAGAACCCATTTCTGCGCCTTTCGGATATGCAGCATAATATACAGTTTAAAAAAGATATTTCCTCCATCAGTCACAATTTTAGAACTTTTCATATATATATATATATATATTTGCCACTTTTTTAGCTGGAAGATGGGTGATTGGAGATGCGGCAATGCCATTTGCCACGTGTCTATCGCCTAACCAAAGAACGATCTCAAACCACAGGTATTACAAGATGTCTATGCTTATCGTGGAATAAATGCTTTTAGAATATATATATATATATATATATATATATATATATATATATATATATATATATATATATATATATATATTTATATAATGTTTCATTTATTCATCATACTACTTTGCTCTCGGTAATATCAACAATATTTACTTTCTTCCTGGAAACTTGGCACAACTTTTCATTCTACCTTCCTCTAAAACTTTAAATCCAATTTTAAAAATGTCTTCTTACAAGACTTGAAATATAGTACGAGATTATAGTATCATTTAGGTATGAATGACAACTTTAAATTAACCTTAGATATCAAATTCAACAGAATAAATATATTTTACTAAAATAAAATGTGACTCTCAACTCTACTCAGCATTTCCCGAACGCACCGAAAGTATTATCTCTCAAATATCGACATCAGATGAAACAATTTTTTATTTATTCATACACAATTAAAATTATTTTTTCAAAAAGCAATTGATTCTAATATATTTTATACTTAAACAAAAGCTTTCAGCTCACCACATACAAGGCCAAGTAATCTATATTAATTGATACACTACCAAAAGTTAATCGTCAACAGCCTCGCTTTGTTTACATCTTGCAAGGCGAGATTCTTGTGCCCACTCCGATGAGTCCCTCGCCGTATTTTCACTTATTTAATCACAAACACGCAGAAAATACGGCATGTCTACTCATATTAAGCATAGAGCATTGCTTTTTGGCCTCTTGAGGATAAAAACAGGCGATGTTACGCCGTGGAATGGGAATAAATAAGGAGTTTGCATACGTAAGTTAAAACCTCATTTGGTCTTTGGTATGAGAGGCCCTCTTAACCCCCCTCGGGGAATCGATGTCGGTGCCTGTTTAACCGTGATTTAAGCGTTTTAGCAAGCGTGATATATATCATGGGTCCAAGGGGGGCGGATATCCCATGTAATAGTAACATTTCCCAAAGTCAGTCATAGATTAGTAGGCTAGGCTAGGCTACGTAGGAATGTGAAGCAGGGTATACGTACCATATAGGCTAGGGGGAGAGGCGGTATTATTGGTATTATTACAGTTTCAGTCAAATTCGGATATGTATTATTTTTTTACTCGCTATCATTCATTTTTGAGACGATTCATACGAAAAACTTACTCGAATCTTTTGCAAATTAATGGTTACGGAGATATTTGCCGATGAATATTGTTCCTTATTGTTATCCCATCAAAGTACAAGTTACAAGGTAAAACAATACCCGCCCCCCCCACCCCTCCATAGCTAACACGGCAAAATTGTAACCAATCAACACCCCTAGGTCACGTGGTGTTATTTTTTAGGTAAAATTACAGTTTCGATGTTGACTGGTTACAATTTTGCCGTGTTAGCTATGGGGGGGGGAGTTTATTGTCTTACCTTGTAACTCGTACTTTGATGGGATAACAATAAGGAACAATATTCATCGGCAAATATCTTCCTAAACATTAATTGTTCCGACACAATATACAAACCCTCGGTCCTTTACATTAGGAGATACTTTCAGGCGTAGGCTGGAAACGGCCGTTAAACTCTTGAACAAGGTGGTTAGGCAGTAACTACCTCCAGGTAGGTGGGGATACCCGCCTGCCCGGATGTAAACATTCCAGTTTGCTTTCGGCCGTCAGCCGTTGCTGACGTATTTTTTGTTCTCTCTGCTGACTGTCGTTAAGCTCTTACGGTGGGATCTTTCTGTATTTTTGTTTATATATTGCGTGTGTTTGATATTTGGTAATACAAACCCACGATTTGTGATAACCTTGTGTATCGTTCCCTACCTGTGTCTTGGGTTTGACGGCCAAGGGCTTAGCTGGAGTAGCGTAGCCAAGTGGTAATGCTTCTCTCCAGCGGCCCTTTACGTAATACTGGAGGCGCCCCTGTACTTTCGGGATTAGTTTGGGACGCTTTTTCTTCACTTCCCCTACATCCATCGGGACTTAAGATTAGTCCCTTCTTGGGCTTCCGCCTCCGTGTGTAAGGGGCATCACTAATTTCTTCCTTTATGCTGAGTGTTTTTCGCCACCTGCGCTTAGAGATTTGCGGGCTGAGTGGGAGGTTACGGGCGTCGTCGATAAGTTCCGCTTCCACGGCGCCCTTGGTGGCCTCCTCTCTGTCCTTTTTTCTCTTCCCGTAGGTTCTTCCTTCTCTCTCCTTCGCCCTCTTCGCTCGCTCGTCGGGTGAAGACACGGGGGAGGGGGGAGGGAGCGAGCAACCTCGTCTAGAGTACCTCCTAACGCTGCGTAGGGCTGTTCCCCTTGTAGCGGGAGGAGCCTCCCTCTACTAATCATATTTGTTTTTTCTTTCAGGTTGACAGTGAGCATTGCAGAGACAGCAGTAGTTGGCTGGATATCATATATCAAGAATATCTTGCATGAAGCAGTCCCGACTTTCATTCAGTGTTGCTCGGGATCGACCACAATACCTGATTAGATGACATATTACCACGTCGGGATCGCTCTGACTCTGTTCCCGCCGATGTAGTTCGATCGCTGTCATTGCTGGTTTTCATGTATGCTGTTGCAATGCTTCCTTTGTATCTGTGGTCTATCTGCTCCTGCTGTTCCCTGTGTTTTGCTCGTGTCAACTCTACGACAGTCTCGGGGCTGCTCTCCTGGTCTCCTGCCGCAGCCGCCCTGATCGCTCCTGTCGATGCTGGTGACTTTCAATGACACTCTGTCTGTTGCATTAGCTCCTGCCTTCCGAACAGCTAACGTAGCTCCTGCATCGAATGTCCTGATCGTGCCCACTTCTTCTCCTAGTGGTCGTGCCCGGGGCCACTTCCGTTGTGTTCCTGGCAGGCCTGCTGCCATCCTGTAGAAGACGTGGGCGTGAAGGGAAGGAAGTCGCCTTGTGGAAGTGACGTTCCTGGCCGTTGCATAGCTCCTGCTCTCCGAACCTTTGCCGTAGCTCCTGCATCGGCTGTCCTGATCATTCCTGCTGCTTCTGGCGGTCGTGCCCTGGTCCGCTTCCGTGCGTTCCTGCCAGCTGCCCCAGAGGTTACGATGTCCGCCATCCTGTAGAAGATGTCGGCGTGAAGATTTAGGAAGTGGTCCTGTTAAGGTGATGTTCCTGGCCGTTGCAGTAGCTCCTGCCCTCCGAACTGCTGCCGTAGCTCCTGCATCGGCTGTCCTGATCATGCTTCTCCTGGTGGTGGTGTCCTGGCTGCGTCCGTTGTGTTCCTGCCGGACTACCCTGGAGGTTACAATGTTTCGTGTCGACCATCCTGTAGAAGATGTGGGAGTGGAGATGAAGGAAGCTGTCCTGTGGAAGTAGCCGCCGTCGTTTTCATCTTATCTTCGATTTCGTCTTCTGCTGCGTCTTCCCTTCCTCTCCCGAGGTCCTGGAGGTCCCGAGAATCGGACAGACCTCCATCGGCCGAAGGAAGGATGCTGCTTCTTCCCCTTGATGCCCTTGGACATTTAGGGACTGCCTCCTTCCGAGGAGGCAGTGGGTCTCTCGTTGGCTCTTCCCGACCTTCGGGTTAGGGAACCGATTCGCATAGCCGTGGGTTTTGTGTTTCGGAAGCCGCGGGCGCGCAGACCTCAGTTTGCGTTCCCGTTCCCGAGTCTTAGAGGTTCCGCCTCTAAGATGGGGGCTGCTTCGGGCGCTCGTTCGCGAGCCGCTTCGAGTGCTCGAGATTCTATGGAATATCGAGTATCCCGATCTGGTCTGGAGAGATTTTCCTGGGCCCAGTTCGGGAGCAGTGCAAGAGAAAGGGCCAAGGCACCCAGGTGTCTCGGTTCCTCTTCCTGCCAGCACCGCAAGCGCTCCCCGAGTGTTTGCCAGTGCTCGGTCGGGTTCCCAGCCTGGTGTCTCGATCCTCTCGGTTCGAACACCAGAAGAAGCAAGGAAGAGATTCACTTTGGGAGTCCTGCGGGACTTCCAAGGGACTGACTCTCTTCCGGAAGACAAGTTGGCCGATTCGCATTTTCCTGTGGGATCTTGCGTTTCGGGGGCCGCGAGAGCACGGCCTCTCGAGGCCATTCCCTCGTTGCCAGTCTTGGAAGTCTGCATCTAAGACTGGTTCTGTGCTTGGCTCTTTTAATCTATTAGGTAACAAGCAGCCGCTCCCGATTTTCGGAAGTCTCGTGGGTAGCTCGAATTCTATGAATCACGAGCGCTCTCCTTACGAGAGGCATAGGACGAGAGAAAGTGCCGAGACACCCAGGTGTCTGGTTGCCGAGACACCCAGGTGTCTGGTTGCCGGGACGCCCAGGTAGACACCCAGGTGTCTGGTTGCCGGGACGCCCAGGTAGACACCCAGGTGTCTGGTTGCCGGGACGCCCAGGTAGACACCCAGGTGTCTGGTTGCCGGGACGCCCATGTGTCTGGTTGCTGGGACACCCAGGTGTCTGGTTGCCGAGACACCCAGGTGTCTGGTCGCCGGGACACCCAGGTGTCTGGTTGCCGAGACACCCAGGTGTCTGGTTGCCGAGACACCCAGGTGTCTGGTCGCCGGGACACCCAGGTGTCGGTGTACCGCGACGCCAGGTGTCTCGATTCTGCCCGCCAGCTGCTTCGGTTGCTCGGGGGGCTTCGTTCTTGTGTCTCGAACTTTAGGGTTCGAGCATGCAAGATAGCAGACACAGAATACCCTTATGAACCTTCTTCTCGAGGGGCCTCGGCCTCGGTCTCGGCCTCGAAGGAGTTTAGAGTTCGGGAAACTAGCAATTGTTCACAGCAGACGAGTCTGGCCTGCCCAGTTATGAGTCTGGCTCTGGCTCGGCTCGACTTGGCTTGCCAGACTGGCTCTGGCTCGACTCAACATGGCTTGCCAGACTGGCTCGGCTCGACTCGACATGGCTTGCCAGACTGGCTTGGCTCGTTTCGGCTCACCCCATCTCGCCTTCCTCCCAGTCTGCCGCATACCGACCAGCTGGATCACGTTCTCGTGATTGGCTCGGCTCGGCTCAGCCCTACTCGGTTTTTTCTGATTCGGGTTCTCGTCTATGCTCGAGTGAACTTTTTGCTCTTCCCAGGAAAGCACTTTGCCACGGCATAGGTGATCTTCTTTCCCCGTGTGGCAGTAATCTCCTTCGGTTGATTATTGCTCACGGTCCGCCTCTCCTGCTTATCATTCTGGCAGGACAGGTAGGGCTACTCTTTTCTCCTCACCTGTTCTCTTCTCCTTTCGGTTGTTCCGAGAGGAGCGAGACGGACAGAGAGAGCTCCGACGAAACTTTCTTTCGGAGTTCGGCTGCCTGGCGTGCTTTGGGTATCGGTCCCCCGATTCTCTCATATTATAACCAGGTAGCTGAGAAGGGTTTCATGGGATCTGTCAAGGTCTCCCTCCAAGGGGAGAAGTACAGGGGTTTCACGCATCGGAACAGCGAGGGTCTTCCTCTTCAAGTACGATCGCCCCCGTGTTCTCGGGGAACTTCGCGCTGATTCGTCGGCGCGAGGATCCCCGGGACAGGACCGCGGCTCCCCCAATGAATAACCTTCATCACTTGCAACCCTTGCAGTTTCCGAGGGGCTGAGAATGTCAGGGACCGCCGCGGTCCTGTCTTCCGAGAAACGTTCTCGACCTGATGGATTCTTTTCTTCGATGGAGTTAATTCAGGTCGAAACACCAAACTTCCACCCCTGCCTCGGCAGAATATGAATTCTTCTTGCCTCGGAGGGTCTTGCTGACCACAGTTTTTTGGGCAATTCTGGTGCTAAGAAGAAGGACTTTGTCCCAATTCGGATCTCCAGTTTCGTAAGTCCCGAGTTGGCTCGACCCTTGGGAACGAACCTTTACTTGGTTCTGCCTTTCTCTTTCAGAGATTTGCCAGATACCCTGGTAATCAAGGTTCCCACCAGGGCACTGCCTTGTCCTTTGGACAATGGCCAAGAATTTTGGGTCTTAGTCATTTCAACTCGACCTTGGGTTCAAGCCAGCCCACCTCAACTCCTTAGCTAAGAAGTCCTAGGCTTCAGAAGAAGATTGCAACTGCTGATGCCTGGACAAAATGATGCTTATCGAGTCTCTGGAGCTGGCAGCAACATTGCCGAGACCTGGGAATGGATTCCTTCGGGAGAAGTATCTATTTCCCTTAGGTCTCGGCAATTCTTTCCATCGCCTCTCCCGTGCTCCCGATTCGGGAAATGCCAGCCGGCTAGAGCTAATTGTCTCGGTTCCCTGTCATCTTGCAGAAGCTTCCCCATGGTCGAAAATGGAAGTCTGCTTCCTTTTGCCCGTTCTTTCCTCTTCGAGGTATGAGGAAAGAGTTAGGCTAATGCTTGATTATAGGAACCTTCGAATATGCCTTCATATTTCCCTCAAATCTTGTGTCTACTCACAGATTCACAGGTTGAGGAATAGGCGCACACTGGTAAAGACCTTGTCTTGAATTTGTGCGACCGAGATGATTAGTACCTTCCCGTCACCGTCCTGGGCTCAGGGCAGCCTTTTGGCCGTCCGAGAATCCAGGATGGGTTTTGCGGTACTCACTGGTTTCATTGAACAATAAAACCACAGTAGTGACTTTTGTCGACAAACAGGAGGCAATCGTTTTTTCCCCCTGTTTTATCTCGACATTTGAAGGTACTCGAGTGTTGTTCTATTGCACACTCGACAGCTCAATTAACCAGATGCATCCCTGGTGGGGATATATTGGTAGGCAAGCCTGGCCTCGGATTTGAGTGATCGGGACAGAACATGCTGCTCACTCTTTTTTCACGAAGACTCATACAGAGACTGCTGGACTGAGAAATCCCTACCGTCCTTCTGTTGCCTCCCTGCACACAAGTCAGTAGTGTTTTCTCGCTCCCTCATACCAGACCAGGGGCCGCTCTGTTGAGGCATGCTGTCTTTTGGTGAAAACTCGATATCAACGTTTTTTCCCTCCGTATTTGTCCGTTTCGCTAGGGGTTCACAAACATTGCTCACCCCGAGTTACAGACAAATACTTAAAGACTTCCCCTCCTTCCGAACTGATTGCCGAGGCATCGAGAAGAATTCCGCTTGACCCATCCTCCTGTGCAGCTACACAAGAAGCGGTTCTTGAGGCAGTACATCCCTGTGGGTTCAGGACTGGGAGACTTTCCAGCTTTCCTTGCAAGCACAGGCTTTCTCGCTGAGCGGCAACAGATATAGCTGGATATCCCTTGAAGTCCTCTGCAACACTGTCCCAGGGACTGGATCCGTCTTCGCTGGTGGTGTCGTTGTCGGAACTTCTTCCCGGGTCAGAGTCGCTTGTCAAGTCTGGACTTCCTCGTCTTCTCCGCCGAGGGCTGCTTCTCTCCCTTTCAGTTTTGAAGAATGTAGGCCCTTGCGACCTAGTCTTTTATCTGAAGTAGCCTTCGTCTCCTTAGTCGAGAGTTAGCTACGGACGAGAAGCTTCTTCAGTCATGCTGTCCCAGGGAATGTTTCCTGGGTGGCATGCGGCTCTCGTTTAGGGTTCCTGTCCGTGCTCTGCACTCGCCCTGGGAATGGATTCCTTCAGGAAAAGTATCTATTTCCCTTAGGTCTCGGCAATTCTTTCCATCGATCTCTCATCCCACCACCTCTCCCGTGCTCCCGATTCGGGAAATGCCAGCCGGCTAGAGCTAATTGTCTCGGTTCCCTGTCATCTTGCAGAAGCTTCCACATGGTGGAAAATGGAAGTCTGCTTCCTTTTGCCCGTTCTTTCCTCTTCGAGGTATGAGGAAAGAGTTAGGCTAATGCTTGATTATAGGAACCTTCGAATATGCCTTCATATTTCCCTCAAATCTTGTGTCTACTCACAGATTCACAGGTTGAGGAATAGGCGCACACTGGTAAAGACCTTGTCTTGAATTTGTGCGACCGAGATGATTAGTACCTTCCCGTCACCGTCCTGGGCTCAGGGCAGCCTTTTGGCCGTCCGAGAATCCAGGATGGGTTTTGCGGCACTCACTGGTTTCATTGAACAATAAAACCACAGTAGTGACTTTTGTCGACAAACAGGAGACAATCGTTTTTTCCCCCTGTTTTATCTCGACATTTGAAGGTACTCGAGTGTTGTTCTATTGCACACTCGACAGCTCAATTAACCAGATGCATCCCTGGTGGGGATGTATTGGTAGGCAAGCCTGGCCTCGGGTTTGAGTGATCGGGACAGAACATGCTGCTCACTCTTTCTTCATGAAGACTCATACAGAGACTGCTGGACTGAGAAATCCCTACCGTCCTTCTGTTGCCTCCCTGCACACAAGTCAGTAGTGTTTTCTCGCTCCCTCATACCAGACCAGGGGCCGCTCTGTTGAGGCATGCTGTCTTTTGGTGAAAACTCGATATCAACGTTTTTTCCCTCCGTATTTGTCCGATTCGCTAGGGGTTCACAAACATTGCTCACCCCGAGTTGCAGACAAATACTTAAAGACTTCCCCTTCTTCCGACCTGATTGCCGAGGCATCGAGAAGAATTCCGCTTGACCCATCCTCCTGTGCAGCTACACAAGAAGCGGTTCTTGAGGCAGTACATCCCTGTGGGTTCAGGACTGGGAGACTTTCCAGCTTTCCTTGCAAGCACAGGCTTTCTCGCTGAGCGGCAACGGATATAGCTGGATATCCCTTGAAGTCCTCTGCAACACTGTCCCAGGGACTGGATCCGTCTTCGCTGGTGGTGTCGTTGTCGGAACTTCTTCCCGGGTCAGAGTCGCTTGTCAAGTCTGGACTTCCTCGTCTTCTCCGCTGAGGGCTGCTTCTCTCCCTTTCAGTTTTGAAGAATGTAGGCCCTTGCGACCTAGTCTTCTATCTGAAGTAGCCTTCGTCTCCTTAGTCGAGAGTTAGCTACGGACGAGAAGCTTCTTCAGTCATGCTGTCCCAGGGAGTGTTTCCTGGGTGGCATGCGGCTCTCGTTTAGGGTTCCTGTCCGTGCTCTGCACTCGCCCTACGAGAGTCGTCGGATAGAGATATGCCCTCTTAGGTCCATCTCTCATCTTACCCTGGCTTTGGCGTAGAAGATGAAAGAACAGGGTGGGGATCATCCTTCTCGGATGTCGTAGGTGGACTCCAAATCCATTGGCATCGACTGTCGGGTTCGAGTCCTTCTTGTTCCCCTCCTCCTTGGACTTTGTATCGATGATCCAGATCATTCGTTACTCTGTCCTATTGGGAGCTGTGGTACTTTCCGAAAGGTTTGACATTCCTAACCTGGATGTCGTCAACGTTTTCGCCAGTACTGTCTCTCCCAAGGAAGAAGTGTCTAAGGACACATCTTCCTCCTGACTTCGTGAAGCGATCAAGGAGGTACTTGGCAGCTGATGACGACGATACCGGTACCTTTCACCCGAGAGCTCACAAAGTCGATGGCTTGGTCCATCCCTCGCATTCCGGAAGAATATGTCGGTACCACAGGAGCTGAAGGCGGGTGTGTGGTCCCAACAGACTACCTTCACCTCCTTCTACCTCCGGGATGTTGCACACAAGTCCTTGGACACTTTTTCCTTGGGTCCTGTGGTGGCTGCTCAACAAGTTGTGTAGCTTATCCAGCTCCCCTAACGGGACAGGATTGCATCTCGCCTATGTTGTACGGCTGTGATGGGGAGAATGGAGGTTGAGTGACTGGCCTCTCTTCTTTCTCCCCATCCTGGCTCTCTTCCCACGGGCAGGGAGCGGACATGCCGTTACAAGCTGGACCGGGCGATCGAGGCAGATAAGCGCATAACAGGAGCTCCCGTTCTATTTCCGTTCAGGTTAATAGAAGCAACCCCACTCCTTCCTCTTGCAAGGGGAGGAAGGAGACCATGACTATGAGACAACCCAATGCTTGTATTTGCCTTATTGTCATCCGACGTCAAATTCTTCCCAGCCTACTTTGCATGAACTGACGTTTCCTCTTTCATGCAAAGGGACCCAGAAGTCTGACAACTGATCCTGCGTTTCTTACAACCCGATCTTTTGTCAGAGGCAGTTTTTCCCTTCCTCGCTCTCACGACCAGGAAGGGAAGACAAGGTGGTGAACTCCAGTCAGTTCAGAGAGACTTTCTCAGATTCCTCCCTCCAATCAGTGAGTCTCCTAATGTAAAGGACCGAGGGTTTGTATATTGTGTCGGAACAAATAACAATTTTTAAAGTAAATTGTATTTTTCCTAACTATACAAACCCGAGGTCCTTTACAATTATGCCCACCTCGTGCCACCCCTCAATCTGTACCTGGGCCGAAAGGCAAACTGGAATGTTTACATCCGGGCAGGCGGGTATCCCCGCCTACCTGGAGGTAGTTACTGCCTAACCACCTTGTTCAAGATTTTAACGGCCGTTTCCAGCCTACGCCTGAAAGTACCTCCTAATGTAAAGGACCTCGGGTTCGTATAGTTAGGAAAAATACAATTTACTTTAAAAATTGTTATTTTATAAAAGAAAACGTGACGTTTCAGTTGCATTTTCGGATCACGTATCATGTATCGTTGACTAAAGAACCTATCTGGCACAGTTAAACTGTGCACTGGCAAAAAAATAAGGGATTATGGCAGCAACTGCAGCTAGATGTAAAGGCCAGTCTCCTTCCCTCTCCGCTCTGACAGACTGCATCATTATCAGAACTGGGAAGTTCTACTTCTCCCAGCCCTGTTAATAAGAAGCATAGAGCAACAAATTTAATGTCCAACTATTAGTAATTTCGCCGACCTGTTCATAAACAAAGAAGCAGAAAGTTCTTGTCAGTTGAGTAGTCAAAGATGCACTAAAAAGCAACACTTTGCAATGAATTTATTCAGTCTGAGTCACCTTTCTTCCAAGTCAACCATCAGTTTATCAAAGCTCTCACTGGTAGGTATAACATCTGGGAGGAGCTCTTCCACCACCATCCTCAGGGCTCGTACACATTGGGGAAACTTCTTTCCTGTAAGCATCTTCTGTACTCCACCAGAAGCCGTATTCATGAGTGCTTCCAGTCCACTATTGGCCGTTAGAGTCCCGACTGTACCAACAAAGCTCATGAGCATATGCATGCCCCCAAGACGAGGGATGAGATCTTTGAATTGCTGAGGATAGGCCCACATGACATCAACAGCTACACGACATAGTTGCTGATCAACAGTGAATAATGTCACTAACTGATTGCATTGCTGGGTTAGTCTCTGAGACTCGGCCGTGGCAGTCATAATCGTGTCAGGATCTTAAGGCTTCATATCCATGAGGAGAGTACAGATAGCTTTGGTGGCAGGCTTGGTGGTGTGTCCCAATTTACGAGCCATCTCTGTATTGAATCCATTGTACTTTGGAGTAGAAATTTCTTGTGCGAATTTTTTGAGGAATATGTAGTCAGTCAACTGAGCTCTGTTAAGGGTGATTATCTTAGCAGCCAATATTCGCAGTGGGAGAATGGGTTGCCAAGCATAAGCTTGTGGCATTTTGGGTTTTCTGGGTCCATTATACCTTTGTACAGTCACCGGGGGTGTATGTTCTATCTGTAAATCTTCCTTTCTCAGCCTTTTGATTGTAGGAGTCTTTGGATCTTGGATATGATCTGTATTTTCCTGTACTTGTGTTAGAAGCAAGGCTAGTGAATGAGTCGATTTCAGTCCATTCGGTGATGCAATGTTCGCGTCAAAGTTATCAGCAACTGTTTGATTTAGGCCAATTTTACTGTCCATCAATCCTTGTAAGTTCTTCTCTTTCGAGGCAGCATGTGCCACTGATTTCTTGAACCGTAACACTTCATCATATGAACACGTTATGCCGAATTCTGCACACTGTCCCTCATGATGGTTCCAAGAGTTATCTGTAACATTGGTGGTCTGTTGGTGAGAACACTTGTAATGTTTCCTATTAGTAAAGCTGCGTTTGTGTTGTCTAGTCTGGGTGACAACTCGGCAAGCAACCGTAGGATCATATCACTGCAAGCATTCGTTGCATCTTCCTGAGTGAGCCGAGTTTGGCTGCTTTTCCACAACATTCTTTCTTTATTGTTTTGGCTGTGACGACTGTCATGTCAACCTCATCACTAGCATCAGTAGGTTTGAGTAAATGAGGAGCTTCACTGCAGAACACAAATATGTTAGCTACTCCCTCTCCTGAGAGTTTCAGCAGATCATACCAAAAGGACTGAATAAGTTGCTGATGAGGTTTTTACGTGACAGCTTAATGCCTCCATAATTTGTGTATGCTTCGTGGATTTCAATAGAGCTCCATATGTGTGATTTTTTACCTCCCATTTCACAAATCAGTGCATCCAAGGCAGGGTCATCTCGTAGAAGGACAATGAATTTAGTTCCAGCAGCTGCTTGAATATTCTTGTGGCTCATGAAGCGCTTATAACAGTCATTGTGGTACTGAGCATCTGCCGTTGCATGCAAATCTGCGACCGCACCGCTTAATCTGACTCGAACTTCATTGGCCAGATCATCATTACGCCCATCACAAGTGAGTAATATCTTCTGCTCGTAGTCTCCTGTTGTTCGACACTGGTATACTTTTCTCCATCTGCCTGGATGGCGAGGATCCAATGGTAGACACGTCTCACCGCAGAATACGCAGTGTTCTTTGAAGTTGAATCTTGTTGTGCCCAATCCGCATGATCTTTTGGGTGGCACTGCTGTTTCTGTTGCAGAGCTGTCATTACTCTTCTTTGTGACAAATCGTTTGAGATGATGCCTAGAAGTATGTACTCACTTTTATGACATCTTATAGAATCTAGACCATGCAATTTATCAATCAGCCCATCACCACGCCTTATACTACCGTCTCTGATAGTTTGTACTGTAGCAGCGCCACAGGTAATGAGGTCAGGGGAAATGTTGGAGCAATCAAAGAAACATTTATCATCCATGCTTGACCATACTGTCTTAAGCTGACCTGTAATGAAAGAATGTTAAAAAAAATTACCACCACCAATGAGTGTGCAGGTTATCATATAATTATTGGTAATTTAAATTATATATCTTTCTACGTACCTTGAAATACGAAACTAGTAAAATCAAGGATTTCTTTGACCCAAAAAACAGTTATAGACACCAAGATCATCTTTCTGTCACGAGTACTGAAAAAGATAGGCGACATTTAGCATTGGCGACACACTGCGTCGCGGCCGTTTTGTTTTTGGCCCGTAATTTTTTTTCCCCAAGATTGCTAGAGTGGCACCCGGCTGATTCCTGTTGAGGACACGTCAGAGCACCAGAATCAACAGTAAAACCTTCTCCATACCACAAAACCGGGTTCGACCCCAAAATGCCATTTGGCAACCGGACTATAAGGTAGACCCAGTCACTAACTTTATAATGGGGCCTTGTGGTATCGATACTTCCCTGAAGGGTTTGTGTATTTGTGTGTCATTCATTGTCTCTGCTTTGATAATATATATTTGGTGGATTTCATTTTGATGCCAGATTTTTCCTTTCAGGATTGAGACACGGGCCCTCGTTGAGTGCAGCCCACCAATATCTCCGATGGTTTTAAGCAGTGCTCCGTCCTTTTTGCTAGCAGAGGTAATTACAATTCAAACTGTTCATGTTTGTAGAAACTCTTGTTTGGTAAAGGTTATTATCGTCTGCGTATTTCCACATTCTTCTGTCAACTTTTTGTGGACCTCCTTGCGTGACTAGTGGTCTTTTTGATGATTTCTGGTAAGTTTAATTTTGGTTTATATATTTTTCAGTAAATGGCCAATGAAAATCCACATACCAGAAGAGTCATGGTCGTTGTATATCGTACCTTTCAGTATCCTAAATATAGTTGCTGCTTGGACATTCATAACTGATTTAGAGGGTTATTTGTCAGCATCGCTACTCACTTCATATTTTTATTTGTCATCCATTCCTGTTCCTCTCTTCCAAAATGCCAATCAATATCTTTCTCCAACTTCTTTTGCTTTTCCAGTTCTGATTATTGTCCCTAAAGAAAGACTCCTTCTACCCAGTTCCATGAAACCATTTGTGATTAAGCAATCCTACAATTTCTTATTCAGGTTGAATCACAGACGAGGCATTACACCCCCTCTTGTAGTGTTGCCCAACTTTTTTTTTTTTTTTTTTTTTTTTCATTTTAATCCAGTGCTTCATACTACTCATTTTCTGTCATCTTTCATTTACCCACCTCTCTCTCTCTCTCTCGTCCCCACCCCTGCCCTCACAATCACACACCTCTACTAATCAACCTTTCTCTAAATATTCAGTCAGTCGAACACTATAATCTACCTCAAGCCTACTTCTTGCAGACCTTATCTACAAAATCCTTCAACTGTATTATTATTATTATTATTATTATTATTATTATTATTATTATTGTTGTTTTTCAGTAGATGAAACCTATTCATATGGAGCAAGCCCACCAAAGGGGCCACTGATTTGAAATTAGGAAGAATTTGTAAAAGTACAAAAAGAAGAGATACCATTTATTAAAAAAGAAAAAATAGTTTCATAAATGTTAAAAATGGATTGAAATGCAAGGAGAACAATATTAGGGTAGTAATGCATTGCATTTTTGCTCCAACTTCTGAAGTTCCAAGTTCTTCATTGGAGGGGTAGGTACTGATCTAATTATTCTGACGCGCTCCTTGTTTGTACAGTATATTTCTGCGTGTAGTGTACTGATTTTGGTTTTGAGTGTCGATAATGATTTTATTCTTTGAATAAGAAGGTAATTCACGTGATATGTTGGGATGGTGAAGAAGGGGTGCCACGGTAATGATTACGTTAGTTAGGGTGCCATTACAAGAAAGAGATGGAGACCTGCACCTCACTTTTTTTTACTGTTTTTGTTTTGGCAGGTGTTTCCCAACACTCGGTTCCTCTGATTTCATGTATTTGGTGAATTTCATTTGAATTTCATATTTTCCCTTTCAGAAATGGAAAGTGGAAGAAGAGGGCCCTCATTGTGTACAGCATCGTGATGCCGGTCTTCACCAGGAACCTTTTTGCCGTATGGTGAATATTGTTTAACATTTTTTTATTCCATAGATTTTCGTGTGCTCATCCTCATTGTTGTCATAATCTTTTTATAGATCATTTTCAGTATTTCCAAGAAATTTAATGATAATGTCATTATTCTGTATCATTTTCAGTAATTATATAATCAATTCCCACACATTAGAAGAATCATTGTCATTAGATATCATACCTTTCAATGGTCAGCAGTTTGGTGATGGCCCAAACATTCACAACTGATTTAGAGGATTATTTTTCTGTATCACTGTTCGTCTCCTGTTTTTGCTCTTCATCCATTCCCTTTCCTGTCGTCCAACATGGCTGTCAACTTCCTTCTCTTGTTCTACTAGTTTCAATTTTTTCCTTAATTTGAGAGAGTTGTTTTTGGTAGAGAAAGATGCCGTTGGATACTAAAGCATGTTGTTTGGTTTCCAGGTGGAATTTGAGAGGAAGGAATCCTTCGTATCAGATTTGACTCACTCACTGACTGACAGGCAGAGACAAACAGCTGTCATAGGACAGGCTATGTGTTTGTGATGAAGCAATATGGAAGAAAGCCTTGTGGGAAACATCAGCCCCATGAAGAAGCAGGAGAAGATGCAGAGAGAGAAGAAGAAGAAGAAGAATTTAGGCTTCCTTGTCTGAATATTATTTCATTAAAACAAAGTGTATTGATGTCATGGTTTCTGCTTTTCTGAGGAACCAGTGTTGAATTTTTTAGGAGGTACCATGAATGAGGGGAGTTTATCATACAACTGCCACTTAACCTAGTTTTGTTTACAAATTAGTCAACGTAAAGCTACTTCTCGAGTCAGGCCTTTCCAAGTTGTGTGGCCATCGGTATATGAAATAGCCGTGTGGTTCGTCTGTTCTCAACATAATGTGTCTGGACAACCAGATAAGGTTCAGATTCAACAATTCATAAATCAAAATTGCATAGCTTATTACATTTTTCATTTGCCGAGTCTCTGAATATTGCTGTCAACTTAATACTTGCCTGTAAGTTTTCTGTCTGTGTTAAATGATACAAATTAATCGCAATTACATGCTGACGGTCAGTTTTGTAGTTACAGGGTAGTTTACATGAGTGAATACTTTTACAGTTGTGACTTTAACAAACTTTACACATGTGCTTTTAGTGTGTCTAGTTATCTCATTTTTTCATTGCAACAAACCTCTTATTACAAATTTGGAACGTGTCAGTACAAAGTTAAGAGTCTAAGTAACTCTGTTAATTATTACTTTGCAGTCTTGACACTTCTTTACAATTAAAATTATGTGATAAAGACACTAAGTTCAATAGAAGAAATAAATAAAAAGATTGGATTTCTGTTTTGATTGTCAATTGAGAGAATATTGTGTCTTGGCCATATTTGTATTTGACAATAATGAGAAGTGTTATTCTAAGCCTAAAGGAAGTGTTAGACGTGTCCAAAGTCTTGATGACAGAATATAACAGAAACAAATTGAATATTTTTAATCAAATGTCTGGAGAACTCCCTCCATTACTGTACTTTTTGCACTGCTACCTGAATTCCTGTGTAGTTAACTCCTCAAAAATCTCTCAAATTTTGTTATCCTCTTTCCTGTTCATCATTTGACCAAACACGTTTTTGAAATCTTAATTGTCATTTTCAAAGTCTGTCCACATCTGTGTTATTTCCTCGTCTGGGGAAAGATCCCCCGAATGCAATCCAGCCACAAACTTTAGCGATTTATTGTCACACCCTACCAGTCTCCCCTGTCTTGTCTTTGTGCCTATTTCTGACATTTCGAACAACAAAGGTCTTATAAAGAAAATTTTAATTTAAGCTCTTGTTTCCGTATTCCCCCCTCAAGGGGTCAGTGCCGTCAGTGCACCTCACGCTGTGCACTGTAGCCATTTCTGAAGGTTCTTTGCAGCGTCCCTTCCATGGCCCCTAGCTGCTATAGCCCCTTTCATTCCTTTTACTGTACCTCTGTTCATATGCTCTCTTCTTCACCTTACTTTCCTCAACCCCCTCCTGACAATTGTTTCACAGTGCAACTGTGAAAGGGTTTCTGCTCTTGTTACGCCTTTCAGACCTTTTTATTCCCCTCAATTTCCCTTTCAGCACTGAATGACCTCATCATCGGTCCCAACGCCTGGCCTTTGGCCTCAGTTTTACATATTCTGTTGTTTCCGTACTCTTCCATTGACCATTGATATCTTCCTCTCCACTTTATCCAGAGTGTTGCTGCTATTTTGGTACATGACTGGCCCCTCAACTCCAGTCATGGAACGCAGTCAGTCACCTCAGTAACAGAAGTGTTCTACCTCTTTCAGGGTCTGCCCTTCCACTAAACATAATCCTCTGTGTCTTCAGTGTTAGCTGTGGTGTCTATTTAGGATCAAATGCCCTTTATTCCACTTGAATTTTGGTGTTTGGGCATATCTTGCAATACAGTACCTTCTTTTACATTCAATACAACATAAGTTATGCAGTATGCCTACGCCCTGCCCACATCATCTGCGTGGGCAGACCATACCTATCCTCTGCTCCCTTTCTGTTATCAGAACCACAGTTTTGTTCACTTTATCGCATTCCCTACAGAGCCTCTCCCATGAGCTTCTCCTAAGACGTCTTCTTGTGGCTGTCTCGGCTAATAACATAGGGTCCTGCTCATATAGCAGCTCCCAAGTGCCTTCTTTTCCATATTCCTTTGCAGCATCTGTCATGACTCTGATTTTCAGTAAAGGAGTAATTGCTGGTTCTTGAACTCCAAGACATAATATCTCCGAGTCTTTTGTGTACTTTATCCATTTATGCCTTCACTTGAGATCTTGCTTCACTCCATTGTTCCCTCACCTTTACAAAGGCTGGTACTACGCTCTGCTTTTCTGAGCACGCTGTCAGATACCTTCTTAAGATCCTTGAACATAGGAGTTTCTGTATTTAGAATCTATCTACTGGCCCCATTTTACCAGATACGTACATAGCTTTTAGTAACCGCAGTGCCCTCTTAACTTCTCGGTTTCTTCGCACATTGGAAATGCTTGTTACTTTCGCTGGGGACTCTCACATAGAGGAATGACATGAAGGCCATTTAATACAAGGTGTCAAAAAATGCTTAAAATGGTTAAGTGAATTTATGTACAGTGCAGCGCTGGCTTCGTACACTTAGAAGAACCAGGCCCTAGAGAAATATCATGCCTAACATTTCTTTAGGTATATGTTGTTATGTGTACTTTTATATATTTATCTATTCTCTGTGCAATTTACTGTGTAATTGCCATTTTTCAGTGATGTTTATTCATCTCTTTTTTCATGTTTGGAAAATATAAAAAAAAAGTTAAGGTTGTGCCAAGTTTACTTTTAGTTATTTGAAGGCATTCCAGTTTCTGTTTTTGAATAAATATGTTGCATGTGTTTTGTAACCTCCCTTTCTAGGTATTCGTAAAATTGTGCTTTCTAAAAGCGACATAAAATGCCAGGCCCATAATATGAATGGTAATTAGGACAAGATGTAAAACGTTTCCCTTTGTAAATCCCTTATTTCACGAGGGTCCTATTTTGGTTGCTCAGGCATAAACATTTTTTGTGGGTGTATAAATTAGTCATGTTCTTTGTGATGTAACCCATTCCGATTCTTCATTGCTGATGTCATCCTCTTACCTTGAGTTCATTCCTTGTTATTTCTGGCCTGAAGTCCAGAATTCCTACATGTAGCATCGTACATTTCATTCTGCCTTTTCCAAAGCACATTTATTTTGCTTTGTTTACCCTTAAATAGGAGAGATTGCTACTCGAGTCTTGTCTGCTTGATGCACGCTAAAGATTTTGAAGGATGTACAACTTTCAAGTCAGTCCTGCTCACCTAGCCATTGTAAGAGTTGCAACTGTCATCATCTAAGTACTGTCATAATTGCTGCATTCCAGCTGTCCTTGATAAGATGAAACTTTTGAAGAGAGCTGGGTTATGGAAGTGCCCTGTGAATTAACGCACGTCTCCTCAAAGGACAGCCGTTTCCTTATTCCATTTGGTCTCCAGTGATGAGCTGAGTTCGAGAGAGGTGCTGGTCTCCCAGAATTTGTTTGTATTGAGCCATACCCTCCACTTTCAGATGACAAGGCTTTAGGTGATTATATTAGGAGAGGTTCCCTGGATGTTCCCAAGTTTGAAGCCAGATTTGGGAACTGCACTCGCAAGTTATTCCTACTGCCAGTATTTTAATTTCTCTCATTTTCTCATGTTTCCACGTTGCTGTTTGAAGTATTGCTCTCTTATTTGGAGTGCTAGGTCATCCATGTCTTCTCAGAAGGAGTGAAGCCTGTTTCTCAGTGGTTGAGGCTCTCCTTCCCTTATAGAAATTGTTCTTTGGGCAAGAATCCTTTTAATGCACATCAGGATCCTGCGACCAGTATGTACTCCGGTGAAGTTGGTATGTAGTCCTTGAGACCTAACATACAGGGAAAAGTTCCCCTTGTAACAGATCTTTGTCATTTTTTTTTTCTGCTTCTTGATTCCTTCAATCTTGACCTCTTTATCCTTCAGAAACCAGATCTGATGATTCTTTTGGGGTCCCTTTCCTTCCTCCTCATTCCTCTGGGGTGGGTAAAGGCAGTAGGATGCGTGTCCCAACAGCCTCTGTAGGGTAGAACTATTCAGAATTTCCAAGAACAGATTTTGAGTGACCCTACTTCTTCTGGTTGACTGGTATTATTTCTGACTTTGCTCAAGTGTTGATTTTTTACCTCATATCATCTTCCAGGCCAGGTTGTATTAACACCATTGTTTGTTCTTCAAAAGTCTAGTTGAATTTGGGGATTTTCTTGGTAACTTTTTAAAGTCCTGCCCTAAAGTATCCAAATAATGTGTTGCATGAATTCAGAGGATTAGACCTACGAAGCTAAATACCAGAAATTATGTTTTAAAGTGAATTGTGTTTGATTTTAGATTAAAGTTTGTGTCGATACTCATTCTTGTGCAAGAACAGTACATACAATTGTTTTCTTCATAGTCAGCTTTCTACTATGTATGGATCATTTAGTTCATGATGAGATTCTTTTTTGTGTGTTTTGTTTTCTGTCGTGAATGGTGGCTTCTCACAAAATCTCAGAAGCAGGTGCTGGTAGGGGTGTCACTTCTTTTGATATATGTTTAGGTTGTCGTCACTCGTAAATTTTTCCCAGTGTGTCGAGTTCAAAGCTACGGTTTGGTGCAGAGCAAGAGCCCTTGCCGGCACAAGGCTGGCTGAACCTAGATAGATAGTTGAATGGCTCGTATCTTGCATCTTCTTATATTAGTCCAAAGTCCTATCTTTGCCCACTCCTTTCCTGTATCTAATTCATTGTCTTGCGTACAATTCTCCTTCCTTCCTGAGTTATTGTTTCTTTTTCATGCGGTCATTCTTGTCAAGCCTGTGGACATACCCAAACTGGCAAAGTTTTGGTCTGTTTATTATTGTGAGTACTCTAGACGTATCTCAACACTTTGACGTGTATTTTGTCCTACTTGCTTTTTTCTACTTCCTCAAGCTCCCCACTTGCGCACCGTCAGTCAAGATGGTTCATGCTTTTCTCGAACCTTCACTCTTAAAATCTCTCATTCATACAAGGTCCCATTTTTTTTTATGATGTCTGCTTCTGTTCCATCATTTTCACGTTTCTTGTTACTCGTTTTGTGTATAATCTCTTCACTAGCTTTTGTACGTCACTTGCATTTTTTACACATTCACACTAGTCTCAATTTTTCAGTCTGCCAATTAACTCCGAAGTTCTTCCTTATCTGATCCTCTGTGGACTTTGCTAATATAACCATGCAGGTGTTACCTCCAAGTTTTCATATTGACAATTTTCAGTCTCATGGCATCCAGAGTTGTATGGGACAGAGGTTTGACTCCCGTCGTTGATTCATTGTGAAACGATAGATCGTTGGGTGAGGACTCTGTTGTTTGTACAGTCCATACTGATGTTCCTCAGAAGTATGTTTGTCAGCCGTTTGAATTCTTCATTACAAATACAATGTCCCTCTGTATTAGATGCTGAACCAGTCGTCATTATCGCTGTTGACAGTTACTGGCTCTCATATCTGTGGATCTAATACTGTCAAAGTTACTGATATTTCCTCAAGAACATCTCTCTGTCACAAGTAGATCTGGACTTTGCATTCATCCTTGTTGTATACCTGTTGGCATTGCCAAATGGTGATAGTGTATTTCTGTTTGACATTATACATTTTCAGGATTGACGTTATACATTTTCAGGAGACACTTAAAATGTGCATTTACCTTTTGTAAAACACTCGCCATCCTCCTCCTCCTACGATCAGGTCTGGAACAGCATTTAATTCTCCTTTAACTTGATGCCTCTGAAGCTTCTGCATTTCAAGATCTCATATCCCCTTCTGTAGCTGTGAATGACTGACTAAAAAGCTCTGTTGAGTGCCAGATGTCTAAATCACCTCTACAGTATGTTGTACCTTGACATTTTAGCCATTCTGCGGATGATTCACCGCAACAGTTGTCGCGTAGAAGTCCCATCACCTTGTCCTCTTTCCAGACCTTATTTCTGCTGCCGGACCTATTCCGTGTCCTCTCGGAAGTGTATCCAATATTTGAGTCCTTTACTCATGGTTTTTGTACCATGCAAAGTGTTAAGAGGCAACTAAATATTTCTTGCATTCAGTTTCCAGTCCCTGACTCTGGTTTGTTGTGTTTACACCTCTGTTTGGTCCTCCCTGACATTCAGACTGCCATGCAGTTTTCTCTTACCTCTGCTCGGTGCTCTTCTGATGTCTCGGTTTAATTGTACCCGTACCTCTCGCCTGTGTGAACGCTTTCATCCGTTTTCATGCCTCTGAACTCCTTATGGTTTAACGTGCACTCTCTGTCCACCACCTGTGCTCTTCGTGTTACGTATTCCCGCCTCTCTCTGCCTGCTATTCCTCCTGCTTTACAAACCTCTACTTAACCCACTTTATCTACTGTCAACGTCCATTCAGTATCCATTTGTATTTGTATTGTGGTTCTTGTTTAGTTGCTTCATGTTATTGCACCATGTCCTCTTTAAATTCTCTTGTTTTTCTCAACTTTTGTCTTTTGTATTTGAAACGATCTGCTGTTCTAATCATGGGATTTGACAGTGTGGTGTGGTTGCGAGTTCAAGTCCCATTCATGCCTTGGTAGATTCCGGTGGCAGCTTGGCCTGTCTCTGTGACCTAGGGATGTTTGGGGAATAGGCTTGCCTGCTGAGTTGTCCACAACTACTGCCTGGTTCCCCCAGGCCCTCTTCATGCTCGTTTGGTCACCGAGACATCGCACGGCTGTGTAATGACCTGTTCCTTACCTCTGCTGTTTGTTATCAACCCTTAAACCAGGCAGCACTCTCTTGAGATTCTTCATTGTCAAGATGTCGAGTGCATGGCTGCACGTCTGAACACTTTCATCAGTTTATTTGTGTGGTGTTTCACTTGTGACTTCCATTTTATGTCAAGAAAGTGTTTATCCTTTGTATCCCACTTACAAGCATTTGTTGTCATAACTTGAAATAGTGCTTGGTAATGAATCCAGCTTTGAATAACCTGATGTTTTCTGTGGTGAATGGTAGCTTTTCGCAAGATCTTGAAAGAAGCGAGTACAGATATGTTTAGGTTTTTTGCGCTTGTAATTTTATCTAGATGCGTCGAGTCCAGAGGCTCCTGCGTTGCATTTACGTCTGGTCTTGATCATGTCTTTGTCCCTTCCATTGCAGTATGCGATGCGTTGTCGTGTGTAGGAATTCCGTTTCCCTCGTGAGTTATTCCATTCCTTTTTCATGTGGTCATTCTCCTCAAACATTAGAACGTTCTCAAACCCGCAAAGTCTTGGCCTATTTACTCTACTTAAGTGAGTAGACATGTGCCAAATTGTCCTGGACCTGTGTCAGTAATGTGATGTGTATATTGTCCCACAGTCTTTTCTCTGCTTCCTCAAGCCCCACACTGTGCACTGTAGGTCAGGGTAATTTATGCTTTCCACAGATTTTCACTTTTAATACTTCCCGTTCACCCAAGAAGCTCTAGCTTTCTCAACAATGTTTACACCTGTTCCATCTTTTTCATGTGTTCTTGTTACTCATTCTGTTTATAATCGTTACCTGTAGCTTTTGTGTATATCCTGCATTTGAACATATCTCAATTCTCAGTTTTCCAAACTCTGCTAAACCTCTTGCAAATTCAGCCTTGTCAGTTTCACCGTGGACTTTCCTAATCCTAGACACAGTAATATAACCATGCTTGTGTTTTGCCCTGACATACTTCACGGCTTCCCAGAAGTGTCTCCAATATTTAGTCCCTCTCTTGTATGGTGTTTGCATTGTAAGGTCTTAGATTTAACTTTGTATGACAACTTGCATACTGTTTCCAGCCTAGTCTTTGGTTTGTTGTGTCCACACCTTTATTTTGGTAATCCCAGGTGTCCAGACTGCCATACAGTTTTCTCATTGCTCAGGACTTTCTCTGCTCAGTGCTCTTTGGTGTCTGGGATTAATTGTCTAACCTGTATCTCACCTGCTTGAATGCCTTCATTTGTTTTCATGCCTTTAAAAGCCTTTGGTTTGACGTGTGCCCCTCTGTCCATCATCTGTGCTCTCCATGTTACATATTCCTGTCTCTCTCTGCCTGCTATTCCTTGTGCTTTACAAACCTCTACTTTGACCCAGTTAATCCGCTTTCAGGATCCAGTTGTATTTGGTGTGTGGTTCTTGTTTAGCTGCAAATTATTGTACCATGTCCCCCTTTAAATTTACTTGTGTTTTTCTCCTTAACTTTTATCCTTTGTAATTGAAATGATCTGTTTTTGTAATCGTGGTAGCTGTGTGGTATTACCTGGATTTGACAGTGTGGTGTGGTTGCGAATTCAAGTCCCAATCATGTCTTGGTTGATTTCAATGGCAGCTTGAACTATCTTTGTGACCTAGGGGTGTTGGGGGAACTGGCTTAGCTGCTGAGATGTCCTCAACCACTGCTTTGCTCCCGTAGGCTATATTTGTATGTGTTAAGTCACTGAGATATTTTAGGGCTGTATAATGACCTGTTCCTTACCTCTGCTGCTCATTAGTGACCCCTTAAACCAGGCACCAATTTTGGTTCTTCAACGTCAAGATGCAGACTTTATGGCTGCGTATCCCAGCACCTTTGTTCAATATTCCTTTTGGGGGTACAGTGTTTGCAGTCACAGAATCATTGTCCTTGTTTCTAGATCTCCTTTGGCTCGTCTGTCCAGCCTTCTCTTCAAGTCATTGGTAATTCTTGATTTGTATGGTGCTTGTATAACCCCGTTCATATAAGGAAAACTCTTATCCTTTTCATTGTACAGTGCAGTATCCAATTTACAAGCGTTTGTTGTTATAACATGAATTATTTCCTAATGGTAATTCCAGCTTTGGATAACTCGGTGCTTTCGTACCAAAGGTTTGTCTGAACGACGCTCAGTGTCTCTAGATTGAAGTTTCCCTCATGTTCCCGTGTCTGTCTTGTATGTATTAGAAATCCTGTTTCAGGTGTTCTTAACTTGGATAGCTACATCTGTGTATAATACAGCACTCATACTTCCCTCTGTAGCTAAGAAGGTGTCTTATGTCAGTGGGTATGTGGTGAAGTATACATCAGTTTGGTAAACAAATCTTGCAGATACTGGTGAAAGAAGATTGTGTGTGGTACAGGAAAAGGTGTCTTTCCATGCTGTCTGCAAAAACCACCATTAAATGAAAAGATGACATTGGAAATACATTGTTCCGCTATTGGGGAATCGAATGGGCGAGTAATCTTTTGAATAGTGAAATGGTTTACATACTGCCTAATTACCACTGTATATTGGGATACAGAACTCGGTCTTTCCATCTTGATAACAGTGAAGGCTGTTATAAAATAACAGGTTTTTATCGGATATTTCCACTTGTAGTGTTTGTAGATTCTCTCTCTCTCTCTCTCTCTCTCTCTCTCTCTCTCTCTCTCTCTCTCTCTCTCTCTCTCTCTCTCTCTCTCTCTCTCTCTCTCTCTCGTAACATCCTTATTGCTAAAAACAAACCTTTTGATTTTACAGTGCCACCTTTTGCCTGTCTTTAGTGATTTCCAAATGAGACCTCCATAGTGGCTAACTAACTGGGGTTCTTAATGATGTGCAGTGGTTTGTGTCTGTGCTTTTTGTAACCACCACTGCACTGACATAGATGGTTACGGCTGTAAGTTGTTCATGGTTGTCAGTTCAGCCAGTATGAGTTCCACTTGTGTTTTTCAATTCTCTGCTTGTGCAGTACTTTCTCATGTTCTTAGACGTTAAACATTCTGACCTGATGCATTTCTATGTGTAAATGTCCATTTTTAGTCATAAAAGTGACTGGTACTCAGAGTAGCAGTGTTTCCTACCATGCCTGGCTCTCATGCTTTGGAAATTGGGTGCCTATATTTTATGCTACCTTTATTTTGTAGCCTTTTCCAGTGCTGTAGGAAGACAGGAACAGTCTTAGCTGAACAAGGTTAGAGTTCCTGCAAATGGTTTAGAACTCTGGCTAGTGTTCCTGTCATACATTGTGAACTTTGTCGAGTAGAACAGTCGAAAAGCTTTAAAACTTTCTACCTGAGAATCTTGTTGCAGTTCTCTCGGACATCAACAGCCAGCAATGGTCAGGACTCTCCTGCAGACCAGTCAAGCTAGGCTTCTCTGTAGGCCATATCCCCCACTGTCTAGGAATGTTGTGAGCACTGCATTTCATCAACCCATGGGCCTTTTAAATATTTAGGCAGTTGAGGAAATGTTACATGTCCTCACTTGCAAAGATATACACTACCTAAACCAGCTGCTTCAAGACTTTCCTGATCTGCTAGCTTCTGTCTCTCTCATCATGAACACTCCTGATTCTTGGGAACTTGAATAGTTCCAAGGCTGTTTAGTCTTTGTTGTACTGAAAAGTTTTTGCAAAATAATCGAGACTTTCAGTAGCCTTCTGGTTAGTTTAGCTAATAGGCTGTTTGGGAACAGTGTTGTCTTATAGTTCCAGGCTTCATTCCAGCTTTCCTTTTTTATAATTGACTCTGTTTTTAATTTTACCTTTGCACTACTCAGTACTGTGAAGCAACATTCCTAGTTTTGACTGCTAGTGATGCCCAATTCTTGAGTGCAAGGTCTCGTACCCAGGGATGTGGTGGCATGTACACCCTGAATACAATACTATTGACTGTGCATATTGTACAAGATTATACAACAGTCTTTGTCATTATGTGTCCTTAGTGTAAAAAGACAACGGCTTGTTTTGACAGATTTTTAGCAGAATACTTTGGGCTGTAGAAGCCAAGTTTTAAGCACACTTTTGTTGAGTTCTTGGATGTAATATATATCCACTTCCTGGTTCTTTCAGCATTGATAGCATTGCATTTAATGTATCCAAGGCCAGAAAGTATTTCCCTTTGCTTTTGACTGCAAACATTGCATCTGGCAGTGCTTGACACCGTTAAATGTTGCAAAGGAACTCCATAGTGATTTGTAATGCTATGTGACAATTTCCTACATCAGGTCATTTGTTTGACCATGGGTCGAGAAGTGTTCTCTAGTTTGGATGACAAGAGCCGAAGAACCTTTCTCATTGGGAGTAAGTGGCTTGAATTGGGAGTTTGTGGTTGTCCAGCCTTGGTAATTGTTCCCTCCTCGGCTGGTTTAGAAAGCTTCAGAAACAGACATATGATTGTTCTTACTGCCCTTGCATTTGGATAATGCTCCTTGCTTGCAGCTTTTGATCTACTTTCTTTCTATATTTCCCTTCGCCTTCTCTTACTTCTTCCGAATGAACATCATATTCTTTGGAACCTTAAATTCCAAGTCAGTGGCCCCTTTGTTGGGCTTGTTCCTTATGAATAGGTTTCAACTTCTGAATAATAATATTTATGTATGGTTTATTTACTGCTTTCCGTCATAGGTTTTGAATTGTCAAGGACACGTCGTAATTGTATTCTGGTGGAGCTTACCACTCGAGTTGGTACCCTTTTGCCTCCTTGCATAAACACTGTCAATAGCTTATGAGCAATAATGATAATGATCAAATTCTCATTTTCCAGTGTTTAACTTTGGATGTGCAGGTCTGTGCTGAATGGAGGAATCTGCTTTGTACAGCATTTACTTTATACTGGGACCAACGCTTTTGATTTTTCCATACGGCCTGGGACTCCTTGCCCTAGGATGCACAGGGACCAGCACTCTGTCTCTCCTAACTCCTTATATCATCAGGATTGCTTTATCCTCTTGATTCTTGTCCTGGAGAGTGACAGGATATTCAATCACCCCCATTCTGATTGTAGCAACAGTGATCAATACACTGATTTGCAACTAAAGGTGGTAACCAGTATTGTCAGATGGTAGTTCTTCCTATAGCCAGTATTTATAAAGGGTGATTGGTCTTCCTATAACCAGTATTGTTTAAGCACGATTGGTCTCCCTGTTTATGCTTTCAGGAAGCAAAATGAGATTGGCTTTTTAAATGGATTGGTCTGTTTATAGAGGTTGTATTAATCTCAAGTGATTGAGGTTTGGAAGTCTGTTGTACCTGTGGTCAATGGATGTGTTTCAGGCCCACCTTTTTGTTAGTTATGACTTCTTTGAGGTTATACGATCCCTGTGACACGACTAGATTACTTTTCTAGAACTTTGACTTCTAGAAGTTCTAGATGACTTCTAGAACTTTGAACTTTTCTCAAACTTTGCGACTTCTAGAAGTTCTAGATAACCTCTAGAGCTTTGACACTTCTATAAGTTCTAGATAACTATTCTAGAACTTCAAGACTTCTTAACTTTTTTGGAACTTCAAGACTTCTAGAAGTTCCAGGTGAATTTTTTCTAGAGCTTGACACTTCTAGAAGTTCTAGATCACTTTTCTAAAACTTCGAGATTTCTAGAAGTTCCAGGTGAATTTTTTCTAGAGCTTGACACTTCTAGAAGTTCTAGACAACTTTTCTAGAACCTCAAAACTTCTAGGAGTTTCAAATGAATTTTTTTCAAGGGCTTGACACTTCTAGAAGTTCTAGATTGCTTTTCTAACACTTTGAGACTTTAGAAGTTCCAGGTGAATTTTTTTCTAGAGCTTGACACTGCAAGAAGTTCTAGATAACTTTTCTTAAACTTCGAGACTTCTAGAAGTTCCAGGTGAATTTTTTCTAGAGCTTGACACTTCTAAAAGTTCAAGATAACTTTTCTAGAACCTCAAAACTTCTAGAAGTTCCAGGTGAATTTTTTTCAAGGGCTTGACACTCCTAGAAGTTCTAGATAACTTTTCTAACACTTCGAGACTTTAGAAGTTCCAGGTGAATTTTTTTCTAGAGCTTGACACTCCTAGAAGTTCTAGATAACTTTTCTAAGACTTCTTGCAGTTCCAGGTGAATTTTTTTCTAAAGCTTGACACTCCTAGAAGTTCTAGATAACTTTTCTAAAACTTCGAGACTTCTAGAAGTTTCAGATTAATTTTTTTCTAGAGCTTGACACTCTTAGAAGTTCTAGGAAACTATTTTAAAACTTCAAGACTTCTAGAAATTCCAGGTCTAGACTTGACACTCCTAGAAGTTATAGATAACTTTTCTAACACTTCGGGACTTCTAGAAGTTCCAGGTGAATTTTTTCTAGAGCTTGACACTCCTAGAAATTCTAGATAACTTTTCTAAAACTTCGAGACTTCTAGAAGTTCCAAGTGAATTTTTGTCAAGGGCTTGACACTTCTAGAAGTTCTAGATAGCTTTTCTAAAACTTCGAGACTTCTAGAGATTTCAGGTGAATTTTTTTCTAGAGCTTGACACTTCTAGAAGTTTTTGATAACATTTCTAAATCTTCGAGACTTCTAGAAGTTCCAGGTGAATTTCTTCTAGAGGTTGACACTTCTAGAAGCTCTAGATAACGTTTCTAGAACTTTGAGACTTTTAGAAGTTCCAGGCAAATTTTTTCTAGAGCTTGACACTTCTATAAGTTCTAGATTACTTTTCTAAAACTTCGAGACTTCTAGAAATTCCAGGTGAATTTTTTCCTAGAACTTAACACTTCTAGAAGTTCCAGATAGCTTTTCTAGAACTTCGAGACTTCTGGAAGTTGCAGATAAATTTTTTTTTGAGTGCTTGGCATTTCTAGAAGTTTTAGATAACGTTTCAAAACTTCGAGACTTCTAGAAGTTCTAGATAACTTTTCTGATACTTTAAGACTTCTAGAAGTTCCAGGTGAATTTTTTAAAGCTTGACACTTCTAGAAGTTCTAGATAACTTTTCTGATACTTTAAGACTTCTAGAAGTTCCAGGTGAATTTTTTAAAGCTTGACACTTCTAGAAGTTCTAGATAACTTTTCTAACACTTCAAGACTTTTAAAAGTACGTGACGCCTTTTTCTAGAGCTGGGAGACTTCTAGAAGTTCTAGATGACTTTTCTAAAACTTGACTTTTCCTGCTAGTTTCTCCAGAAGGAACTGACACTGTACTATGTCTATAAAAACATTGGAGCTTTATTATAGAACTAGACTTTTTGAGCTGTATGCGAGATCTAGATAACTTTTCTAGAACTTTGATCCTTCCAGTAGTTCTTTGCTAGATCCTCTAGAAGGAAATGGCATAGTGCTCTGTTGCTATCTAGAACTGTTCTAGTTTTTGTACTTTGCCATTAGGCCAAATATATTGACTCCAAGCAGATACTTTGTCTCGTTAAGAATCTGTTCACACCCCTTGGTGGCCATTTGCTGGTCCTAGTTTGACCCTGTAGCCTAAATGTCATAGATTAGGCCATTCCAAAGACCCATGTGGTGGTCCTAGTTTGACCCTTTGTGGACCTGTGGCCTGAATTTGATAGATTTCTTTGTTCTAGAGTCCCCTATGGTGGTCCTAGTTTGACCCTTTGTGGACCTGTGGCCTGAATTTGATAGATTTCTTCGATCTGGAGACCCATATGATGGTCCTAGTTTGACCCTTTGTGACCCTAAGCCCTAAACTTGATAGATTTCTTCGTCCTAGAGGCCCCTATGGTGGTCATAGTTTGACCCCTTGTGGCCCTATGGCCTAAATTTGATAGATTTCTTCGATCTAGAGACCCATATGGTGGTCCTAGTTTGGCCCTTAAATTAGTATGAATTCGAACAACACTTTTCCTTTCATTCCTGGCACTTGCTTAGAGGAAGTGGCCTTATACTGTAGGTGCCAGCGGCAAGAAAAGGGGTTGGGGATGGGGCATTTTTATAAGGAATTTTGGGGATTTCAATCTCGAGGTCATTTGGAAATCAGGAACTGATTTGCTTCGCTGCTTAAGACTGGCAAAAATGGCATTTGTAAAGCTAAAAGGTTTGTGGGATTTTGAAACATGGTTCTCTCTCTCTCTCTCTCTCTCTCTCTCTCTCTCTCTCTCTCTCTCTCTCTCTCTCTCTCTCTCTCTCTCTCAAAACTAATCTAGCTCTTATTTCTCGTAATTTTCAAGGTTGATTGTGGTACACACTTTGGTAAAGAATCTCTCTCTCTCTCTCTCTCTCTCTCTCTCTCTCTCTCTCTCTCTCTCTCTCTCTCTCTCTCTCTCTCTCTCTCTCTCTCTCTCTCTCTCTCTCTCTCGTATGTGGTACACACATTGGTAAAGAATCTCTCTCTCTCTCTCTCTCTCTCTCTCTCTCTCTCTCTCTCTTAGTATGTGGTACACTCGTAAAGAATTCTCTCTTTCCCTGTGCAATCACGAGTTGCAACTTTAAAGTGATGAGAAAGAAAAAATATGTATATCAGGTTCAAAGGCCTAATGCAAAGATAAGCCATTTTTAAAGTATGGCTAAGAAAAATTCAATTTTATTCAAGCCTTTTAGAGGCTATAAAAGGCTTGGTCATTAATAAGACTTGAAAAGCCTTTTGTTTGGGCCATTAATATAAGCCTTATTTACTAGAGAAATAAGGGTCAAACCAAAGGGTTTCATGGCCTATATACAGGGTATAGACTAAGTCCAAGTAAAGCCTTTAAAAGGCTTCCCTAAAACGTACGATTGTAGATTTAAAAAAAAAAAAAAATGGTCTTTTAAGGGCACCAAAAACTTTGAATATTATGCCTAGTTAAGGCCTTTTAAAACATTAATATTAGGCCTAGTTAATGCATTTTAAAACCAATTAAAAGTTACGAATGCATAGAAAATGTCCATAAAAAGGTCTCTAATAAGAGATGGCTTAACAAAACATCTCGTAAAGAAACCAGTTCTAATGATTACGTCATTGGTGGTATGAGTGACGTATGAAGTCGCTAAGGTCGTCATGATACTGGTGACGTCATTGGTAGAATAAGTGACGTATCAAGTTGCTAAGGTGGTCACGACACTAATGACGTCATAATTGTAATAGGGAAAATACAGTATAGCTGTAAGTCAATGCTGTGACGTCATCATTGTAATAAAATGTATGATAAAAGTAAAATCCTCGAAATGTCCGTTAAGTCTTTTATTTTGATCCACAAGGGAATCTTATAAGTAGGGAAGGTTAATTATGTTAATGATAATAAAAATCAAATATATTTTTTTTACCCCTCGAGGCCAGCATTGCAATGCCCCAGGAGGGAGTAATATGTCCTCAGCCAGAGGTCATAATATGAGGTCAGGTCAATCGGTCATCGGCAAATGAAACCGACTCGAAAGAGGACTGATTTTTTCTAAGCTGACATCGGCTGACTTTGGCCGAGATGGGAATCTATGAAGCCTCATGCACTCGTATTTTCCAAGATGGCGTCGGCCATCTTCTATGTCCCTGAGAGAATGTTTAGACTTAAAATGCCTTATAAGATGTCAGGGCAGGGAGTCCAAAGAGGGTTGGGGGTATGGGGTTACACCCACCGAGACTTTGACCTAAAGCTTACGTTCGACTATCATGGCTAACGTCTAACTTGGCAGAGAAAGTCTTCATGAAACATGGCGTGAAAAATCCGTGTAGAAATGTAAAGCCAGAATTTCGCCCAGTCGTCTCTCTATCTCTCTCTCTCTCTGTCTCTCTCTCTCTCTCTCTCTCTCTCTCTCAAAACCCTACGGATTTAAAATATACTTTCTGACACTTACGTGTTTTGCGTGATTTTACGAGACTTTACGACTCTCTCACTCTCTTTCTCTCCCTCTCTCTCTCTCTCTCTCGCTCTCTTTCTCTCCCACTCTCTCTCTCTCTCTCTCTCTCTCGTTCTCATAGAAAACGAAGGGACAAGCAGCGGAAGAGACGGTGACTACGGTAAATATATTCTCGAGTGTCTTAACCATTTTGATACCGATTTTGTACCAGCCAATTCTTTATTTAGAGCCGTAAACGGCAATTTACTCGTAAATATTGATAAATAAGGCTATTTAATAACTATTTTAATTGAGATTTATATATAAAACTCAGGTAATTTTCTTTAGATATGGATTTTACTAAAATAACTTTGTCAATTTCCAGGGTCTCACAGCCTCTTCTCCGGCATTTTTCGGAGTTTTGCCGTCAATTTTGACGTCAAAATATCAATATTTTTGGCAAGATTGGGGTTTTAACGTGTTCATGAACGTGATATGAACACCAGACTTTAATTTTGCAATAAACATTGACAAACTGGCGTCAAATTTGACGGCAAAATACCGAAACACGTCAGAAAATAAGCTCCTGTGATAACTAGACCGATGTAGAAATGTTCCATAGGAGTGATTTCGAAATTCTTCGATTATTTCTCGAATGATTCCGATTTAGTTGAACTTTTTCAGACTGAAATTGGCAATTTTTGCTTAGCATTTTTATCATTTGATTTCGTTTTTTCAAAATAACTTTTCCTGGCCGATTTATTCCTTGTAAATTTGGTGATATAAGACGTTTAATTATAACTTGTAAAACACTAAACTCCATTATTAGAGGGGCTTATTTTTAACCAGATAAATCATTAATTAATTTCAGTTGTAACTAATTTACGTATTTTTACAGCATTTTTTGGCTCGTTGGTTCAGCATTTCTTCAAAATCAATATTTTTTACTTATGTTACGTTATTTTTATATTGTAATTAACAACTTTGGCTGCATTTTAAATTATTTTGGCTAAATTTTAGGCCTACCTTATCAACATTACTTGCACCAAAATAGTTATCTATTCATAATTAATTTCCTGTGACTCTAATTGAATTCATTAACTCGAAACTCTTACAAGTTATATAAGTTTAATTTGGTGCTATTTTCAGTTTACATGATATTTTCATCCACAAGATTAACTTGCAGTCTGGAATATTAATTTATGCCTTCAGATGTCTTTCTGAACAGGAGAATTTTACAGGAACTTCACGAAGAAACCAAACAAACGCTCATTAACTTTATTTCAATTCTAAAAACTTTATTTTCAGTTAAAACTGTATTACTTGAATGCACAAATCAACAAGAGTCATCCTCCAGTCTCTCGTTGCAACAAAAGCAATTAATTACACCAAGACGCACAAACCGTCCCCCCAAAAGCAGACAAGTGACCCAAACCCCTTCGGGTGGAACAAGCGCGCCTTGAGGCACCCCACCACTTCACCTTATAGGCCTAATGCCACCATTCAATGTAAGTGATTGAGTCGGGTAAATGGGAGGAGACGTGCAAAGCTAATGTCCTCCTGCCCTGAGTTCTTCCTCCCCCAGCAGGACAGCAGGTCGGACTAACGTCAGCCTTCACCCTACACGTGGACCACCATGCCAGTTTAGGTTCCGTGTGATACACCTTGCAAGAATCCACCCCATTGCCGGTAATTAGGGATATGTATAGGCGTAATTAAACTAGTAATTGCCATGTAATTCGATAAAGCCCCACCTAATTTTGCCACATTGACAGGTAACTAGAGAAAAACAACATCTTTAAAAGATAATTATGTAATTGGGGAGAAATATGCATCCCACTGCCACTAATTAGGGATATGGATAGGGCTGACTAACTAGTAATTCTGTAATTAGGGAGAAACCAATGATTAACAGCTGATTTGGTAGGAAAAACTTTTCATTAACGTAATTTGGGCAAGAAATCTTCCTCTTTAACAGGTAATTATGTAATTAGGGAGAGATGTTCATCCAATTGCCTCGTAATTAGGGGATAATCTGCTTCACTAACACGTAATTATGGAGCAAAAATATACCTCATTTACGGGTAATTATGGAGGAATGTCCAGCACCTGATTGGTATATTTTTGGGGGCTTTTTGAAGTTAGGATTTCTTCCCAAATTCTTTCAGCTTCCAGCTTTAACAAGACTATGAAAAGCAGTTCTGTACTGTTCACAGGAATGAGTCTGCAAAGACTATGAATAGCCATTTCGTTTTGCTTTCAAAACACAAGACTATCAAGATATCTCTTTGTCTTAATTACCAGAATAGGGCCACATGACTAATATTTGCCCACAAGTGAAAACTGCTGTTTAATACTGACCATGAAATGTGGAATTTCATGTTACAAAAACTGGCCTTCACATACTCTCTACAGTAAGCTTACAAAACACAAAACACTGTAGTAGTTTCGTACTGATCACCTATAAAGGTGTATAGAATTATAAATATTTTTCATAGTAATCATTTTGATGTTATCATCATTCCTGCGGTCAGGACCAGGTAGTACGAGTCTGGAGAAACCTCATGGGAAGTTTAATACTTTTAATTTAGATATTATACCTCAAAATTCGCCTTTAAAAAGCTATTGCCAATTTAAGTTTCAGTATCTTTATATTTTTGGTCAGTGTTTAGGACACTCTAAACCTTGGCCTTTCATCACTACTTCAATAATTGCATACTTCTTTAGGCAAAAGCCTCGATCCAACTCTCACTTTCTGGGCATAAAAATACCAAGCTGTGACTCTTTTTAGGTAAAACAGCTCGACAAAACTCATTCAGGCAAAAAACTAGGCTAAACTGAGACTCTTTCTAGGCAAAAAAAAACTCTCTCATTTTAGGCAAAAAATCTAGACTAAATTGTGACACTTTCTGAGCAAAAACCAAAGAACTAACACAATGCAAAAAATACTTTCAACCACTAACTCTTTTTAGGTAAAAACCTATCTAAAACTGAGACACTTTCAACGCAAAAATTCCCCACAAAAGATACACTTTTTAAACAGAATCTCTCCTAAACAAACACCTTTTGTTTGCAAAAAAAAAAACCTTTCCAGAATTGACACACTTTTTGGAAAAAATTATCGCACACTTACAGCCTTCCAAGCCAAATAACCCAAGGACTATTAGACTTCCTGATCATAAAACTAACAGGATTAAAGACATTCCAACCCAGTGACTCATGTATCCCATAAGTACATCCAAGACAAAAAAGCATTCTAAGCAAAAACTCCCAAACTAGATTTCTTAGCAGAAACAAACCACAAACTACCAAAAAATACCTAACTTTATAGGTACCTAACAGACCTTCTGAAACTGAACCAACAGGCTTTCTAACCAAAGAAATTCCAATCCGACAGACTTTCTAACCAAAGAAATTCCACACCACCAGACTTTCTAACCAAAGGAATTCCAATCCGACAGAGTTTCTAACCAAAGAAATTCCAATCCGACAGACTTTCTAACCAAAGAAATTCCACACCACCAGACTTTCTAACCAAAGGAATTCCAATCCGACAGAGTTTCTAACCAAAGAAATTCCAATCCGACAGACTTTCTAACCAAAGAAATTCCAATCCGACAGACTTTCTAACCAAAGAAATTCCAATCCGACAGACTTTCTAACCAAAGAAATTCCAATCCGACAGACTTTCTAACCAAAGAAATTCCAATCCGACAGACTCTAACCAAAGAAATTCCACACCACCAGACTTTCTAACCAAAGAAATTCCAATCCGACAGACTTTCTAACCAAAGAAATTCCAATCCGACAGACTTTCTAACCAAAGAAATTCCAATCCGACAGACTTTCTAACCAAAGAAATTCCAATCCGACAGACTCTAACCAAATAAATTCCACACCACCAGACTTTCTAACCAAAGAAATTCCAATCCGACAGACTTTCTAACCAAAGAAATTCCAATCCGACAGACTTTCTAACCAAAGAAATTCCAATCCGACAGACTCTAACCAAAGAAATTCCACACCACCGGACTTTCTAACCAAAGAAATTCCAATCCGACAGACTTTCTAACCAAAGAAATTCCAATCCGACAGACTTTCTAACCAAAGAAATTCCAATCCGACAGACTTTCTAACCAAAGAAATTCCAATCCGACAGACTCTAACCAAAGAAATTCCACACCACCAGACTTTCTAACCAAAGAAATTCCAATCCGACAGACTTTCTAACCAAAGAAATTCCAATCCGACAGACTTTCTAACCAAAGAAATTCCACACCACCAGACTTTCTAACCAAAGGAATTCTAGACCAGCAGACTTGCTGCCTCAAAAAAAAACAAACAAGGAATAAAAAAAAATTTTCTGGCAAAAATAGTAACTACGAGACCTCCAGCAAGAGTCACACATTAAGAGACTTCGTAGCCCAAAAAATAACAACAGGCTAACTTCAGCCTTTTTAGGCAAAAACTCAAGACGCATCTGGAAGCCAAAGCACCAAGACTAACACACACATCTAAAGGCAACACAAGTACAAATTAAAAGGCTACAAGATTTTAAAAGTATCTCAGTACATTGTAAATGAATATGTACCCGACTTTTTCACCATCGCTTCAGGGAGATTATCACGAATAAGTACACTTTCTACACCCTAAACTAATGGACACCAACACATCCTGAATGCAAAAAAATATATGTAAAGCAAAGACTTCGAAAGGTAGAGTTACCATGAAGAATCAGACCTTCTCGGACTAAGTTTCCCGGATTAAGACTTTCTAAAAGCGGAAGCATCACACAATAACATCATTTCTAAGTGTCAGGAAAACTTCGTCAATGTGAAATACCACAAGAAACTTCAAAATAACAGTATGCAAAAAGTGCCTTATATCCTGAAATTTGAAAGTACAGTACCACAGACTTAACAGTTAGACTTTCTAAAACTACACCTACCATCCGAAAACAAACTTTCTAAAAGAAAGTTTGAAAAGACCAAAGACTTCCTGAATCCCAGTTGATCTTGGGCTATTTTTCTGAATCCTGGACTCGTTTCAAACACCATCAAACATATCCTGTGCTATAAAACTTAATATCATGTAATCCAGATTCTACCATTGTGGATCCCACTGTCACTAAATGATTTCTAAAAACCAAACTACACCGTCACCAAGAAATTGCTAAGTAGCAAATACATCGTCACCTATACATTGGTGAGTTGTAAATCCACTGTCACCAGTTTTATAAATTGGTAAGTACCATATCCACTGTACCCATCTAACATTCAAATACCAAGTACCTTGTCAAGAAATAAAATAACATTTGAATACATACACCACCACCATAAACTAATATTGTCCATATTCTATACACCACCATACAAGATCAAACAAAATCTAATCATGATGTACCGTACCTTTAATAAGCTAGACATTATTAGGCTTTCCAGTGGAACAACTCTTTTAACACTATCATACTACAGAACTATTATCGTAAACTGACACTTCAAAATCCAAAGTACAGTGCTGTGTGGAGGGGCTTGAATAAAACACAAAGTACCACCATAGAAAATAAGATGTATTTAATCCCAAACTACAGATCTTCTGTACATTTCTTGACTGATACTGCTATTCAAAAATAGCAAACTTCCACCTTTACAATACGATAAAACTCCGTAGGAAACCTCTTTACATATCTACTGAAATCTAGAGAGTTACATTATAAATGAATTTAAAAACCAGGTAATGTTCTAATCTACACTGAATCTACTGGAATCTAGAAAGTCAGATTAAAAATCAATGTACGAACCAGGATAATACAGTATCATAAATCTATGTAAGAACCTGGATAAGTTCTAATCTACATCAAGTCTACTGAAATCTAGAAAGTTATATCATAAATCAATTTAAAAACCAGGATAAGTTCTAATCTACATCATGACCAGTGTCTTAAATCAAGTTACCCAAGAACAAGTATATGAACTACAAAATCTGTTGATATTCTAGTGACTTCTACACTTACCCTGACCCAATAAGACCTGCCAAGACCAATTAGGAGCACTGAAAAAGCTGTACAAGTTATAAATCTAAATACCGACAAAGCAATGAAATCAGATCACACGATGGAATAAAAAGTAAGACCGATACACCTGAATTCAGATGTCGGGAAAAGGGAAGAATGAATTAGCTCCTATCTTGAACATTTGGAGGTCAGAAGATTTAGCAGCTGCACTAAGCAAACTATTCCATATTCAGTTGTATCCAAAACAAAACACTTGGAAAATTAAGTACCGTAGTCTTAAACCTGATACTAGAAAATGACAAACTGTTTGCCGCAGTGGCCAGCCTATCGCTGCGAGCAAAAACAGCTACATCAGTTAACGAAGAATGCAGAGGATGTTTGTCGTTGTCATACGTTTCATACAACAAACTAATGAATTCACTGTATGTCTATGCCTCAAGTCAACATTAAGAATGAGCAAAATAAACTTTACTGATGACAACTCTATCCAAGAATTTGAGATAAGTCAGTATTTGAAGACCACACTCGTAAACAGTACACCAAACCACCATTGTTTAAGCACCTCACATCAGAGACATAATTCTCCAATTTAAAGAGCCAACACAAAGCTCAGTCAACCTATACATCACTTTCTTGGTCAACAAACTGTAAGAGGAAACCTGTGAAAATCTGACATCAATTAACGATCACATCAACAAACCGAGGGTTTTAGTAACTTCCGTAAGGAAATGGCAACTAGCTTCTCCATGGCATCTGATTCATCTACATCTTACCAAGGTTTTAAAGGAATATTTTCCTATCAATGAACCCTTCCAACAGAAATGTAACCTAAAAATGAGAACAGTTTCCTCATCCCATTAAATGATGGGCAAAACATTTGTTCTACATTCACCATTTGCATTCAGAAAAGTCTAAATACTACCTTACACTGCCTCTAAATCAAAGAATGCTTTTTGGCAAGGTATTTGGTGATGTAGAACAATAAACTTTACAATATATCAAAGGCCATATTCTGTCTTATTGCCTTGTTAGAAACTTGTCAAATGAATCTGTTTGTTAATTTTCGACCAAAGATTTACATATTTCAATCAAAGTTCCTCCACGTTTAATACTCAAACTCTCTCATTGTTGTCTAATTACTAACGATGTGACGAACACTTGCAAGTTTCCCACACTTATTCTAAACATGATTGTTGTGGCGTTTTATCCCTCCTTTATTTCAAGTACACGAATGAATGTTGGCCCAAGATGCAAGACGTTTGAGCCCCAAGCTGGTACCCCCTTTCGAAAAGACAGCAAGTGTCTGAAATATAATTAAAGGTTTTGTCTGTTCGACCATCCGGATGACTTTTAGCTCTCTCTACAAGGTCTGACAGATTTCCTTTACACTTCTCAACCTAAATTTTAAACTTATTCTTTATAAGACATCTGGCAGGACATAAATAATATTCAAAGCTTTAAAGTAATCTTGCGAAACTCTTCTATGTAAACTAGTAGAAAAAAAAAACAGCAAATATGACAGACTCTAATCTCAGAGAATGATGCCTTGCAAGCTAAAATTTTCCGTACTACACCAACAAGTTTACTTATAATTCTCCAGGAAACAGTATTTGATCCAACGGAATCTCATAACTGCCTTATAAGTAAAATGTGACAACTCATGATAAAAATTTACAAATGAGAATTTTTCTTAGAATTAAGTCAATTTTACACTTACGTATTTCTGACAACTGAAATAACCCTATCAAGAAATATTTAAGAGTCAATTTTTAAACAGCTCCAAGGAAAGAATTGTCAGATACAATTGTCAGTACAATGGTCAACACCTTCGAAAATACATTCGCCATAACCACGTCTTGCTCGATTGTGCCTTTTCTTGTACAAGATCAAAGACACTCAACTCCTCTAACAAGACGAGAGAGAATCCTGCACAAAATCTCAAACAAAAACCAAAAACATTGAGTTGTAGATTTTCTCACCTACTCACATACTTTTTTTTGGGCGACTGTACTTCATATGAAACCAAATTCTGGCTTTAAAAATCTACATGTTTGCTACACCATATCATGAGGACATTACATGCCAAGCTAACATTTGCTTCAAAGAGCAACAACAGTTGAACATAAGCCTAAGGCTCGTCTCGGTGGCAACCGTTACCACAACCTCCGTTGGACTCCCTGTCCGAACATTTTGTTAAACATTTTAAATTCTAAACATTCTTCCACAGGTTCATAGAACATTTTAAACACATCTTGGACAATACAAGGATAAGACTGTTCCCATCTCAGCCAAATCAGCCGATGTCAGCTTGGAAAAAAAATCAGCTCTTCTGAGTCTGTTTCAGTGGCTGACAACTGACTGAGTTGACCTCATACTACCTCTGGCTGAGGACATATTACTCCCTCCTGGAGGCATTGCAGTGCTGACTCCAAGGAGTCCTTTATTTTAAAAAGTCTTTCGTTTTACAAAATGTGTAAATGCACAAGGACTTCTGTACTTCAACTTACATCAATTAGTAATGAGCAGGAATTCATTTCCTTTAAACTGTTCAGGTTTAGAGAAGAATGTTTACAGACACTGCTCTAGTTCTCAATAAAACATAAAAACATATGAAATTAACTTGTAACTTGAATCACACTACACAACTCTAACAACAATTTAAAATGAAAACTTTAGAATTCATTTGAAAACTGGGCAAAAAAAAGGCAAATATCTTTACACTGAAAGATTCAACTCAATTTCATACCAAAACCCATGAATTGATTCATACCTTAAATCATTTTACAAAACCCTATTAGTTATTTAAAACGAAGACGTTAGAATTCATTTGAAAACCGGGTGACAAAGGCAAACATCTTTACATTGAAAGATTCAACTTAATTTCATACCCTAACAATCTCAGGTCCACGCATGAAAGAGTTTACGATAAGAATTTAAGTGTGAGGGTTTGAAGACTGAGGTACTTCATCCCTGTGTCTGGGAGAAACAGAGAAAGCACCCTGAAAGTAAGTAAGTGTGTGTGTGTGTGTCCAGTCAAGCAAAGCAATGCAAATGTTCAAGATCCCTCCAGTAGAGAATATGACATACAAGAAAGCTTCAACAAAGTATATAAAGTGAAATGATGGTTCAGATGACTATGTAAAGATTCTGGCAAAGCACAGAATATGCGGAACTGCTGTAAGAAAGAGAGAGAGAGAGAGAGAGAGAGAGAGAGAGAGAGAGAGAGAGAGAGAGAGAGAGAGAGAGAGAGAGAGAGAGAGAGAGAGAGAGAGAGAGAGAGAGAGAGAATGTGGGCTATATAACAGTATGAAACCTGGAAGATTTCTGCTGACAAGTATTCAAGTGATCAAAAACTGCTCTTACAGCACAAGAATCTAAAATTCTGGAGGTTTCCAAGTCGAGCTGTAAAACTGCCAAGTGTTTCTATGTAACATCTTTAACAGGAGACTGCAGAAATGCCCTTGAAAGGGTAGCGTGTAATTTCAAGGTCACATGAAGGGAAGTCTGGTGAGAATGGAAAGCTGAGAGATAAAAGATGGACAATGTCTACATTACATCACCTTAAAAAGATATCTCATTTCTATTGACGGGGTGCTATTGCTGATAATATTACAAAGGAATATTGCTACCCAGATATCTGAAAATGTTGGCCTATAGGGAAAATTTATAGAGATATGAGTTTCCAAGCTCAGTTTATCAAACCTTGATTGCAATGTCCAAACAGTATACCATAACTAAGGATGCGACGGATATTGTTACAATTCTCTTGATTTTTGGTGCCACTAGAGTTTTTTCAATAGTTTTAAACTTTGCTCTGCTGTGGTAAGAAATAACAAAGACACAAAATTACCTTTTGCAGCTAAATGAAAGTCAATACCTGATGACAGCTGAGCTCAAAGTTGAAATTCAGAAGTCCTTGTACAAATCAATACGTACATTTTTTGGTATTACAATAATTTCCCCATCATTCAAATTTTAGTTGAAGTTTAACAATAACAGTCAAGTGAATCTTGGTTTCATCAAATTACTGAACTTCAATGGGAATTATACAAAACGTTAAAAAAAAATTTTAAAAATACCTTAACCTACAGAAAATCTCCAAATGTCAAGACACTGTTACACTGGGAAGTCTGCAATTTAGAAAAATCAATACCTCAGAAATAACCACCGAATTTCTCAAACAATTCAGATTAACAAAGTCACATGTCTTGTTAAAATGTAACTAGAAACATTGTCAAAAATGATTTAGTTCCTAAGCTGAGACAAAACTCTTTTACGATTTCATTTCCAATTTTTGAAATTTCATTGTTGCCTGAAACGAACCATACTTTATATATACATAGAATCTACTGGTCACTTTTTACCAGATACTTATCTACGTAATTAGAATAGCCACAAAGCCTTCTTATTTTCTTATATTCTTCACACTTTTCTTGGATGCACTTGTAACTACCAAGCATTAGATCTAAATGGAAGAATATGAAGTCATTCTGATGCCCACAGCATGAGTCGGACCTGCATTTGGAATAACAGAACAAGGTCACGTTACCTACCTGACAACTGCGGTCAAGTGGATAACACGACCTCATTCTGATACTCTGGATGAGGGTTCAAATCCTGTTACAGACGTCAGAATCACGTCACATTCTTCCATTTCAATCTAAGGCTTGGTAGTGACAAGAGTATCCAAAATGTGCGAAGAAATTGAGAAGCTACGATTGCGGTTATTATTATTATTACATACTTCCTGAGGCTCCTTGTTTACACGGCTTTACAGTGAATTAATCTTAAGGGCAAGTGTACCTATAACAAAAAAAAAAAAAAACCCTCCCTCACGATCATATATCTTTCCTTTACTTTCCCTTGGTTTTATTTTTTTCCACTTTGCTGTTCAACTTCTTTAACCTAACCATACTACGATTTACGCCTTTCGTGGAAAGGGAATCCCTTTGTGAGAACCTTACAAGAGATATGGAAGACTTGCTCGTCTCAAAAATTTAAAAATGACAGTCAACTAAATAGCAACTATCCGATAGCTATGGAGTCCACCAGAATTTAGCTTTTAGAGCAAAAGTCTGAAAAATACTTAGTGCTCTGGCGAAGAAAACATTGGCGAGTTCTCAAGATGAACTGAATCGTTCCAGAAAGTCTAAGTATCAATGTAACGTTAAGATGAACAAACTCTGCCCATAACTGAGAATGCTCATTAATACATATACCACAAATACCTTTGTCAAACGGCAATTAAAAGAGCACTTATGAGTTTACTTATTCATATATCTAAAAAGCCATTAGTGTATTAAGAATACCTAACTTCCTTTACATCAACATTCTGAATTTGAGCTTGCTTACAGATTAATTTACCTAAAATATGTTTTGCAAAAAAAAAAAAATTACCCCTAAAAGCAACAAATTCAATTCGAGTGCCAAACTCCCCTTGAAAATGAATTCTGAATTTCAATTTACTTATTATTTGAGTTTACATATGTACATAAGAAGCCATTGTTAATAATACTTAACTTTCTTTAAATTAAAATCTGAATGAGAATTTACTGACAGATCCATTTACCTAAAATATGTTTTGTATAAAATCACACGACCCTAAAAGTAACAAATTTAATTTGAGTACCAAATTACCTTTGAAAAAGCATTTTGAACTTCAATTTACTTATTAAATCTTGTGCCTACATTACCAAATTCCCTTAACAGTAACAAGATTTCAGTGTGGACCCTTCACATTCCAGCAGTGTCTTGAAATATGCAGAGATGCCGTGATTATAATAATGCCCCTGATAACATAACTCTTCAGCACTTGCAGTAAACTTTGAATTAATTTATGCTAACAATTTTAAATAATTTGTTTAGTGTTTAACAAGGTGCATTTTATAATCGTGGCAAACTTTGGACAAAATCACAGAGTATAATTTAATCACATGAAAATAATGACAAGTTCTCCAGAAGTCACCAAATCCAAAATGTGGAAGCTGTAATATTCATCCTGTATTAAGCAAAGCCTGTCATAACCTAAGTCTTAAAAGTTAAAAAGTACCAACGCTTACATAATACTACAATAATGCAAGATCTTAGAGCTATCGAGGATTTAACTCTCAAAAACTCCGATATTCAGTAATTGAAACAATCTGTGGATGAAGGTTACAAAGTATTTTTGAGAGCTTTGCTTCCAAGTCCCTACTATGGTGGAGGCTAGTTTAACAAAATCTATGTGGCTTATTGAGAAAAAATATCAGGAATCATTTGTACTTGAGCTGAAAATATTACCTGTTCTCCAAAGGCAATACATCACAGGTTTGGTTCCACAAAGCTGTTCTTAACTACAACGGCTTCCATGAAGATATTTCATAAAAGCAACTAGTTCTAACTAATGAACTATTTGCTACTGATAATGTCAGAACTTTGGGGGAACTAGTGAAAATAATAAGAATCACCTACTATTACTGCATTACTACGCTAATACTATTCTTCTCGCATTTTAATCAATTTTTATCTATTTATCTATTTAATATTTTTTTTTAATAGGTGGGAAATCTTCTTTCTTACTTCTGCCTAATGAACACCTTATTCTTGGGAAGCTTGAATTTCAAGTCAATGGCCTCTGTAATGGGCTTGCTCCATATGAATAGGGTTCATCTTCTGAATAATAATAATAAAAATAATGATATTAACAAAAATAACAATAAGATCACATGAACTTCACACCCAGGCAAGTATGTACTGAACAACGCCCTACTGGATACTGCAAATGAAATCTAAGGGCTACACGAATTTCTAGAAAGCAACCAACTATCTGACAAGTAATATCAATCTCATTTCATGAAGAACAATTATCCTTAGACATACTACGCTTACCGATACAAAATTGTCTATGCTTCTACAACTACCTGATATCTTATCTTACGCTGAGAAATTTATTTCTAATGTTACGTACCTGGTATTAAACTGAGGAGAATTACAGGTGAATAACTGCCCTCAGGATCAAAAATGAAAGAATGAGAGGAACTGCTAAAGTGGCAGAACTATCAAAGAAGACTGCAGTGGTATGGCCATGTGGAGAGAGAGAAGAAGAAGAACTATGTACCCTAAAATGTACTAAGCTACCTGAAAGCTTGTATTTGACACAGCTAAAGAATTCAAGAGAAAACTATGCATCCTGAAACTAACGGAGCTCTTTGATTTCTAATGTTTAACAGTTATGAATCTTGTGCAAAAAAAAAAGGATGTATCCTGAAGCATTGAGCTATTTGTAACCGACTGCAAATTCATATCAGACTCGGGTAAAAATAAAATTATGCATCTTGAAATGCACTGAATTGCTTTCAGCTGATATAAATACTGATAAATTACCATTAATGTATAAATCCCAAAAAATATTGAGCTTACTGACAGCCAATTTCAAACTGGTAAGAAATCACAAAACTATTTGAAATACACTATAGTACCTGACATATTGAACTCAAGAACCTCACGTAAATACGACTACGTATCCTTTAGCAAACTGTGGTGCCACACAGCTATTGTTAAACTAATCAGAAAATGAAGTTAGGAATATATATCATGGAACACTGCTTTCTAGCTGACAAGGAAATTCAAGTGCAAATAAAATACTGTACTTATTTTCAAATACACACAACTGAAAGCCGATATTAAAATAAACTATGCACTCTAAAGCATACCGAGTTGTGTTTTAACTGAAATTAAACTTACAATTAGTCTACGTAAATGGCTAATAGGTAATATTAAGCCATGAGAGTTTCAGGTACCTGAATAATACTGAGCTGCTGGTTGGCTAAAATTAAATTGGGAAGAAATGAATGTGGAAATTATATGTCCTGAAATACCGAACCAGCAGCAGGTTTAAATAAATCATATGTCCTGGACATAGACTCATACAATTCCTAACTGAAAATTACAAGCATCAAAGGTCGATTCGGGTCACTAACATATGCCCATGATAGTGTTTCAATTGTAGTTTTCCCTGTGTTGTTCTTCTACAGTGGAGATGCGGAATGCCAAGGTACAATTTGTGTGTTCAAACTTGTCCAGTTTATTTTTGTAGATTGCAATTGCTTTCCTGAAAACATGAGGAAGAAGTTAATGACACCACGACTTGTGACACTGAAATCTTTAGGGTTACAGGGTCGTAAGATAAAAGATAAGTGGGGCACAGGTGGGAAACAAGTCTTTAAACAAGTAACCGAACATTGCATTGCAACGCAAATTTCATTAAGAAAAGTGAAAGGCTTCTTACTGTAAATTTCAATTAGCAAGGTAAAATAAATAGTTCTGTATCATAATTAAATATTATCATCATTACTATTTGGTCTTGGCTATAACATCTGTAAAAGAACATTGCAACATTCTAATGTAGTCTGGTAAAAGATTTTAGCACTAACATTGTCCCCATCTCTTTGACTTGTCTTATATCCTACAAGTACTCTAAGATCTGAGGCACTGACTGTCAATAAACTTCAATACCTCTTCTTTAATTCACAATTTCCATCAAATACGTACCATTATTTTTAATTTCTGCAAAACCAAAATCTCTAAATCCATACCTTGGGCTCCATCTGAACAATTCTCTTTGTCCCACCAAAATGATACACGTCCCCAGACACCTTACGTATGTGAATTAAAATCGTACCTTTGTTAAAACACTACACAACATCTCATGATTATTTTCTTGCAATGTCTGTCCAGTGGGGTTTATGAAAATGTACCACACTCCTGTTTACGCAACTGTACCGTTGCTAATTTCTTCAAGTGCTGTCAAAACGGTCCAATCGTTACTTGCAAAGTGCCTTGCCAAACTGCAGATTCACCTGGAAGAACAAAAAACAATTAAAACATGGAAAACTGAGGTTGCTTTGCTTGTGCCTTAAAGGAAGGGCATGATTATCTGCACTCAAGCTTCGAGCATCCTATACACAAGTCTTGTACTAAGAGGGGATAAATGGGGTCACTCAGTGTAGGAATAATTAATGTTTTACCAAGAACAACTTACTGAAATGCATTTCAATCTAACACGAAATGTTAAAAGCAATAAAAAAAATTATTCTACATCGCAAATTCCACAAAAACTGACAGTAGCCTCTTAGCGCAACTGAATAACCATTATTAAAAGTGTCTATCTCAGTGGTTAGCTATCTCTCCTCTCTAGCTAGAGAGCAGAACTCAGTCCAACAGTTCTTTCAAGTGCCAAATTAAAAACACTTCAACTTTATAAACTGGAACTGAAACATAAAATTTCAGCCAAAGACCAAGCACTGGGACCTATGAAATCATTCAGCACTGAAAAGACTCTTGAAACAAATGTTAGATGGAAGAAAGAGAATTTGAACAGAGGTATAATATAAGGAAGGGGGTTGCAGCTAGGGGGCAAAGGGACGCTGCACGTGACCTTAGGTAATACCTGCAGTGTACTGCACGATGTGTGCTGACAGCACTAACCCCCAGTGAGGATTCAACTCCATAAAGACCTAATTTAGAATGCTTCAAAACTTGCTAATAAATTTACTGAACACATGTTTTCAGGACCCAAAACTGTATGGACTAGCATGTATACTACTGAGAATATGTCAGAGATAATTAAAAATATAAAAGTGTCTTCCACACAAGACCCAAGAGCTACAGTTTCATTATTATACAACCAGTCATTTTAAACACATGCAAATGGCTGTAATGACATGTTTCAGAATTTCCCTAAGTATGGTAACACCTCAACTCAACAGATGCTATGGGGTCTGGCTTTCTGATAGTAACAGATCCTATACCATAGCCTGCGCTTAATATTTTCTACAAATCTTATAACTAAGAGTAATTCAACCGAGTTTCTAACCTACACTAACCTAACCTGACCTATACAGTACGTCACACATCACATTCAGTTCGAGAGAATTATCTAAAAATGAACCACAACTAAAATGGGAGTATATACACCAAATGTAAACAGCAAATAATTTAGCTCGTAATTACAAAAGTCCTTCAAGTTGAGGGGTTACCACACAAACAACATAATCTCTACAATTATGGCTTTTGCTGAAACTGGGACTCAGATTCTTATCTCAATTCTGGAAAGGAAATTCGGCCAGGTATCTATTCCAAACCTCCTGCTGGAATAAATCAAGATTACCAGCTCTGTAGCTAACTGAAATCGCCCTACACAACTGAGTTTATTGCATTTAAATTTGCTAGTACATTTGGTATGTAATTTACGTTCACAACGACAAGACAATTCAAGGAAAAATGATATTTTCATAATAAAATAAATTTTTGAACATACTTACCTGGTAGTTATATATATAGCTTAAGTCCCTGACGCGCGGCAGAATTTCAAAACTCGCGGCAATCGCCGATGGGTAGTCAGGTGTACCACTAGTGTGCCCTCTACCCAGGTACCTTGAACCATTCCAACTGTTCCTCAGATCTTCCATGCCCCTAGTCTCTAGAGGGGAGGAGGGTGGGAATTTAATCATATATAACTACCAGGTAAGTATGTTCAAAAATTTATTTTATTATGAAAATATCATTTTTAAACATCTGACTTACCTGGTAGTTATATATATAGCTGATTGACACCTTTGGTGGAGGGTCAGAGACAGCCAACATCTTTGGAATTTTGCTTAAGGGTTAATAAACCAACTTAAGGTTCTTACCTGGTTTAAGGAAGCTGACTTCAATGAACTCCCCCTCATTATGTCTGCTTTCCTTAAGAGGTCCAGCGATCCACTCAGGGGGCTGAAGACCTCTAGGAGCTGCCAACCGGTGTACCAACCTCTATGTGACAGACAACCTATAATACCCTTGTTCTGGGCGCTGCCAAGGAACAAACTGATTACCTGACTAAAATCAATGATTGCGGAAGAAGTCGAATCTCCACAAACAACCAAAACATTACAACTATTCCAAGGCAAGAATCAAGGGCATCGATTTATGGGATTGCAGGGGTAGTCCCTTCTCCCACTACTGAGTTAGCTGCTATAAATGGTCCCAGTGTATAGCAGTCGTCATAAGGCGTTTGTACTTGCTTCAAGTAGTGTGAGGCAAACACTGACTTGCTTCTCCAGAAGGTAGAGTCCATGATACTTTGTAGGGACCTATTCTGTCTAAAGGCTACAGAGGTTGCAACCGCTCTGACCTCATGGGTTTTAACCTTTAGAAGCTTAAGATCCGCTTCACTGCATTCTGAATGCGCTTCCCTTATCAACTGTCTTATGAAAAAGGATAACGCATTCTTTGACATTGGTAGAGAGGGCTTCTTAACTGAACACCAAAGCGCCTCTGACTTGCCTCGTAAACTCTTCGTCCTTTGCAGGTACGCTCTCATAGCTCTTACCGGACAGAGGACTCTCTCTAACTCCTCACCTGCGATCTCTGTCAGATTCGTAATCTCGAAAGCCTTGGGCCATGGTTGTGAAGGACGTTCATTCTTAGCTGAAAACCCCAGTTGTAGAGAGCAGATAGCTTTGCCGTTCCTAAAACCGACGGTTTTATTGAAGGCATATACTTCACTGACTCTTTTAGCTGTCGCCAAGCAAACCAAAAATAGAGTCTCCATTGTGAGATCTTTAAATGAAATCTCTTGCAAAGGTTCGAACCTATCGGACATGAGGAACTTTAGGACCACGTCTAGGTTCCACGCTGGTGAGTTCTGACTTTTCTCCTTGGTAGTCTCAAATGATCTGAGAAGATCTTGGAGATCCTTATTGGAAGACAAATCCAAGTTTCTGTGTCTGAAGACAGCTGCCAACATGCTCCTGTATCCCTTAATAGTCGAGGCTGAAAAGTTACGTCTCCTCTTAAGGTAAAGAAGAAAATCCGCGATCTGGGTCACAGAGGTACTGGAAGAGGAAACGGAGTTGTCCTTACACCAACCTCTAAAAATATCCGACTTGGATTGGTATACCCTGATGGTAGATGACCTCCTTGCTCCTGCGATCGCTCTAGCTGCCTCCTTCGAAAAGCCTCTAGCTCTTGCGAGTTTTTCGATAGTCTGAAGGCAGTTAGCTGTAGACCTTGGAGGTTTTGGTGATACCTTTCCAAGTGGGGTTGTTTGAGTAGATCTGGTCTTAGAGGCAGACTGCTCGGCGTGTCCATCATCCATTCCCGCACCTCTGTGAACCATTCTCTTGTCGGCCATAAGGGGACCACTAGAGTCATCCTGGTGCTCTCTTGGGACACGAACTTCTGAATGACTTTGTTTATGATCTTGAACGGGGGAAAAGCATAAACATCTAGGTTGGACCAATTTAAAAGGAACGCATCTATGTGCGTTGCCTCGGGATCTGGCACAGGAGAGCAGTACGTCTCCATCCTCTTCGTTTGAGCCGTGGCGAAGAGGTCTATGCATGGACGTCCCCAAATCCGCCACAATTCTCTGCAGACATCTTGGTGAAGAGTCCATTCTGTTGCCAGGACTTGACCTTTCCTGCTCAGACTGTCTGCTCTCACATTCCTTTCCCCTTGAATGAACCGTGTCAATAGTCACATTCTTCTCTTTCGCCCAGAGAAGGAGTTGCCTCGACGTCTCGTACAACGACCTGGAGTGGGTTCCGCCTTGCTTGTTGATGTAGGCCAACGCCGTCGTGTTGTCAGAGTTGACCTGCACAACTTTGTCCTGAACTGAGTGCTCGAACTCTTTGAGGGCTAGAAATATTGCAGTCAGCTCCTTTTGGTTTATGTGGAGCTTCTCTTGCCCTCTGGTCCAGGATCCCGATACCTCCATCTTTCCCAATGTTGCTCCCCACCCCGAGTCCGACGCGTCGGAGAACAACACTAGGTCTGGGTTCCTCTGTTTTAATGAAAGGCCTTCCTGAAGCTTGACTGGGTCGTTCCACCACTGAAGGCATTGTTTCATTGTCTCTGAAATGGGGATACACTCTGTCTCTAACCCATTTTCTCTGCTCCAATAACGATTGAGGTGGAATTGGAGTGGGCGAAGGTTTAGTCTTCCTAAGGAAACAAACTGTTCTAGCGAGGAAAGGGTCCCTAGCAGGCTCATCCATTCCCTCCCCGAGCACATCCGTTTCCCCAGAAAGTCCTTTAGTTTTACCAAGGCCTGTTCCATCCTTGATGGTGACGGAAAAGCCCGAAAATCCCGAGACTGAATCTTCATCCCAAGGTACAGGATCTCTTGGGATGGAATTAGTTGAGACTTCTGTCTGTTTACCAGAAGTCCTGGTTCCTCTGATAAACAGATTGTCGTTTGAATATCCTCCAGACAGCGATTGAAGGAAGGAGCTCTGAGGAGCCAGTCGTCCAGATACAGAGAGGCCCTGATGCCTCTCGTGTGCAGCATTCCCGCTACATTCGACATCAGTCTGGTGAATATTTGAGGCGCAGTGCTTAGACCGAAGCAAAGAGCCCGATACTGGAATACCTCTTCCTTGAAGACGAATCTCAGGTATTTCTTGGAGCTCGGGTGGATAGGAATGTGGAGATATGCATCCTGAAGATCCAAGGGAACCATCTAGTCATGTTGTCTGACTGCTGCTAACACTGATTTTGTTGTTTCCATGGTGAACTTCGTCTTTTGTACAAAGACGTTGAGGGCACTCACGTCCAGTACTGGTCTCCACCCCCCCGAGCTCTTGGGAATCAAGAAAAGGCGGTTGTAAAACCCTGGTGAATCCAGATTTCGTATTTTCTCTATTGTGTTCTTCTGCAATAATATGGAAACTTGCTGTTGAATCGCCTGTGCCTTGGATTCGTCTCTGTATCTGGGCGACAGATCTATCGGTTTGTTTGCTAAAGGGGGCTTTCTTAGGAAAGGGATTTTGTACCCATCCTTGAGTAGCTGAATGGACCAAAGATCCGCTCCTCTTTTCTTCCATAACTGCCAGAAGTTGGAAAGCCTGGCACCTGCCGCTGCCTGCAGGAGAAGATAGTCAGGTCCTGCTTCTTCCCTGCCTAGAGCCACTTCTCGTTGAAGTTCTTCTACCCGCTCTAGAGGAACCTCTACCTGAGGGCCGACCACGAAAGGGCTGAGATACCTGAAACACAGGAGCCTCAGCCTTACTCTTTTCAGTGGTGAAAGTCGTTGGTAGGACTTTCCTTGCTGTTTTCGATGTCAGATCTTGCGTGGTTTTCTGGGCCAAGGATGCAGAGACCTCTTTTACTAAGTCTTGAGGGAAGAGGTGATAAGAAAAAGGGGCATAAATCAGTTCAGATTTTTGACTGGACGTGACCCCATTAGCCAGGAAAGAGCTAATTCGTTGGCACCATCTCTGATCCCTTTATCCATACACGACATCAGATATACGAGTTCTTCGGTGTCGGTCGTGTTGAATAATTCCATCTTTCTTCCTAAAGCTCCCAGGGTCCAGTCCAGAAAATTAAAGACCTCAAAGGTCCTAAAAATTCCTTTGAGGAGGTGGTCCAACTCTAATGTTGACCAACAAAACTTCGTTCTCCCCATTGCCCCGCGACGAGAAGAGTCAACAAGATTCGAGAAGTCTCCCTGGGAAGAGGCAGGTATTCCAAGGCCGAACGATTCCCCAGTTTGATACCAAACGCTAGACCTTGAAGCTAGTTTGGCTGGAGGAAAAGCAAAGGCCGTCTTTCCTTGTTCCTTCTTCAAAAGCATCCACTCACTCATCATTTTAAGCGCTCTCTTGGATGAGCGGGACAAAACCATCTTCGTAAATGCTGCCCCCTTAGACGCCTTCCCAAGAGTAAATTCTGAAGGTGGGGAACGAGGAGTAGTCGGGATAAAATTCTCTGGAAAAACTTCCGAAAATAGTTTCATAAGCCTTTTCAGGTCCGATGAAAGTTGCTGGCCTTTAATATTGTCTTCTTCTGAAATCTCTTCAATAGGATCCACAGGAGACTGCGGGATATCCTCATTTTCTTCTTCTGATTGTCCGAAGACCGAAGTAGCGACGTCTTTCAAAATATCATGATGACGCTCGGCGTCCTGGCGTCCAGTCTCTTGACGCCTGGCGTCTTGGCGTCCATCTTCTTGCAGCTTAACGTCCTGGCGTCCAGCCTCATGACGCTTGACGTCCTGGCGTCCAACTTCTTGACGCCTGGCATCTTGGCGTCCAAAGTCCTGATGAACTACGTTCTGGCGTCCAGAATCTTGACGCCTGGCATCCTGGCGTCCAATCTCTTGACGTTCATTGTCCCGCCAAACCTTAAGGTCGCTTGAGAACTGGCCGCCTGTGCGACATCTGTCAAAAGCTTCCTCAGGCTGACGTACAATGATTGGGACCTCTTGAATTGGAGAAACATTCTTCCTACGTTCGCTGTCCCGCAGCACCCTGAAGTCACTTGAGAACTGGCCGCCTGTGCGACATCGGTCAAAAGCTTCCTCAGGGTGACGTACAGCCATCGGTGGACGAAAATCTGCATCTGTCTTTTCTGCAGGTTGTAAGACTTGAATCAGGGAAGAGAGTTTCCGTTGCATGTCTTGAATTAGACCGATTTGCGGAGCTACCTGCTGTTGAGGATCGACAGGGGGAGCCGCCATTTCAGCTACTAATTCTTTCTCTGCGTTGAGACGTTGGAAATGACGTTCCGGGGACGCTTCTGATCTCATTTCGTCTTCAGCGGAAGCAGACGGCCGCCCATGCGACAACATACGTCTGCTTTTCACCGGAGAGCAATCGTCAGAGCTAAGAGGGGAACGCTCTGGACTGCTCCAATGACTACATCCCGGAGTAGGAAGCGTCACTTCTCGACGCCGCTCCACAGAAGAAAGTTTTCTCTTGAGGGGTCTAGACACGGACGTATGACGCCAGCCCCGTCTGGGAACTGCGTCTTCCGACGAGGACGAAAACACTTTAACCTCGCCTTTCCTATGGCGAGGGCGAGCGTCCTGGGAAGCGTCAACAGGTACGCTCGAGGGGACGACTGCTCGGTAGCTAAAGCCTCTCGCCTCCCTTCGTCTGTCGACATTCCTTCTCACAGGGGTTGGTGAGCTTGGAAGAGGTGTAGGACTAGGAGCACGACAGGACCGAGCAATCGCACCCTCCACAACACTAGCACTTTTATTTTCACTTGAGTGTTTAAGATCTCTCACATTCGACCACAAATCCTCTCTGTCTCTTGCGAGGGATTCCACCCTTTGTCCAAGGGTTTGAATGGCCGTCATCATATCCTTCAAGGTAGGCTCATTATCAGTATCAGTGGGGGGGGTCTGGAACTACCACTACTGGGGAAGGAATAGCAGGATTGTTAATAATAGGAGAATTGTCAACTCCCTGACTATCTCTAGAAGAGCGAGATCTACTACTCCCGGCTCTTCTGATCCTATCCCTTTCAAGCTCCGAAACATAGCGATAGTAAACCATCCATTCTTTCTCTGATAAACCCAAACATTCATCACATCTGCCCTTTAACTCACAATTCTTACCTCTGCAATTTACACAAATCGAGTGGGGATCTAACGCAGCTTTAGCAAGCCGGGTTTTACACCCCCTCACACACATTCTCACACTCGCAGCAGAGTCAGACATCTTGGAAAAGGAAAATCGTAAGAGAGATCAAAACGAGCAAGGGTCAAAACCAACAATATCTAAAAGAGTCAAGAAAATCCAAAGCAAATCCAAAAAACAAGCGAAAGCCAAAGCCAAAGTGTGCTTCACCAAAAAAACTCTGTGAAAAAACACGGGCCAAACGAGTGAAATTCCTAACGATGCAACCGGTACGGCGGCAGGGAAGATCTGAGGAATAGTTGGAATAGTTCCAAGTACCTGGGTAGAGGGCGCACAGGTGGTACACCTGACTACCCATCGGCGATTGCCGCGAGTTTTGAAATTCTGCCGCGCGTCAGGGACTTAAGCTATATATATAACTACCAGGTAAGTCAGATGTTTAAAAACTATTCTTTTTCTATTATTATTCGCCCTATAAATTATTACAATATATTAATGATTTAACTAGGAATTTAATATTAGGTGTATATTCATAAAATTTGTACCAAAGTATGAATGAATTTAAGTAAATTACAATATTTATAAGGATATTTCAAAGACTAATTCTGTCAGTACCTAGGAAGGCAGAGTCTATTGTTTGTACACCCCTGGAAATGGAGGTGAATCTCTACGCTGATAAAAATTAACGGCCAGATTTAAAAAGAATCTCTCTCTCTCTCTCTCTCTCTCAGCAAAGCAGGTGTGAGAGGAGTTGCCAATTTCTCAGACAATCAATAACTGGTCCTCCACAAACTATTCAAATATGTTGGGGGGTGACTTTCTTAGCAGTTTTTGGCTCAGGAGGGAATTTTGACAGGACAAAAAATGAAAGGACCAGGTTTGCTGACAGAAGGTTGTCTGTCCTGTTTAAGTAGGAACTCCTTCCTCCTCTCCTAAGTGCCTCTGACCACCAGTCCCCGGGGCAAACGGCAAATTGATTAGATATATCGTGTGGAATGGTCTCCCATTTTGAAGCAAAATCTCTGCCAATCACGGACATTCTTTGGTTGAATGGAAGTTTAGATGCATGAAGTACATGCAGTTGTATAAGGATACCGAGAGGAACAAAAGAACAGAGGCCCGAGAGAAGAAAAAACTTTACCGCGGGCGGAGGAGTCATTATCGTTGTCTGACTGGGAGGTCACGGCAGAAGACTGGGTGGCCATTTCGGTACCTTCCTTCTCCTCCGGACTGACCGTCTGCTGCATCTCAACGTCCTTCTAGTCGTCGGAAGGGTCTGTGTTCGAATTCCAGCCCTCCAGTTCCCGCTGGACGAGGGAGTCCAAGAAGGCCACATTATCCCGGGGGGGTCTTCATCCCTGGTCCTGTGGTTGTAGTCGTGGCTGACATCCTGTGTAAGGGGATGACAGAGAGGTGTCGTTTGAGATTGGTGATAAATAAATCAATCAATCAATCAATCAATCAATCTCTCTCTCTCTTTCTCTTGCTAGTCTGAATGAGCTGTTTGATTGAACAATCATTTTACATTTTAGACATATGTCCCGATACAATACACTGAAAGTAGTCCTTTCCTACATAAAAGAAAACCTGCAATTTTAACAGAAACATTTCATTTTCTACATAAAGAAAAACCTACAATTTTAACCCTCAATGAATCCATAGGCCTACCCACAATACCTGTCCACTTTCCATAACAAGGCCGATGTATTCCTCGTAAGACCAGATACTCATGAAGTTCCTACAGGACTTCGTCTGAAGGCTTCCCCTGCTGCCCAGTAAGGACACTCCACTCCACAGCTGAAAAATTAATTAAATTAATGAAATATTAGAATTAATTACTAGAATTAAATATTAAAAATCCTATGTAAAGAACAAGGAACAAATTCAAATTAAATATCAGAAGCTACATCACTTTGAATAAGTATTTTTCAAGCAAATCTCTGAATGCTTTCAGTACAGTAATGCAAGTTATGTGGCCCTTCAGATGTGACTTTTGTAAGAACAAGCTCCCAGTCAGTGCATCTGAAGGGCTTCTCACCAGTGTGAGTCAAGAAATGTCGTTTCAGCCTCTTCCTCCTGGAAAACGTTTTCCCACACTTCGCGAGCAAATGGCTTCCCCCAAGATGGATCTTCATGTGGCTTTTGAGATGAGATTTCTTGCAGAAAGACTTCCCACAGTCCTTGCAGGAGAACGCCATCTCCCCAGTGTGGATCGCCATGTGCCTCTTGAGACTTGGTTTCTGGGAGAACGACTTCCCACAGTCACTGCACACGAAGGACCTCTTCCCCGCGTGGATCGCCACGTTTCTCTCAAGATTTGCCTTCCTGGAGAACGACTTCCCGCAGTCGTCACAAGTGTGTGCCCTCTCTCTATTGTGGGTCTTGATGTGTTCTCTGAGGCTGGACTTCTGGGAGAAAGCCTTTCCACACTCGCCACAGGAGTCTGCCCTCTTCCCGGTATGGCTCTGGAAATGTTGTTCCAGGTGGGTCTTCGTGGAAAAGGCTTTCCCACATTCCCGGCACACGAAGGGCTCCTCCTTATCGCCTTCCTTTCTGATGGGTGGCAAATCATCTTCATCTCTGATCGCTGGTATCAAATCCTCAGAACCAAGTTCACACTGCCATCAGACTCATAACACACCTCCACCTCCATCTTCATTTCCATCAATGGATCTGAAGATAGAGATGCACAGCTGGCTGGGGCATCACCGCCCGCTAAGCCTATATTTTCGTGTCTGACGAGAGACATCACTACTGGATCCTCAGTCTTGCTAATCAAAGGATATTCCAATATGCTTATTTTAGCTTTTGGTCTTTTGATGTTATTTGTTTATTTATGTAAACACCAACATTTTTCACTTTCTCCTATTGCTAATCACCGCTTCTATCACTTTTTTTATTTATTATCGTATTTCCTCCAATTTCTCCTTTCACTGATACACAAATCTGATGTCTAGAATGTTATGTTTCCTATTTTACGAACTTATTCAACACCTCACAGGAACTTGCACCTAATTCATCGCTGGGCCCCATTCACTTCCAAAACCTTGATGCCGCAAACTGACAACTTCTTGTTCGAGGGCAGAAAGAAACTCTGAAATACAAGAAGGTAAAAGATTATTAGAAAACCTTACAGAAAAATGACATTTCTATAATAAAATAAAGTTTTATATATACTTACCAAGTAATTACATAGCTATTAGTTCACTCACACGGCAGCTTGAATTCAAAATTTCGCAGGTAACACTTCTAATGTCTGGGTACGTAACCAGTTCCCCCACTGGTGGGAATATTAGGAACGACTTTAGCAGATAACCTCAATCTGTTCATTCCTTATGTCCTTCAGTGGGAAGAAGGATGGGCTCTGATCATGTAATTACTTGGTAAGTATGTATAAAACTATTTTATTATAAAAATGTCATTTTTACATGAGTAACTTACCAAGTAATTACATAGCTGATTGCCACATTGATAGGAGGTAGGATGCATGGGCATATTCTACTCCAAAACATTAAGATAAGTAATGAATCTGAAATAGAAAAACTGCTGACATTGAAAAACAATCTTCTTGTTGCTTATCAGTTAAGAGAGCTACTGCAAGTGGATACTGCCTCTGGTTGGTGCTCATCTTAACTCATAGTGGTGTGGTGGTATAGCCATGGGTCACCTCCTACTTAGTGGGAACGCTGCAGCGAAGGAAGTACTCAAATGGCCAGCAAAGCATGATAGGTGCCCGCCCTTGCCCTGGGCGAAGCACCAAAATAAAAACAACCAGACAACACTGTCACCTACACTGAGATGAAACCGCAACCCATCAGCAGAGTGGTGGGTGCTTCAGGTACAACGTAACCCCTTGGCTCTGCAAAAAAAAAAAAAAACTCCGCACCTTATTAAAAGGTGAAGAGACAGTAGGGAACAAAAAAATCCTATCCTTCCTTCTTTGATACCATGCCACTTACTAGAAAAGGTCTCAAGGCACTGGAAGATTTCCACACTGTTTTAACTTCCAATAAAATCAGTGAGAAACGAAGATCGATTACATTCCCAGTAGGTTGAAGGCAGAATGGACGCACGGGGCATAAAATGCATGCAAGCTAAAGAGGAAGAGGCTACTCTGACGTCCTTAGTTTTACTTAAAAGTAGGCAAACTGCTTTCCCAATTCTGAGTGTCTCAAGTTAAAAGTCCATGAGGGCAATACAATCTATTCAGTGGATGAAATGGGTCTTGCCATATCACCATATGTAGTAGAGGATGGTCCTCTGAAAACTCCAAATGGACAGAGACCTCCCCATTCTCCCGCAGAGCTGGAAGGCACTTTGTCACGCTGTAGCTGGCTCCAGTTGAGCTAGGAGCTTGGGGCTCCTCAACCAAGAACCGAGGTGTAAAGCAGAAGACTAGGTCTGGACTTAGAGGATGAGGGGAGTTCCCTTCTTAGTCTATGTATGTACAGCCACCATTGCAGGCCCCACTTAAATATCACAATTTTTAAAGTAAATTGTATTTTTCCTAACTATACAAACCCGAGGTCCTTTACATTATGATTACTTTCAGGCGTAAGCTGGAAAACGGCCGTTGAACTTCAAACAACGTGGTTAGGCATTTAACTACTGTCCGGGAGGTAGGATTGATTGATTGTGGGTTATCTGGCGTCACAACTACCAGGGTCACCGACGCCGAATACTAAATGTGATCTTTTCACTTTTGTAGTATGTTATAAAAATTAAAATTAAAATTCTGCTAAACAGAACTACATATAAATTTTATTAAAAAGAAAAAACAAAAAAGAAAACTAACTAAAATAAATAAATAAATAAATATATAAAATTCTGCTAAAAAGAACTATTAATAAATTTGATCCGATAAACAGTATAACTTAAGAAAATAAATATATATACTAACACAGCACAGCTGTCAGATATATTTGAGAAGACCAGCTTCTTTGATAAAAGAGATAACATTATTAATACATATACTTTCTCCCAACAGTTTTGCCATGTTATAATTACCACCTGCTTCACTGCTATTTGATAAAAAAAGGTTCCTAAGTTCCACCAGACTGGGACACTCGACCACCAAATGCCCAACAGTCAGTGGAACCAAGCAACCGTCACAGAAGGGCTCATTCTCCCCATTCATCACAAAGCCGTGAGTCAAACGCATATGGCCAATACGTAATCGACACAATACAACCTCCCACTTCCTTGGCATTAGGTCATATTTCCAAGGGTGTGTCTGACTAGTGATTTCTTTCATTTTATATGGGCCTACTCTGTCCCACTGAAGTGCCCATAATTGCTGGATGGATTTCCATATAACATGGAATGCATCACGATACGGAACAGGACATTTTCTGGGTATCAGAATTCGTGCTGCTAATTTGGCTAGCTGGTCTGCCTTTTCAAGATCCACTGCAAGATCTTCAACACTAAGGGATGATCAGTATTGAAGACTTCCAGGGACTCTAAGGCACTTTTAGAGTCACAAAATATTGTGTAGCTAGACACGGGGAGTGTTGCAATATGTTCCAGTGCTACTAAGATGCCATACAGCTCAGCTGTAAAGTTTGAAGCGACTGAAGGAAGCGCACCTCTTCGGTTAAAAGATTCACCGAAAACTCCATAACCAACGCCAGCACTGGATTTGGAACCATCGGTAAATATAAATCTTGTATCCATATGCTCTGAAGCACGCTCTAAAAATATTGCCCTCATTTCCTCATCAGATTTATCCCTCTTTGCTCCACTGAAGTACCTGCAGAATTTCACAGCAGGTAACTTCCAGACAGGAGTAATGGGATACACAAAAGGAAGTACGGGGATTTTTCCAATATTTGTATCCTCTAAAATCTTTTTAAATTCTATAGCTAAAAGGAGTAGGATACCTTGGATGATTTTCATAAAAACTGTTAAAAATATTTCTGTTTGCCACAGCAAATGCCAGAGATTTGGGAAGTCTTTGCACTCTAGACCAGTATCGACGTAACGATGACTGACGATAGAGTTCAAGGGGTATTTCTCCTGCATCAACTAGCAAACTAGATATTGGTGGCGAACGAAAAGCTCCTGTGGCTATACGAATACCTGAATGATGAGCAGAATCTAAAATTTTTAAGTTAGATGGAGACGCTGAAGAATATACTTCACAACCCGTATGACAGCTTTGATAAGATTAAGGTTTTATGAAGCTTTCGTATAAGATTTCTACTAGCTCCCCAACTGGTGTGAGACAGCACCTTCAAGATGTGTAGAGCTTCTAGGTACTTTGCTTTGATATGTTTGATACGGGGGACCCAAGTCATTCTGCTGTCAAAAATTAGGCCTAAGAAACGCGCTTGTTCTACACATGGGATTCTATGGCCATACAAATAGAGGTCTGGATCAGGATGTACTCCCCTAATCCGGCAGAAGTGGACAGCAGTAGTCTTGCTTACAGAGATTTGAAAACCCTGTTTCTCAGCCCAAATTGTCATTTTATTTATCGTTAACTGTAACTTTCTTTCGGCTACAGTCATCCGGGTGGCAGCAAAAGATATTGACAGGTCATCCACAAATAACGTCTTTAAGACCTCTTTTGGAATAACAGACGTAACACTGTTTATGGCCAGAGCAAAAAGTGTTACACTGAGAACACTGCCCTGGGGAACACCTTCTTCTTGACACCTTTTCTCTGATAAAGTACTGCCAACTTTTAACTTTGAAATACCTACGATGTAAAAATGATCCGACAAATAAAGGTAATTTTCCTCGTAGACCACTATTATGCATCGTCTTGAGAATTCCATGTCTCCAAGCAGTGTCATATGCCTTTTCTACATCAAAAAACACTGTCACGTGGTGTTGCTTGGAGGCAAATGCTTCACAGACAGAGGTTTCAAGTTGCAGTAAGATATCCAGTGTGGAGTGCATTTTTCGAAAGCCACACTGAGAAGGTGTTAAGATACTGTTGTGCTCTAAATACCACATCAGCCTTACATTTACCATTTTTTCCATTAATTTACACGAACAGCAAGTTAACGCAATGGGGCGGTAACTTGCTGCATAGAGAGGATCTTTTCCAGGCTTAAGAAATGGTAACATGGTTGCCAATTCCCATATGCTAGGGTAGCTGCTTTCATCCCATATTCTATTGATAATGCTGATTATAAAAAGTTTTGCGTTCCTTGAAATGTGTTTAAACATTTCATAAGGAATCTCATCTGGGCCAGGGGCAGTGTTCTTGCTCCTGGCTAAGGCAGAGTCAAATTCCCTTTCAGAGAAAGGCATATTGTAAGATTCACTTTTGTTTGATGAAGAATCAAGTACCTGTTGTTCTTCCATCATTCTGAAATGATGTCCTGGGGAACTATCTGATTTTTCAGAGACTCGAGCAAAGTGTTCAGAAAATATATTACTAACTTCTGTGGCATCAGTGACATGATTATTATTTACTTTAAGGACTGGAGGAGAATTGGGTGTAAATTTGCCCTGAATTTTTCTTATTCTCTTCCAAATGCTGCTGACGGGTGTTCTGCTGTTAATAGAGGATACATATCCTGCCCATGATTGCCTTCTGGCAGCTTTCATAGCTTTTCGAAATCGTGCCCTACACTGTTTATAAGCGATGACATTATCCACAGTGCGATGTCTACGGCACCTGGTCAGTGATGACCTTGTAGCCCGATGCAGCAGCCTTAATTCCTCTGACCGCCGTGGAACTGGCCGTCTCCTGAAAAGTCCTTTACTTCGAGGAATTGAATGTAAGCCTGCAGTATGGAAAGTTCCATGGAGTAGATCGATGGCGTCATCTACACTTGGGAAATCTTTGGCATCCCCTTCCAACTCGCTCAAATCTTTGAATTTTTTCCAATGTGCTTTCTCTAAGCACCATTGTGGTGATCTTGCGATAGGTGGACCATCATTGGTGCTGATTATAATTGGAGAATGGTCACTGGTATGCCAGTCATCACTTGTTCTCCCACTAAAATCAACACTGCAATTAGAGCTACAAATTGAAAGGTCAATGCAGGAGACAGTACCAGTTTGAATGTGATAATGGGTAGGTTCTCCAGTATTAAGAAGGCCTATATCTTCATTTTCTACGATAGATGCCATCATATTCCCTTTTTGGTTTGATGTTACATCTCCCCACAATGGATGTCTGCTGTTGAAGTCACCAAGAAGAAGAAATGGCTCTGGCAGCTGCCACATTAAGGATATTAAGTCCTCTCGGGAGACATGACTATTGGGTGGAATGTAAAGGGAACATATAGTATATTGCCTTCTTAAATTAATCCGTACAGCCACAGCTTGAAGTGGAGTGTTTAGTTTTGCTTGGTAGTGTGGAGTATCTCGACGGATGTAGATGAGGGATCCACCGTGATTTCCCACTTCCAAATCAAATTCAGTTCTGAAGTGAACATATTCCCTAGGACAAGGGGTATATTCACCTAGCATGGTCTCTTGCAAACATACCCCAACAGGAGAACGCTCATCGAGCAAAAGCTTCACTTCCTCGTACTTTGCTCGGAGTCCCTGACAGTTCCACTGAATTATGGAAGTGAATTTATTTCTGTCTGGGACCATCAGCATCGTTCCTTTTTACAAGATTGGGAGGTTTCTTTTTTCTACTTGGGGAGGGCAATTTAATGGGCAGTTTTGTTGGCTTCTTGGGGGGAATAACCACCTTGAAAGAGCCAACATCCTTTCCTTCAGTGTCTTTGACACCGAGGGGTTTTTTAGTTTCTTTTCTCTCCGTCTCGATCGAGACGGAGAAAGCGGAGGTCTTCTCTAAAGTGACCTCCTCATCTGTCTTGCTATTGCTGGCAGTAGCCAGCTCTGCCTTTGAAGAGGCAGAAGCACCAGCAAGGACTGGCGCTGGGGGACCAGCATCTGCTGGTTTGTCCTCCAAAGAGGAGTTGGCACCGACAGAAGCTGGCACCGGGCCAGCGAGTGCTGGCCCCCGCCTCCAAAGAGGCGGATGGTGGAGGGTGTGTCTCAACTGACCCTTCAATCTTTCTTAGCTCTAAGTTGACGTCTTCCTTGTTGGTTCTGCTGAACCTTGTCTTCGCATTACCATCATCAATAGATTCTGATGAATCCGTTAGGCGTCTTTTCAGCGATTCTTTTTTTGACTCTACCTTTGTGCTTCTTATTTTGGTTGCTTCGTTTGTCTCTTTCTGTTGGTTTCTAAGTTTTGCTACTACTGAGGCAAAACTTAGACCAGGTCTTACAATCTTAGCTTTTGCTCTCTCTCTTGCTTCCTTAAAAGTTATCCTTTCCATCACTCTTAATGCCTGAATTTCTTTTTCAAATAAATATATATCACACTGTTGAGATGATGAAGCATGTCCCTCACCACAGTGAACACATTTAGGTTCCCTTGCGCACATACCATGCTCATCATCTCGACAGTTGACACAAACCGCAGGATTTTCTTGTATTTTCGACCGGCACGTCTGAAGGGTGCATCCGAAACGTTGGCAGTGGAAACACCTTCTGGGCCTCGGGATGTACTGTTTTATTTTGTAACTATGCCAGGCTGCGGAGACATACTCTGGGAGTCTTAACGTATTGAATGTCAATATCAAGGTAGGTTGAGGTATCCGATCTCTATCCACCTTCTTTGTGATCCTGTTCACCTTAATTACACCGTGATCTTTCAATTCATTCGAAAGTTTCTCCTCAGAGAAACCCATTAGCTGAGGGACATAAATCAAACCCTTGCTGCAGTTCAAGCTGGAGTGGGGAGTGCACTCCACCGTAACGCCCGCAAGGGCCGACAAACTCATCAACTTCATGCTTTCCTCTGGGGAGATACTCTCTACCAGGAGCATGTTACTGTTCTGAGGGGATATTTTCGGTTGTCTGCCACAACATATTACAATTTCCCCGTTTACCTCAAAAACATCAATATCGTCACCATTGAGCTTCAAATTTAGATATTTTTCATATGAGTTGGGTACAAAGACCCCAGGAACTATTTCGTACTTCTTGCTTTTCTTTATTGCAAATGGTTCCAGCGTGACAATACTGGAACCCGATGCTTTTCGTTGGGGATTCCTGGCCGTATTCCTTCTTGCCTGGCACTGGGTCGTCAACCGTGTCTGATTGTCATTTGGCCCAGGGGTACTAATTTCAACATGGGGACCTTCCAAGGAAAAAAAAAAAAACACTGCTGGTGAACACTGAAGAGGCACCATTGACTTTTCATGGGGCCCTTTTCTCGGCTAACGACACCAGTAGGAACTGACTCCCAGATGTCCACCCCTTACCCTACCCAAAAAGGGATAGCACCAACATACCAGAGAGGCACAAGTGCAAGCCTAACCCGCTTGTTGGGACCGAGACTATTACTAGAATACAATCATCCCCACTCTGACTATGTTGGTGGGCATACCGGAAAATATGCCGGGAGTCCTACCCCTAATAACAGCCCCCACCCCTGGAATCCACGAGTTGATCTCAGAGATGGTTCCGCCTTCAGGGTGTCAATATGACACCATACTAACACCCTTCTGGTCCAAACATCATCGGATTGGGTGACGCTCCCAATCACAGTTCCCACATTTAGCTTCGAACAGGAACCCCAATTCGAGGTATGATGCCCTTTCCTTTCACACAGACAGGAAATTTAATGAAGGTGGAAATATCCACACTATGTAATCCAAAGAGTTGGAAAATATACATATATATACGTATATACATACACATATATACATATACATATATATATACACACATATATACAGAGAGACATTTAGAGTCAAACGGGGGGAATGATTTCCCCTCGTTCGAGAGCCCCCTTGCCCGTTACAAATCTACAGCATGAGAAAGAATATTCTGTGCTGGAGCCGTGCGACTACGTCACGGCAGTCTCTCATTAAAGGGGCCGGGAGGTAGGAGTACTGCCTGCCCGGATGTAAACATTCCAATTTGCCTTTCGGCCCAGGTACAGATTGAGGGGTGGCATGAGGTGGGCATACAATGTAAAGGACCTCGGGTTTGTATAGTTAGGAAAAATACAATTTACTTTAAAAATTGTGATTTGTTCCGACACAATATACAAGCCCTCGGTCCTTTACATTAGGAGACTCACTGGTTGGAGGGAGGAATCTGAGTGAGTCTCTATGAACTGACTGGAGTTCACCACCTTGTCTTAGCCCTTTGTTGGCCGACTCGGTTGAGCTTCAGACTGTCACTCGATGGGCCGGAGTTCAATCCCCGCGGCCGGCTGATGAAGAGTTAGAGGAATTTATTTCTGGTGATAGAAATTAATTTCTCACTATAATGTGGTTCGGATTCCACAAGAAGCTGTAGGTCCCGTTGCTAAGTAACCAATTGGTTCTTAGCCACGTAAAATAAGTCTAATCCTTCGGGCCAGCCCTAGGAGAGCTGTTGATCAGCTCAGTGGTCTGGTAAAACTAAGGTATACTTTTTTTTTTTAACCACCTTGTCTTCCCTTCCTGGTCGAGAGAACGAGGAAGGGACAACTGCCTCTGACAAAATGATTGGGTTGTAAGAAACACGGGATCAATTGTCAGACTTCTGGGTCCCTTTGCATGAAAGAGGAAACATCAGTTCATGCAAAGTAGGCTAGGAAGAATTTGACGTCGGATGACATAAAGGCAAATACAAGCATTGGCTTTGTCTTATAGTCATGGTCTCCTTCCTCCCCTTGCAAGGGGAAGGAGTGGGGTTGCTTCTATCAACCTGAATGGAAAATAGAACGGGAGCTCCCGTTGGGTGCTTACTTGCATCGACCACCAGATCCAGCATGTAACGGCACGTCCGCTCCCTGCCTGTTGGAAGAGAGCCAGGATGGGGAGAAAGAAGAGAGGCCATTCACTCCACATTCATTCTCCCAATCACAACCGTACACCTTAGGCGAGATGCAACCTGTCCTGTTAGAGGAGCCGGGTAAGCTACACAACTTGTTAAGCCGCCACCACAGGACCCAAAGAAAATGTGTCCAAGGACTTGTGTGCAACATCCTGGAGGTAGAAAGAGGTGAAAGTAGTCTGTTGGGACCACACACCCGCCTTCAGCACCTGCGAAACCGACATGTTCTTGCGGAATGCGAGGGATGGACCAATGCTGTGGACCTCGTGAGCTCTCGGACGAAGCGTACCGGTGTCGTCTTCTCCTGCAGCAGAGTATGCTCTCCTTATCGTCTCACGAAGCCAGAAAGAGATGGTGTTCTTGGACACTTCTTTCTTGGCTGAGCCAGTACTAACGAAGAGTCGTCGACACTCAGGCCGGAGATATCGAGTCCTCTTCAGATAGCGGCACTCTAACAGGACACAGTAGCATCTCGTCTGGCTCATTACCTACAAAGTCCTCTAGGGAGGGGATAGTGAAGGACTCAAACCGTGCGTCAGGGACCGAAGGGTTCTGAGTCTTCGATACGAAATCCGGGATGAAATCGAGCGCAACTGATCGCCATCCCCTTGAGTGTTTAACATCGAAGGGAAGTCCATGAAGCTCGCCAACTCTCTTTGCCAATGCCAGGGCAAGCAAGAAGACGGTCTTGAGGGTCAGACCCCTGTCTGACGACTCTCGTAAAGGCTCGTACGGTGCACGAGTAAGGCTCCTTAACACGAGAGTCACATCCCGTTCGAAGCTTTTCTCATGAGTAGACAAATCTCTAAAGAGGAGGAGATGTCTACTCCTTTCAGCCGTAAGACTAAGCCGAGTGCGGCGCGGTAGCCTTTTAGAGCTGAAACGGAGAGAAGCTTCTCTCGGCGAAGGAAGACGAGGAAGTCCACGACCTGCTGAACAGTAGCTCCGACCGGAGAGATACCCCTTCGACGACACCAACCACAGAAGACGGACCACTTTCCCTGGTATACCACTGCGGAGAATCTTCTGAGGTATCCTGCCATCTCTGTTGCTGCGCGGTGCGAAAAGCCTCTCGCTCGCAAGAGATGGTGGATAACCTCCAGCCGTGAAGACACAGGGAATGCACTGCCAGGTGGAACCGCTCTGCGTGAGGTTGACGCAGAAGGTTGGGCCAGGGGGGGATCTCTCTCGGTGCCTCGGAGAGGAGAGCTAGCAGGTCCGGGTACCAAACGGCCTGGGGCCATTTGGGTGCCACCAGAGTCATTCTGAGATTCAGGGTGATCATCACTCGGCTGATCACTCGGCGAATCAGGCAGAATGAGGGAAAGGCATAAGCGTTGAGATTGTCCCACGGGTGTTGGAACGCGTCCTCCGCAGCGGCCCATGGGTCCGGCACGACAGAACAGAAGACCTGGAGCTTTCTGTTGTGCCGGGTGGCGAACAGATCGATGGCTAGACGCCCCCACAGGTCGAACAGCCTTTCCACTACTTCCTGATGGAGGGACCATTCGGTCCCTACCACCTGGCTCTGGCGGCTGAGCTTGTCTGCCACGACATTTCTCTTGCCTGGAATGTACCTGGCTGACAGCTCTACCGAGTGAGCCACGGCCCACTCGTGCACCTGCATCGTCAACTGGTGAAGCTGGTGGGACACCAGTCCCCCCCGCTTGTTGATGTATGCCACTACCGTGGTATTGTCGCTCATCAGTACCACAGAGTGTCCCATCACTCTATCCTGGAACTCTTGGAGGGCCAGGAAGGCCGCCTTGAGTTCTAGGATGTTGATGTGAAGGTGCTCGTCGTCTCGGTGCCACACTCTCGAAGTCAGCAACTCCTCCAGGTGTGCGCCCCATCCCTCGGTCGATGCGTCCGAGAACAGAAGCATGTCCGGAGGGGGAGTATGCAAGGATACTCCTATCAAGAGGTTCCTGTCGTCTAACCACCAGTGAATGTCCTTTCTCACCTCCTCGGAAAGAGGAATGAGGAAGGACTGGGGGTCTTGGGACTGGGACCAATACTCCTTTAGTCTCCACTGGAGAGACCGCAGGTGAAGACGCCCGTGAGGTACTAGTTTCTCCAAAGACGACAGGTGACCGATGACGACTTGCCATTCCCCGAGCTGGTTGCTCCTGCTGTGACAGGAACAACTGTGCCGCCTGCCTGAACTTGCTGATACGAGAGTCCGAGGGAAAGACTTTCGCTGCCACCGTATCTATCAGCATGCCCAGGTACTTTGTCCTCTGCTTGGGGGTGAGATCTGACTTCTCCAGATTTACCATGATCCCTAGATCCCGGCAAAACTCGAGGAGACGATCCCTGTCCTGTAGCAACTGCGAGCGAGAGCTCGCCAGGACTAGCCAGTCATCAAGATACCTCAGAAGACGTATCCCGTGCGAGTGGGCCCAAGCTGACACGAGAGAGAATACTCTCTTGAACACCTGGGGAGCGGTCGAGAGCCCGAAGCAAAGTGCCCTGAATTGGAAGACCGACTCCCCAAGGACAAAGCGGAGGTACTTGCGAGAGGACGGATGGATGGGTATCTGGAAATACGCATCCTTCAAGTCCACCGTAAGCATGAAGTCATTCTCCCTGATGGAGGCCAGCACAGTCTGCGCTGTTTCCATCGTGAACCGAGTCTGGCGAACGAAACGGTTCAAGGGAGAGAGGTCTATGACCGGTCTCCATCCCCCTGAGGCCTTCTCTACGAGAAAGACGCGGCTGTAAAAGCCTGGAGACTGGTCCGACACGACTTCTACAGCACCCTTGCTCAGCATGGATTGCACTTCTTGCTGTAGTGCGATGTCCTTCGACGAACCTGGAAGATATGTTTGGAGATGGACCGGAGAGTAGGTGAGAGGAGGCCGAGACTCGAAGGGTAGTAGATATCCCTCCCGAAGGACATCCACTATCCAGGTCTCGGCTCCGTGTCGCTGCCAAGCTGCCCAATGGCTCGACAGGCACCCCCCCACCTTCGGCAGCTTTTGGGGGGTAACGCCGCCCCTAGCGTTTCCCCTTCTTCTTCTTCTTACCCTTGCCCCCTTTACCGGCTTGGAAAGTGGGCTGAAAAGGGCAGGAGGGACCCCCCTTCTCGGGGCAGAAGAAGGCTGGGTGTTTCCTCGGGACCTTTTCGAAGACTGGGACTTCTTAGGGGCCGAGGAAGTGCCAGCCTGGCCCGAAGACCTGGCCGCGAAGACCTGGAGGTCTTGGCCACTGCCTGATGAACAAGCCGGTCGGTGTCATCGGCACGGCGCTTGTCCACCGCGGCGTCCACCAACTCTCTAGGGAAGAGAGAGGAGGAACCCAGCAACGGTCCATTCCGAAGGGCGATAGCTGACTCGGGACCTACAGAACTGGCAAAGCGAGAGAGAATGGCATCCCTCCGCTTTAGCACAAGGTTCGCCCATAGGTTTGCAGTCTGGTGGGCGAGGTAGGAAATAGCCCTACCTCCAGACTGGCACAGTCTCCCAAAGGCGGAGTCCTCCCCAGGTACAATAGCGCCGAGGAAGCAGCTACCTTCAATACTGTGAATGACCACAGATCGAGCCAGGAGACTGCTTGGAAAGCCGCCATGGCGGTGGCTTCCAGGGTTGCAACTTCTTCCTGAGAGAGGGATAGCTCTCTGCAGTCAATTGCTGCAACGACAGACCCAGATCCAAACGAGTCAGGTCCGGGTCAACCTGTTTGGTCAGCAGCGCCCCTTCCACTGGAGCGTAGAAACGCTTCTGACGAGGCACAGGAGGAGGAAGAAGCTTGTCCGAGCGGCTCGAACGAAGCGAACTGTCTTGCCCAGACACAAGACTGTTCACCTGGTCGAGTAACCCCTCGGCAAGCGTGGACCACGGCAGCCCCACCGAAGCCTTGGGTTCCTTCTTGGGTCCCCAGAAGGATTCGAGGCGCGACGGACGATCCACAGACGAGGCCGTGGTCCCTTCCCCGAGGTCATTGTGCTGACGAATCAGCGCGATAACCTCTGCAAAAGTCCTCTGTATTTCGGGAGTGTCTGCATCCTGGGGCAGAGGACCCTCGAGTCCCTCCAGAGTCCGGTCCTCCCGAACTACTCTCCCTGCAGGAGGGAGAACCTCGGCAGACCCCCGTGGATCTTCCTGAGCTACACGGGCGTAGGACCTGGTCAAGCCAAGAACCGAGCCAGGTGCGTACCCCCACGCAGTAGAACTCTGAGGAGAACACTCCCCAGAGCTCCTCCTCTGGAAGGAACCAAAGGGGCGGAGGGGACAGGCGAGGAAGATCGGGCGCTCCCACTGGCTTTACTGGCAGAACCAGCAGAGGCAGTGGGCCGAGAGCGGTCACCAACCCACGGTGATGACGAGCCCACGGGTCGAGGAGACTGCTTTAGCCCAAGTGAAGCGACCTCCCGAGGACAGCAGAGCGGCTCGCGAGAGCCGAGCCGCGCACTCGCCTCCCCCGAGCCAGGCTGGCCGCATGGACGTGGCCGGGGACTGGGAGGAGTCGAACGCGTGGCTGACTGGCGCAAGCTTGCGCTGTCCTCTGGACACGGCACAGTCTTCTTCGAGGCAGGAGCCTCTCGGGAAGGCTGAGTAGGGGACTTCTTCCCTACCTCTCCTTGCGTTCGGCCCCGCGGGGCTGAAGCACTATCCCGGGAACCTGACTTGGCACCTGAAGGAGTGCCTGCAGGAAGAGACGGATCACCTGCATGCTCCGACTCTTTCTCTCGCCCCACGCCCTGGTCTGTACGGCGAGAAGTTTCTCCCGTATCAGACTGGGGTACCCAGGCCTCCTTGGGGACCCGGGTACTCAGAGCAACTCGCGAACGAGTGTCTGACACAGACTCGCTGGCCTTAGATGTAAGAAGTTTCTTAGGCGCAGCGGGGGAGTGCCGACCTTGGTCTGCACGCCCTTGGCTCCCGGTGGCCCTGATCCGAGGATCGGGAAGAGCCGACGAGAGATCCCACTGCCTTCCCTGTGGAAGGAGGCAGACCCTTAGAAGTCTCGGTGCGAGATTTCTTAGGGGGGGGGGAGAGGCAGACTTCTTCCTCGGCTGCGAAGCCTCGGAAGGAGAAGCGGAAGAAGCAGCAGACAAAGACGACGATGATGACAAAGATGAAGATGAAGACGACGACACCTTCCTAGACCTCTTCTTCTTCTTCTTCTTCACCATCTGCTTCAGGAACGCCGTCAAGTCCCCAAGCCAGGAAAGCGAGGCCGCAGACTCAGGAACAGTAGGAGGGGCTGCAGCAGAAGGCACATCCCGGGCAATGACCGCGGAGCTCGGGCCAGCATTTGCCTGGGTAGAGAGAGCTGCGCGTCGGCCAGGAACAAAACTAGGCGGGGCCGGGAATGCAGGCGCCGCCCCTCCTGCATGAAGATTCAAGTCGGGCCGTGCCAGGGTCGATGGAATGGAGACAGAAGCAGACGAAGGGCCGGGCTGGAAGGTCAGACGAGGAACAGCATTCGAAGACAGGCCAGGGTCAGCAACAGGGGCAGCGACAGTCACATAAGGATAAGATGATGTCACCATGTAGGCGGGGCCAGCACGCGTGAATGGAACCAGGAAGCCGGGAGGCAGCGGAACAGCGTGCTGCACCGCAGGTGACGCCGACACTTGGGTGTCCAGATGCGATGCAACTGACACCGGCATCTGGGCAAACCTCAAATAGGTGACGGATGTAGTGGCGACTGTCGTTGCCGAGTGGGTCGTGACTGGAGTGGGGGGCAGGGGAGCCAATCCCTCCAGTGACGAGCCAGGCAGGCCCAGGTGTAGCCAGGATGAGCTTGTCTGGCTATCCAGTCCGGAACCTGAAGCAAAAGTCGGGTCAATACACGAAGCCTCCACTCGCTCCAGAGGAAAAAACTCCCCTCCGGAACGGGAAGAGACCTCAGAGAGGATGTCGCAGTCCAACTCTCCCCCGCGCCCTTCCACAAACGATGAAACATAAGAGCAAGGGGAGGGGGAGTCCTCACCCGAGGGAGAGGGAGCAAGCAGGGGAAGTTCGCCGGGAGGGAGAAACGAGCCCGACACATTCGCCACCAACGGAGTCGTCGGGGGCGTATTTCCCTCGGACGACTCCTCGGTAGGCTTACGACGGTAACGTCTCCTCCCTTCGAACTTGCCCCATTGCTCGGAGGACCACGAACAACACTCACTACAGGGATCGTCGCGTGAACACACACGTCCCCTGCAAGATGTACAGAGGGCGTGTGGGTCCACGTCGACTCGAGATCTAAATGAGTTACATTTCTTACCCCCTACCCCGGGACACACACGCTGGGGATAGGAGGGTTTAGCTGATTTCTCCATGATAATGAAAAGCAAAGAAAGAATTTCCCACCAAAAACAAGAAGTATAGCTGTCAAGCAGAGAGCGACGAAGACCAACGTCCGAACGCTACGACGGCCGAAAGCAAACTGGAATGTTTACATCCGGGCAGGCGGTACTCCCGCCTCCCGGACAGTAGTTAACTGCCTAACCACCTTGTTTGAAGTCCAACGGCCATTTCCAGCCTACGCCTGAAAGTAATCCCTAATGTAAAGGACCGAGGGTTTGTATATTGTGTCGAAACAAAAAAGCATTCAGGTGCGACGAAACTCACCCTACTCCCATAAATAGGCCCGAATTCCTAAGGCAGGTCCACTGGTGCTTCACAGTGGTAAATCTGATAAACAGTTCCGCACTAGTTTAAGGGAAAATAGATTCCTACGTTGTTTGTAAATATACTGAAGAATCGTTCACTTCTTATTTCAGGTTGGGGAGACAATTCTAAGTAATAAAATAAGCGATTCAAATTTCAAATGATTCGGTCAAAAACAAAGTCCAAAAATGATGATGTTGGTGTGCTGCTGTTTGTAAACTGAACGCATAACATACAAAAGTCCTCCTAAGAATGTAGTTCTGAAAGACTGTGAAAACCAATCACCTGTCTTTTTTGACAAAGTAACCAATTACGCGAGTCATTACGTCACTATAGCCAATCAGAGGGTCTGTACTAAACGCTTTTGATTTTCTTTTGTTTCTCGTCGCGGAAGAATATAATTTTCCAGAAAGGTTAGCCACCTTTTTTTTCCGGTGCTCAGTCTGCATTGCAAAGTCCATTAGGTAACATGGATGATGGATGAAGCTGGCCCTTCTCGTGTAACTCAACCGGATTCCTCGTCGGAAGTGTTAGCCTGTAGCGAGTGTTTTGTCAGTTATGGACAGTTTTGCGCTATTTATACAGCAAATATAGCCAAGCTTGTGGAATATTCACAAATTCATGGTTTAATTTTAAATGAAAAACTGTGTCCTGAGTGTAATGGTGTGTGCAGAGTTGATTTGAAGAAAAAGGGGTTTTGGTCTGACAAGTCTGTGGTTCGCGGACATAAGCGGAGACGTCGGTGTAATTTTTTTGTGTCCCTCTTCAAGGGCACGTGGTTTGATAAGTCACATTTAGATATTGAGACAATTTTAAAATTTGTGGTGCTGTTCTGCCAAGATTGGTTTTCCTACAAATGTGCAAGACATGAACTCGATTTATCTGATCATGCCATAAATAATTGGTCTTCCTTTTGTCGCGAGGTGTGTGTTGATTGGGTTTTTAAGAGAAGTAAGAAAATTGGTGGTGAAGGGAAAATTGTAGAAATTGACGAGTCCAAATTTGGAAAAAGAAAATATAATGTAGGTCGAGTGGTGGAGGGACAGTGGGTTTTTGGGGGGGATTTGTCGTGAAACTCGTGAATTTTTTATGGTTCCTGTAAGTGACCGCACTTCGCAGACATTGCTGGTCATTATTCATGACTACATTTAGCAAGGAACAACCGTAATCTCTGACTGCTGGAAGGCATACGACTGTCTAAGTTCAGAAGGGTCCCAGCATTTGAAGGTGAACCACAGCCTTAATTTTGTTGATCCCAAAACAGGAGCACATACAAATCGGATCGAGAGGCACTGGCGGGACACTAAGAATTTGGTCCCAAAGTATGGTCGACGACAGGTCCATTTTGTAGGGTATTTAAGCGTGGTATACTTTAAGTTGCATCATCCGAACCCTACTAGACGCCTTCATTTTTTCTGTAAAGCGGCCGCTGAATTATATCCTCCTTGTGCCTAAGGTAGGCAACAAAAATTCACATTTTTCTGACTTTATATATTTACATTACTCACCACGTATGTGCTGTTATAAATTCCTTTGGTGACCGGAAATACAATGAAAGGGGGTTGTGGGGGCGGAGCCTCAACGACCTACAATATACTACACTGAATACAGATATTACCGCTTGCCAGAATCATACGAGCTTGCCAAGAATCTTTAAAAATGCGGATAAGCTGCGAAGCAGCGGTCCGCCACGGCGTTTCATTTACGTTTTCAACTGATATTTTACTAATTTTACTGATTTTCCAAATCCGTCTCCCTCACCCAAAACCCCCGGTTCCCACATGTGGTCCCCCAAGTTTGTTGAATGGTTAAAAGGGTTTCCCCACAGTTTTATTGATACAGCAACAAAAAAAAAAAAGCGTTTTTGAGCGATTTCTTAAGTTTTAACTTCCGAAAGTGATGCGGAACTATTGCTCAGATTTACCCTGCTGTGGACTGGTGCCTTGGAAATTTTGTTAAATTTTTAGAAAGAGGAACCAGCCCTAAATGACATGAAAATATGGTTTTCTAGGTGATTTTGATGTGTTTAGCACGAATATCACCTTCATTTTCCTCGGAAATGAACGGTTTTAGACTTTACTCGGAGCACCTACAGTTTCCCGGGCCCACTCGGCGGAAGAACACCAAAACCAACATGTCGTCCTGTTTATGAGTGCTGTCAGTAAGGCCGTGGCGGAACGGCGCTTCGCGCCTTATCCGCATATTTAAAGACTCTTGGCAAGCACGACATTTTCTGGCAAGAGGCAATGTTGCGCTGCGCGCGCTAGCCACAGGGGCTACAGTGAGGCCGTGTTCTTCCGCCGATTTCGGTCGGCGGTCGAGTGGGCCCGGGAAACTGTAGGCGCTCCGAGTAAAGTCTAAAACCGTTCATTTCCGAGGAAAATGAAGGTGATATTCGTGCAAAACATCAAAATCGCCTAGAAAAACATATTTTCATGTCATTTAGGGCTGGTTCCTCTTTCCAAAATAACACCGAAATTTTTAGGGCTGTCGGGAAGGGAGACGACGTTTCGCTTTTGTCGGCCTGTTATTCTCTAAGAGCCTCTGCTTGTTGCTTGGTAGTTTCCTGCCTTCTTCATGCACTCCTACCTAAACCAGGGTAAAAACGCGGGCGGAATTGATACTCAGAAATACCTCAATCATTTATTTACCTCGGTTGACCTCTAAATCGACCATTCGGTGAATGTTTCCGGTCGAAATTGATTGATTTCTGCGACGGCAGAGTCGCTGCGACGTCCCGCGAGTCAAACGTCAACAACTGTTTGTTTACATCGTCACTCGGCCACTTTCCACCCAAGGTGATTAGGTCCTTATTTGGGTCGTTTTTTCGTTAATAAAAGCGTTTTCTAAAATTTTAGATATATATTATCGTTATAGATATAATTTAGATATGTTTTTTTAATATATAATTGAGTGGTTTTACTCATAAGCAGGGTTTGTAAGGCATTTTGGAGATTTACTCATTTTCTACCGTACCTAATCAGTTCACGTAACAATGAAAGTGTATCGTAAATATGGTTTCACTTTGGTTTTATGTACAGCCCGCCACGGTAAGGTGCGTCTAATATTTTATAAAATTGTCTTTTAGTCTTTTCTCGTTAGTATCGTAGCGTCTGCAGAACAGGAGAGTCTTTAGTTCTTTTTTAAATTCGCTTTCTTCTTCTATGATCTTCACTGCAGGCGGCATTTTGTTTAATGCTCTCTCTCTCTCTCTCTCGCCTGACTTACAGTGTGTTCTAGGTTCAAATAGCCTTTATGCTTCAATTGCATGTCTGGTTACAGTATTCATTTCAGGTCTAAAGAAGCTTAAGCAGGTTCTCAGATATTTTGGTTCGCCATATTTTAGTGCTTTAAAGACTCTAAGAAGTATTTTATATATTCTATTCTAGCTGTTACTGGGTGCCATTGTAGCTCAATTAGTGCTGAGGTTGTTCTATCACGAGAACGTTGTCCTTTTATTAACCTGGCGGCTCTATTTTGTACTCCTTGCAATTTTCTTAGTAGGGAGTTAAGGAGACGTAGTATATAATGTTGCAGTAGTCAAGCCTCGAAAGTGTCTGGTTGCAAATCGCTGCTTTCAGAGTATCTTCGTTTAGGTATTTTCTAATGTAAGGGCGACAAATCGCGCCTCTCCCTCCTCGCGTTTCTCCTTTCAGATGTACATTAATCACGTCATGTATTTTACCTGACTTTATTTAAGATTCTTTGTGTACCTCATCTTATTGTACGGCCTTTCTCCGATATGTATGTCTACCTTTCATATGCCACGTAACGAATGTTGTACGTATTTTTATGCTCGCCAGAAAACACAAATCTCGTATGGACGCAAATGGGTGCCTCGGGTCGCCCAATACCTTTCCGTGGCGTCGTCTTTTATGGGGGGCCCGGCCGGGGGGAGGACTATTTTCATTTGAGTGTGCTAATCTTGGCAGGAAATGTTTGCCTTCATTATTTTAGATATATATTGTGTTGAAAACAAAACATTCCAATTTGCATAATAAGATTCTGGGACGATAGAGCACAATTTGCAAACTGAAATAGTTTATTTTACTGCAATTAATAGATCATTAGCCCTCCTAAATAAATTCCAAAATGCCGATAAAATAGCTAAAATGTAGATTATAGTAAAGCATCACAGTAACCAGAAAATCTTAATAACCAAAGACAAATGGAAAATGAAATAAATTTGAGTAAAAAAAGGAGTTATACATTAGGGAATACAGGGGGCTAAGAAAATCATGAAAATCTACAATTTGTTGCCAGCATAGAAGTTAATACTAGAAAAAAGTAGAATTTGTGGTAAAAAACTGAATAGTTATAATGCCTGAAAATAAACTGATAAGAACAAAGATGAATTAGGCCTAGTTTACTAACTATAAACCTTACTTTTCTTTAAAGAATGTTTAACGTGCGTCAAAATAATGAAAATAAAAAGACTGAAGTGATGGATGCTTAGGATCACCCATATGCAAGGAAATAAGACGGTATAAAGGTATTAGAATGTAAAGATAATTAGACAGATATTGATAACAGAAAACCTAAACAAAGAAAAAGATTGACAATGAATTGTAGGACATTAAGTATTGATGCACGTTACAATGTGTTTGCAGTTTTATCTCTCTAGCTTTTACAGCCGCAGATCTGTCTCTCACGTCATCAAAGTTTATTTTGCTTGCGATCTCTTGCTCTGCACTTGGTACAGTTGAAGCTGACAATCTTTCTTGCCCCATAGATGTGCGCAGATGCGACAAGATAAGTTTCAACTTACTAAATGATCGCTCACAAAACTAGCAATTGATACTGCAATGGTCAGAAGTATCTGAAGGGCAACTCGAAGGTTTGGGAAAACACTTTCATCCCCATATTGTACAATGAAACAAAGTAATTCCTGTGGGTTGGTGATCAGAACAACATCTCGTGTTTTAAGCAGCATTCTGCAATCTACAGTCTCACTGAACAGTTCCAAGCCATCTAAGTCAGTGTCATAGAAACTTGCCACATTAATGCACTTTTCTTTGATGTACGCTTCATTGGTTGTAGATAGCAACTCCTTAACATCCAAAAGAAAGCCAAACTTTGAATCCAAGTTATGCAGTCTGATGAACCGTTCGCCCATTTCATTATGCATTCTGTCAATAGTACCTTTTAGCAGACGTTGCATCTCATTTTCCGCTGGGAGGCCTGCAGATATCCTCCCGATTAGCAAGGATATAAACTTGCAACGCCTGGATATCTTGTGCTGCCTCATGGAAATTCAATTTTGGATCATGCAGCCACTTCTGGACTCTGTCAATCTTGGTAAGTAAAATGTTCCAAAAACTTTGGGCTGCAAAGAGATCAAATGTCAAAATTCTGCTCAATAGCTGTGTTGCTTCACTTTTGGGTATCTGTCTCATTCAAATGACTTCCGATGGTCTCTAAAAGTTGGACCAAATCCCCCACATTTTCATGTATGGGTCGAACTGCATCAGCTCTAGCACTCCAGCGTGTTTCAGATTCAGCTTTCACAGATATAGGCAAATTCTTCTTTAATCTCTCCCATCTATAGATTGACCTTGAAAAGAAAACATACACTGCCTGCACAGTTCCGAAAAATGTGACCATCACCACCTCATGGCTAGCGGAATGAACCCCAGCCAAATTTAGTGAGTGGTTGTTACAGTTCACATATATTGTTTTAGGGTTCACTGTAGCAAGTCTTTGTTGTACTCCTGATTTGTGTCCAGACATGACAGCAGCAGCATTATCATGACACTGAGAACGACAGTCTTCAAAAGGCAAATGATCTTTCTCCAGCTGCTGCATTGCTACATTTACCGTCTAATTGCTGCATCCTTTTGGTGCACTTGAATAAATCCAAGGAAACTCTCTTTCACGCAAACTGGTTTTTCTTTAAAGTTCATCTCTACATATCTTATTATCTCTGACATTTCTTCCCTGTGTGCAGCATCTGGAGTGGAATCAAGCATTGTACCGTAACACTTAGCTCTTCGGATGTCGTTCTGTAAAGTGCTTCTCACAGTAGATGCAATAATCTGGATGAATTCATTTTGAACTTCAGCAGACAAATAATATGAAGGGGACTTTGGATTGGACATTTTGTTTAAGCAGTATGTCGTGATTATGCTAGCCTGAGCATGCTGAGAGGATGGTTGATGGAATACCAGGTGCTGTCCTCGCGCAAAACTTACCCTCGTAATAGCCGCTTAAGACAAATTAGCAATCGCTTCCTAGTCTAGTATTAGTGAAATTGATTTCACCAATACTTTATGTATTGATAATAACATCAGCGTTAGCTTCATGAAATTGCAAAAATAATTGTTGTCTACAGTTTGTTATGCACAAAAAAATGCTCACGAAAGAAAACGAAATACTAGATTGATGGGAGTAACTATCCAATATCTTTGCACTGACTCGCAGTCAAAACTGGACAAGCATCCAGTGCTATATTCATTCATTTAAGTGAAAACTCTCACAGGATAAATTGGACTGAAAGTTCAGTGATTGCCAGATCGAAAGATTTCTCTGAAAGAAATCTATTGGAGTCTGCTGTTATCCAGCTTACTTTCATTTGTAATTTGGACCCCTGTATGAGAAAAATGTTCGAGAATGACCTAAAAGATAAAATCACTGACTTAATTACAAGTTAGTTACTTGATATATATTTTTAATATATCCGTATGTTTAATACAATTTTTTATTTGTAAAAATGTTCATCCTGCAAAAAGTTATTGTTTAAAAAAAAAAAAGAGATTTATTTTGTACTAAAATAATTTTTTTTAGGCGGTCAGTCACGACGCTGTATAATCTTTTAATCGTCCTGTCCCTGATTCTGAACGGTTGATCCTAATCCTTTGTAAAAACCTCTTAAATATTTAATCCTGCTTTGGCAGTTCTACTAATTCTTCAATTGTGTTGGATTCCAGGTACATATGTTTCCTTTATAATCCCCACCTGTCATTTATATGAGCTTTCTTTGTAAACGTACTTTTATAATTCTTCAGTCTGCTAAGCAAAGGACCTAGCGTCGAAAGGCCTCGCAGCACTCCAGTGTTTCCGTTTCCTGCGTGGATTTTATCTTTATTTATATATTCATCACGTTCCATATTTTCGTGATTCAGTTATACACACACACACACATACACACACACACATATATATATATATATATATATATATATATATATATATATATATATATATATATATATATATATATGTATATATATATATATATATATATATATATATATATATATATGTATATATATACATACATATATATATGTATGTATATATATATATATATACTCTCAATGAAATGTCTCTCCTTAATCGTTGTGAATATTTGACGACCGCAGAAATGGACACCAACCTCATCTAACAGTTTACTGCATATACTAGGTACGAGGGCAAATATACAACATTACAGGTGGTAATTTAAATTTTTGAAAATGAACACAAGAACTCTTAAAAGAATAATGGATACCACTTGATCTTTGGCAAACAATACTTTGTGTACTGTAATTTTTTCCCAGTAGGCGATTTTCGTAATAGATTGACTTCAAGTCAAAAGGATGCAATGTTTTCAGTCGATATTTTCAATAAAGAGAAAGTGTTGACAAGTGAAAAGTCATAAGTGCAAAGAATAGTATAATTGTGTTAACGAAATGATAGCCACATTCCTTATTATGATTGATTATTATGCAAAATAAGCAAGCACTTTTCTGCATAACTTATTGACAAAGAAAACGAACTTCAAAACAGTAGTCTCTTATGAGTGACTATCAAGAAATATTATCCAAAAACATTTATCCTTCCGTGTCCTTGCTTCACTCCCATTCCTGATCGTGAATGGAACCTTGCATATCCTCTCAGAAGCAAAATACACAGGTCTGCTATTCAGTCTTTAATAGCAATGACCCATTCTCCTTCGCAGTTTCCGAACACGCGGAGATCAGTTTCAACCCAATTCAATACTCATATAAACGACTACTGTTAAGGCTAATTAATGAACTACACCCGTACTACAGTTCTTCATGTATTTTAGTTAAGTATACCTTAGTTTTACCAGACCACTTAGCTGGTTAACAGCTCTCCTAGGGCTGGCCCGAAGGATTAGACTTATTTTACGTGGCTAAGAACCAATTGGTTACTTAGCAACGGGACCTACAGCTACAGCTGATTGTGGAATCCGAACCACATTATAGCGAGAAATGAATTTCTATCACCAGAAATAAATTCCTCTAACTCTTCATCGGCCGGCCGCGGGAATTGAACTCCGGCCCATCGAGTGGCAGTCTGAAGCTCAATCGAGTCGGCCAACAAAGGGCTTATGTATTTTAGTAATTTACTTACTTTTTATTTATTTTTAACTTTTTCATTTGTTTCCTTATTTGATAAGTGGTCTATTCTTGCCTTATGTCACTTCTTTATGATTAACACCACATTCTTTAAAAGCTGGAATTTTAAATCAGCGGTCCCTTTTGTGCGCTTGATCAGTACTAATAGGTATCATCTTCTGAATAACAATAATTAGGTACTGTGAGTTTCTGAGCAGTCATTATGGACAAATGCTAAGATCGTAAGAATTCTAAAAGACAGTGATTTATATTCACAGTATGGACACACTACAGTGTATGTGAGTCAGAACAACATTTATTCATCATTGTCTGGACTACTTACTTATATTCACGGTATGATTGCACACACACATGGACGAGAAAATCCAGATCAACTATTACCACCATATAGTGTTGGTAACAGCCATTAAGAATAGAATACATTCATTGCATCTCATTTTCTTAAATGTGAGGGTAAATCCGTTTTACAAAAACTGAAAAGTAGGTTAGTCTAGAATTCGTTACTAAATATCTACTGATGTTCATATTAAATAATGAGGTTTCTACATATATATATATACGAGCTTTCTTTGTAAAACTTATCTTTATAATTCTTCAGTCTGCTAAGTAAAGGACTAGAAGTCGAAAGGCCTTGCTGTACTCCATTGTTTTTCTTTCCTTCGTGGATTTTGTCTTTATATATATATATATATATATATATATATATATATATATATATATATATATATATATATATATATATATATATATATATATATATATATATATATAAAGACAAAATCCACGAAGGACAGAGAAACAATGGAGCACAGCAAGGCCTTTCGACTTCTAGTCCTTTACTCAGCAGACTGAAGAATTACAAAGATAAGTTTTACGAAGAAAGCTCGTATAAACGACAGATGGGGATTACGAAGGAAAAAATATGTACCTGGAATCCAACACAACTGAAGAATTAGTAGAACTGCCAAAACAGGGTTATATATTTAAGAGGTTTTACATAGGATTAGGCTCAACCGGTCATGAGCAGGGGCAGGACCATTAAAAGATTATACAGAGGAGGTGAATGAGCGGCAAAAAATGTTACAAAAGTGCAACTCAATAATTCTCTCTTTTTTGGGGGGGTAAACAGTAACTTTTTAATGTTCACCTTGCAAAAATTGTCATTGTTTAACAAATAAAGAGAATTGATAATTTGTACATCCTAGAACATTGCATACAGAGGATAAGACCCATTATTTGTGGTATCACCAGACTTCCAAAAAGCATCTGACTCAGTTAACAGAAAAGAGCTCATAGAGGTCATGTTGAAATGTAGGCTACACGCAGAAGTAATAAGGGCAGTAGCAACGATGTTATATACAAAATGACATAACAAGTTGATGCCTCAACAATGTAGAACAAAAAGAGCTAAATTTAACAAACGGAACGAGGCAGGGGTGCAATGGCTCAGCCATATTCTTTCTGCTAACAACTTACTTGGTAATCGAAAAGTTAGAAAGTGCACCGAAAGGTTTCAGGTTTATAAAAATATTGGCACTATCATATGCATGGGACACCCTTGAAGAAATAAGAAAAGCAATACAAAGCCTCGTGGGAATGGCAAGTGAATGTGGCCTAAATATAAACAAAGACATATTTAATATTCGACGACTGGTACAGTGTTGACGATGTAGTGATGACGATGTGGAAAACGTGCACCACACAGAAGGAATAAAAACAGTTCAGCAGATAAAATACCTGGGTGCAACGATCAGTAACACGAAGGACAAGAGCTTCAGAGAGCAGACAGAAAGGGCGCAAATCAAATCAAAGCAGAAGAAGGCAAATGTGGTTCCTGCAGTCACCAGTAAAAGCTGCAGCAGGGTGAAAATAGGAAAACTGTATTGGAAAGGATTGGCGATGCCATCCTTCATGCATGCCATGGAAGCCGTGAAACTCGCCAAGGAAACCGTAAATGAACTACAGAAAGTTGTGCGTTAAGATCCGAAACAGGGGCCTCTTCCCTCCTTCCTCCCTGCCACTCAAGAGACGTGAAGAACAAATTCATCTATCTGAAACATGCACTTGAGAGTGGGGAAAATAGGCTCCCATGCGAGATAACAATGGCTCAGTACGGAAACGGGAAAACTCCTTGGATTCTGCAAGTAAAAGAGTAAATGAAAGAGCTAAACATAAACTTGAGTAAAATTGAATCGCTTAAAGATGAGCAGCTAGCATGGCAGAGAGAAATGAGTGTCAAGTCAACATCAAGAATCTACAAAAATATTATAAAGAACACTTAAGAGAGGAAATCTGGTATGATAGCACTGAAAAAATAATACTGGTCAGTAGGGCCAGACTACCCACACTAGAATTAAATTACAGGAACAGGCTAAAAGGGGAAGATACAAAATGTTTGTGCCATGAAAAAAAAAAAACGAAAACTTCGAACATCTCTTACTCTACTGCCCACCAGTGACATTAAAAATACAATTTTGAGCATCAGCCATATCTCAGGAAGATAAAGAGGAACTGATTGCTCGTATACTCTTATTTACAGATCTGATGCTGAAGGGTGAAACTGAAAATAGGAAAGAATTCATTATAAAAGAATTATGACTTTAACAGAAAAAAAACAAAAACAAAAGATGAATAAAAGTGGAGAGGGAGGAGCCGTTTCAAAGGCGAATCTCGCCCACTGCTACTACTACTACTTTCACCAACGCTACTTCTTCCTCTAATTATCCTTATTTGAAGAAATCCGTCCTCTTCTTCTAGTCCCACTTACATTTAATCGCAAATACGTAATTTTTTCGGATTTTAAACATAATTAGTTTTTTGATCCCCAGAGGAACACGAACAGTTCGACGTCGAAACGAAGGATTTTTGATACGTGAGTGAAACCTGTTGTGTTCTTGTCCCGTTACGCCCACTGATGTACGAAGCCTCCCTTTATAGATATCATGGGGCGGATACCGCCCCCCCCCCTCTTGTATTATTGGAATTGCCCTAATTCCATCATATGGTGGGTAGGGTGGGCTATGCCGTAGGGGAGAGATCTCAACCTAACCTAACTGAGAGTGACCCCCTGAGGACATTAGTTCTGCCTCCTTCTCGTCCCTCGTGTGGAATCTGTCGGCCATTGTTGAGTATTGTCACCGTCGCCTGCGGAGGATCCCCTGGACGCCCCTGTGATCGCCGGATTGGATATGATTTCCTGCCGCCGTAGCCTAGGCTACGCTGTACAGGAGGTCCCACGCGTCATCGTAGGCTAGTTTGGAGAGCGAGTGGGTTACGAGGCTCCAGCGCCTCCCTCGAGGAGGATACGCTTCAGTCCACGTGTCTTGTGTTCGGCATTGCCTGGCCCTCCCAGATTTTTTGTAGCCCTCGGTCAGTCGCTTCATGCCGACGTTCGGGCTACGGGAATGTCACGGTGCCTCCTCACTGGTGGCGGCTCCTGAATTTCAGGCGTATTGTATTCGTCACGTTTTCGTGTAACTCTCTCTCTCTCTCTCTCTCTCTCTCTCTCTCTCTCTCTCTCTCTCTCTCTCTCTCTCTCTCTCTCTTGCTGCGGCTTGATTACCCTCTGGAAGCCTCTTAAGTTTATTAAAGTCTGTTGACTGTCCAGAAAAATTCTATCCCTTCAGGAGCCCTGGTATTAAAACACCTTTCCATTTTATTGACCCAATGACTCTGAGAGATATGTTTCTCTTCGGGCCGGCGCCACACTTCGCTTCCCATACGACAGACCTCTCGTTGATCACGATACTCTACTCGGCATTCCACTGCAGGAAGATGGAGATGCAGGCAGTTCAGTTGGACCATTCATTAGCCCTTAAAGACGGTCTGAAATAAGAAGAGAGTTGAACTGGTTTAAAGTAGACCTGTAGTCATATAAAACATCAATTATTTACTTCAACAGCCTGAGCGAGGCTCGAGTTGGGGGCTTACAGATACACAGTATGCTTGCTTAGTCTTTAGGGTATTGTATATTGACCATTACTGAGAAATACCAATGCCTGTATACTAATGTAAGCCTTGTTTATAAATTTATATAATGATCAGTTTCTTTATCTTGCAGATAATTTATGACGAATCGAACGCGGACTTCGTCAGCGGTTCTCAAAAAGTGAAGAAGTGCTGGATCGTCAAGAAGGAAGTGTATTACTTGGTCTTGTCGGGAACGTGTTAGGACCGCCGTTCGTTTTATTTTTGTGTGAGTATTTAAAAGATTATTGTTCCGACACGATGTACAAACCGTTGGTCCTTTACTTTGAGAATTACTTTCAGCGTAGGCTGGAAATGACCGCTAAACTCTTGAGCAAGGTGGTCAGGCAGTAACTACCGCTAGGTAGGCAGGAATACCCGCCTGCCCGGATGTAAACATTACAGTTGCCTTTCGGCCGTCATGCGTTGCAGACAGACATGGTTTCGGATCTCTTTGCCTGACTGTCGTTAAGCTCTTATTATCCCGGTGGGATCTTTCTGTATTTTTGTGTATATATTACGTGTATTTGATACTTATTAATACAAACCCACGACTTGTGATAACCTTGTATAAGCCGTCGTTCCCCTGCACTATGCCTTGGGTTTGATGGCCAAGGGTGTATTTTGAGAAGCGTAACCGAGTGGTAATGCTTCTCTTTCAGTAGCCCTTTATTTAGATACCGAAGGCGTTCCCCTGTACGTTCGGAGATATTAGATTGGAACGTAATATCTTCACTCCACTACATTGATCGGGACGTAAGAACTCGTTTCCCATCCTGGACTTCTGCCCTTCGTGTTCAAGGGGCGTGACTACTTCCTTCCTACTTGTGCTGAGCGTTGTTTTTACAGCCTGCGCTTAAGAGTTGCAGTGGGGGGCGAGGTTGCCAGCGTCGTCAGTATATACTCCGCTTCTACAGCACCCTTGGTGGCCTCCCCTTCTGTCCTTCTCTCTCCCTGTAAGTTCTTCCTTATCTCTCCTTCGCCCTCTTCACTCGCTTATCGGGCAAAGACCGCAAGGAGGAGGTGCCTGTAGGCGGTCGGGCGACCTCTTCTAGGGGCCTCCTCTCACTGCATAGGGCAGTTCCCCTCATAGCAAGAGGCGTCTCCCTCTACTAATCATCTTTGGTTTTTCTTTCAGGTTGACGGTGAGCATCGCAGACGCAGTAGTAGTTGGCTGGATACCTCAGAGGTTATCTTGCATGATGGAGTCCCAGCGTTCATTCATTGTTGCTTCGGGACCGACCACAGTACCTGGTTGGAATGACAGTTCCACGTCGGGATCGTTCTGACTCTGTTCCCGCCAATGTGGATCAATCGCTGTCATTGCCGGCCTTCATGTATGCCGTGGCACTGACTGCGTCTGGCGTATCTGTGGTCCATCTGCTCCTGCTGTTTCTTGTGTTATGCTTCTGTTGACTCGGCGACAGTCTCTGGGCGGCTCTTCCTGGTCCCTTGCCGCAGCAGTCTTGGTCGTTCATGTCGCTGCTTGTGATGTTCCTGGCCTTTGTTGTAGCTCCTGCCTTCCAAACTGCTTCCGTAGCTCCTGCATCGGCTGTCCTGATCATGCCTGTCGCGTCTCCTGGTGGTCGTGCCCGGGGCCACTTCTGTTGTGTCCCTGCCTAGCTGCCCTAGAGGTTACAATGATTAATGTCTACCATCCTGTAGAAGATGTCGGAGCGAAGGTGAAGGAAGTCGCCCTGTGGAAGTAGCCGACGTTTTCTTCACCCTGTCTTCTATTTCATCTTCTGCTGCCTCTTCCCTTCCTCTCCCTAGGTTCGAGGGGGTCCTGGGAACTGGACAGACCTCCGTCGACTGAAGGAGAGGAAGGCTGCCTTCTTTCCCCTTGATGCCCTTGGACGTCTAGAGACTGCCTCCTTCCAAGGAGGCAGTGGGTCTCTCATTGGCTCTTCCCAACCTTCGGGTCTGGAAACTGATTTGCATATCCCTGGGGTTTGTGTTTCAGGAGCTGCGGGTGCGCAGACTTCGGTTTGCGATCCCGTTCCCAGTTCTAGAGGTTCCGCCTCTAAGACAGAGGCTACTTCGGGCGCTCGTTCATGAGCCTCTCCGAGTGCTCGAGATTCGGTGGAATATCGGGTATCCCGATCTAGTCTGGAGAGTACTCTCCCTGGCCCAGTTCAGGAGCAGTGCAAGAGAAAGGGCCGAGGCACCCAGGTGTCTCATCTCTTCCTGCCAGCACCACAAGGGCTCCCTTCGGGAGTTCTGCGGGACTCCTAAGGGACTGACTCTCTTCCGGGAGACAAGTTCCTCTTGTTGGCTGTACTGCCCACGGGCGGGAGCCAATTCGCATTCTCCTGTGGGGTCTGGTGTTTCTGGAGCCACGAGAGTGCGGCCTCGAGAGGCTGTGGCCTCGTTGCCACTCTTAGAAGTCTGCATCTCAAACTGGTTCTGGTTCTGTGCCTGGCTCTTTTCAATCTCCTAGGAAATGAAAACAGCTGCTCCTGATTTTTGGGAGTCTCGTGGGTCGCTCGAATCTTATGAATCAAGAGCGCTTTCCTGACGAGAGAAAGTGCCGAGACACCCAGGTGTCTGGGTGGCGAGACGCCAGGTGTCTTGATACTGCCCACCAGCTGCTTCGGTTGCTTGAACAGGATTCATCCTCGTGTCTTGAACCTTAGGGTTCGAGCATGCAGGATAGCAGACACAGAATTCCCCCTTGAACCTTCTTCTTGAGGGGCCTCAGCCTCGAAGGAGTTTAGAGTTCGAGAAATTGGCAATAGATCACGGCAGATGAGTTCCACCCTGTCCAGTTCTGATTGTGTTCGCATGATCAGCTCGGCTTGCTCGCCCCGCCCAGCCCCTGGTTGCGCTTGCAAGACTGGCTCTGCTTGACTCGACTAGACTCGGCTCAGCTCAGCTCGACCCGCCTGCCTACCAGTCCACAGCATAACACCTGTGGATTGCGTTCGCGTGATCGGCTCGGCTCGGCCTCTCTCGGTTCTTCCAAATCAGGCTCTCGGTTCTGTTCGAGTGAACTTTCTGCTCTTCCCAGAAAAGTGCTATTGCCACGGCACAGGCTCTCTCCTTCCCCCGTGTGACAGTAATCTCCCTTGGTTGATTATCGCTCACGCTCCGCCTGTCCTGCTGGTCTTACTGGTAGGACAGGTAGGTGTACTCTTTCTCCTCACCTGTTCTCTTTTCCTCTCGGTTATTCCGAGAGGCACGAGACAGACAGAGAGCTCTGATAAATTTGTCTTCGGAGTAATCTAGCTGACATGCTTTGGGTGCCGGTCCCCTGATTGTCTCATAATACAACCAGGTAGCCAAAGAGGGTTTAATGGGATCTGTCAATGTCTCCCTCCAAGGGGAGAGGTACAGGAGTTTCACACTTGGGAAGCAGCGAGGGTCTTCCTCTTCAAGTTGCAATCGCCCTCGTTTTTCGGAGAACTTCTCACCGATTCATCAGCGCGAGGATCCCTGGGACAGGACCGCGGCTCCCCCAATGAATAATCTTCATCACTCGCAACCCCTTCCAGTTCCCGAGGGGCCGAGAGTGTCGGAGGCCGCCGCGGTCCTTGCTTCCGAGAGCGTTCTCAACCAGCTGAATTCTTTTCTTTGGAGAAGGAGTTCATTCAGGTCGAGACACCAAGCTTCTCCCCTGCCTCAACAGAGTACGAATTCTTCTTGCCTCGGAGGGTCTTGCCAACTGCAGTTCTGTGGGCAATTCTGGGCTAAGAAGAAGGACTTTGTCCCAATTCGGATCTCCAGTTTTCTTAAATCTCGAGTTGGCTCGATCCATAAGAACGAACCTTTACTTGGTTCTACCTTTCTCTCTCAGAGATTTGCCAGATACCTTTGGACAATGGCCAAGACCTTTGGGTCTTAGTCATCTCGACTCGACCTTGAGTTCAAGCCAGCCCCCCTCCACTCCCAAGAAGTCCCAGGCTTCGGAAGAAAATTGCGGAACACATAGCCCTCTTCTTCCCTTTTAGGAAAGTGTACATAACTGTGTCTCTTTCCACCCTCATTTCCATGGGGAGGAGGGAAGAAGGGAAGAGAGGAAGAAGTGTCGACCGGGAAGAAGTTCTCCTACTGCTGATGCTGGGATGAAATGATACTTACCGAGTCTCTGGAGCTGGCAGCGACATTGCCGAGACCTGGGAATGGATTCCATCAGGAGAGTAATCTATTTCCCTTAGGTCTCGGCAATTCTTTTCATCAAACTTCCATTCTGCTTCCTCTCCCAATTCGGGAAATGCCAGCCCGGTTAGAGCTAATTGTCTCGTTATCCTGTCATCTTGCAGAAGCTTCTCCATGGTGGAGAATGGAGGTCTGCTTCCATTCCTCCGTCCTTCTTTCCTTCTTCGAAGTATGAGGAAAGAGTTAGGCTAGTGCTTGGTTGAAGGAACCTTCGAATATGCTTGCATATTCCCCTCACATTGTGTGTCTACTTATGAACTCACCTATCGAAGAATAGGCACACACTGGTAAGGCTTAGTCTCGAAGGTGTGTGACCGAGACGATTAGTACCTTCTCATCACCATCCTGGGCTCAGGGCAGCCTTTTGGCCGTCCGAGAATTCATGGTGAGTTTTGCGACACTAAGTTACGGACAAATGCTGGAAGACTTCACCTTTTGCCTAACCTGATAGCCGAGGCATCGAGAAGAGTCTTGCTTGACCCAACCTCCTGTAGCAGCTACACAAGAAACGGTTCTTCAGGCAGTACATCCCTGTGTGTTCAGGATATAGCTGGATACTTCTTGAAGTCCTTTGTAACACTGTCCCAGGGACTGGATCCTTCCTCACTGGTGGGTGTCGTTGACGGAACTTCTTCTCGGGTCAGAGCCACCCTTCAAGTCTGGACTTCCTCATCTTCTCCGCCAAGGGTCGCCTCTCTCCCTTTCATTTGTGAAGAACGCAGGCCCTTGCGACCTAGTCTTCTATCTGAAGTAGCCTTCTTCTCCTCAGTCGAGATTCAGCTACGGATGAGAAGCTTCTTCGGTCTTGCTGTCCCAGGGAACTGTTCCCTGGGTAGAATGTGACTCTCTTTTAGGGTTCGTGTCCCATGCTCTGCACACGCCCTTACGAGAGTCGTCGGATAGAGGTGTGCCCTCTTGGGACCATCTCTCATCTCGCTCCGGCCTTGGTGTAGAACAGTTTCTCAACCTTTTTACCTCAGGGCGCATCTGTGAATTAACAGAAACTTGGGGGTGCACCTTTCATTTTAATATGGATAAAATACTTATGAAATCTGAATGTATTGTGAAGCTTCATAAACTTTAGATTGCTGGTATGGTAATACTTTCTTCCTAAGACGATATTTTACTCTTTTTGTGCATAGCGTTCAAGCATATTTCAAAATGTGTTTTTTTATACGCTGCATATTTTTATTTTCTTGTAATTGTCTTTTTCTTACTCATTTCCTTTGGGACTGCTTTTCCTGCTAGTGCTCTCGGGTCTATAGCAGTTCGGGTTATAGTCTGTATTATAATAATAATAATGATAATAATAATAATAATAATAATAATAATAATAATAATAATAATAATAATAATAAATATGTGTTTTCTATTTTCCTTATGATTCACTTTTCAGGCTCAGCGATGTTAGTCAGCAACTGGCCGATATTCATGTTGGAAAAGGATATTGTACGGAATATGGGAAGTCTTTTATTAAAATATCCAATGAGAAATCGTTCGTCTGGATTCAGGTTCTATAATAGGTACCGTCGACATGTTTCGACCATCTCGTTGGTCATCCTCTGGACGTAGTTGCAGAAGGTCTGAAGAAACGAGGTGCCGACGGTACCTAATATAGAACCTGAATCCAGACGAACGATTTCTGATTGGATATTTTAATAAAAGACTTCCCATATTCCGCACACTATCCTTTTCCAACATGAATATCGGCCAGTTGCTGACTAACATCGCTGAGCCTGAAAAGCGAATCATAAGGAGGATAGAAAAGACACTATATAAGATAAATTCGCATAATACAGCCATCCTTTTTAATAAGACCTGTTTAAAAGAGGGTCTACTCCCTTCAAATAATAAATATGATTATTATAATTTGTAGTAGTAGTAGCAGCAATAGGAAAATAATAGATATGTATTCTAAAATAACCATTTATTTTTTTATATATTACATTTGGCATTTGAGCATCCTAATGAGAATTAGCAGTTTTGTGAATGTTAGGCCTTGTATGTGATAAACAAACTCTCAACTCTTCATCAACAGATTTAATATTTGATCTACTTTTACATTTAATGTTAGTACAGAAAACCCTTGTTCACAAAGATAAGATGTGGAAAACTTCAACAAAACCATTAATGCCTTGTTAGCTATTGAAGGATATTCTTCTTTAACCGAAGTCCAAAACTGATCGATGGGCACCTCTTTATGCTTAATCCCCGATCAGTAGATATAGGTCCCAGCCCTTCCTCTTCTGTTAACGAAAAGCCAACGGCCTCGGTAGAAATATCAACGAAAGGGCTGCGAATCCAGTCGTACTGCTCGGTGTTTATTGAGGGAAACTAACAATTCAGATTACCTTCCAGAGTCGCTAAATGATCCACTATTAAAGGAATGAAATTGTCCAAATAGTCTATTCTCAGCAAAGGAAACATTTCCAAACAGCTTGAACTTCCTTTCCTTTTGCAAATCACTATTTTTTTTCTGGAATTCTTTGATTCTGTCGGTAGACGAGAGATTTTCATTTCCACTTTGCATAGACATGTTCAGGTTATTCAAGCGTTGAAACATATCAGTCAGATATTCCAATTCTGATGTCCAAAACTCACATTCCGAAAGTCCACAAAATTTACTTTTATTTTCTTTTTTAAAAAATGCCAATAGTTCTTCGCGAAGTTCAAGCACACGACAGAGTACCTTTCCTCTTGAAACCATCTCACTTCTGCGTGCAACAGCGAGCGAGTGTGTTGTGAATCCATGTTTTCACAAAGTTGTTCAAATATACGAGCCTTTACTGGTCTAGTCTTGATGAAATTTACCATTTCGACAACTCGATCAAAAACTTCTTTCAATTTAATACCCAGTGTTTTTGCCATCAGGACCTCTCTACGCAAGAAACAGAGTTGTTATTATCTTGGGATTCTTTTGCTTTACAAATGATGCAAGACCTTCAATGGAACCCACCATTGATGGAGCTCCATCAGTACAAATTCCAACACATGACCCCCTGGATAAATTCCATTTTTCAAAATAACTATTCAAAATAAGGAAAATATCTTCACCTTTAGTAGTTGTAAGCAATTCCTTGCAACAAAGATACTGATTTGCTATTCTGTCCCCATCAATAAAGCGAATAAAAGCCAGTAGTTGCGCTTTGTTACTTGTGCCTGTTGATTCATCAACTTGTAGCGCAAAGTATGCATTCTGAAGTTTATGACGACAAACATTTTCCTCAATATCGGTAGACATTTCCAGAATACGCCTTGAACAGTATCATTTGATAGTGGAATTTTACTAGTTTCTCTGCATCATCTCCTAACATAGTCTTCACCATCTTTCTGCAAACGGGCAAAATGATAGATTCAGCAAGAGTACCGTATGTGACTTCATTTTATGGCAATCATTTCCGATACTTCGTAAAATGCAATTTGAGCTTTTTCAGACAACGTTACTCTACTTTTGAAAGCAAATGCTTGCTTTGTTTGTTGCTCAGGTAGTCTTTGGAAATAATTTACGTCTTTGCCTTGAAGACTGCAATGCGATGTTTGAAAATGTTTACTTAATTTACTAGGAAGCATCGACTCATTTGACATATTGCAACTACAAACCAAACACAATGGGAGAGGGTGATTTTCATCTCCAGTCCACGTGAAGCCAAAACTTAAATAACTTTTGTATTTCCGATTAGGTTTAGTCTTAATTTTCTTAGCTGGACACTTCACTTCACTCGAAACGGTTTCATTATTAGAATTAAGTTCCTCACTGGTACGTTTCTTGCTTAAAAATCTGTCCATTTTATGGGTAGGCCACCTGGTTTTCTATTATATAAAAAAAGTCCACGAATTATGATTCACCGAGTATCTTGAACGAGACCTTTGAAGAGTAATGCAGCAGTAGTTAGGTATCTACTGACTGACTGACCAGAATCGCAGATGCCCTTGCTTTTAAACAGGACACGGAGGTCGTCGTCACGAATCTTAAAACCGCTTTGACATGTCAGCCACCATATGGTGAAGTCAGGAACCTGGATTAGTCACTAACCTGTATTGCTGCGCTGGTTAATTCTATAGCCAACCGACCTCAAGGAAAATTGGGTATTAGCTATGTCCTTTCATCCACTTCACTGACCATGTGGTGAAGTCATCAGCCTGCATCCACAAATCTAGATTACTGTACTAGATTAGGCTTAGTTTATTCTGGTATCTGGCCTCAGGGGAAATTTAGTATTATTCCTGCTTCGCTTTTATGAGAGGAATCAGAGATTAAGAGTGACAGGCTGAGAATCGATGGAAAATGCAGGAACTTAAGAAATTATGTTAACAGAAGAATATACTACTCTTCATCACAACAATTCTACAATTTAATATTCAAGTATCAGAGAGAAAGAGAGAGAATCATGAAAAAGAAAATATAAAAAAAATCTACCAAAAGTAATAAAAGATTAAGATTGTCAGTTCCATTTCAACCACGAATGAGACTGAAGATTTTGTAGAACCAGTCAAAAAGTACTGGAAAAAGGACTGGTTCTTAACACATTTATGGAAATTCATATATCGGCAATAAAATTATTATTTTTTAAAATATTTTTCTGATACTGAGATCAAGGACGAAATAATTAATAATATAAGTTTTCATTTAGCAATGAATTTTGCAAAGCATAAACTTGTTCGTGAAAGAAAAACGTGTCCAGTAGCCTTCAGAAAAAAAACTGACGGTTGTCATTTTCGGCTAAGCAACTACTCGGATGATTAGCAGGATAGAAATTCATAAAGAAAAAAGGCCAGTAACGACTGGTTTAAAATGTCAAATATCGAAGACCTGACCCAGACATAGAAACACATACTCGGTGTCTGCAAAAAAAAAAAAATAATAACATATTTTAAACATTAGAATATAATTTTCCAATTCCTTGGGGCGCACCTAAGCATCTCACGGGGCGCCCGGGCGCACAGGTTGAGAAACGCTGGTGTAGAAGATGGAAGAACTGGTGAAGGGGATCAATACCTCGACTCCTTCCTGGATGTCGTAAGTGGACTCCAAATCCTTCAGCCTCTATTGTCGGGTTCGAGTCCTTCTTGTTCCCCTGCTCCTTGGATTTTGTATCGATGATCCAGATCATTCGTTACTTTGTCCTATTAGGGAGCTGTGGTACTTTCCGAAAAGGCTCGACATTCCTAACCTGGATGTCGTCGACATTTTTGCTAGTACTGTCTCTTCCAAGGAAGAGGTGCCTAATGACACATCTTTCTCCTGGCTTCGTGAAGCGATCGAAGGAGGTACTCGGCAGCTGGCGACGACGATATTTGTACTTTCCACCTGAGAGCTCATGAAGTCGAACGGCATGGTCCATCCCTCGCATTCCGGAAGTGTCTGTCGGTCTGGAGGCAATACGTGGCCTCATAGACCACACTCTTGTCTTCCTGTGGTCTTGCCCACAGGCCCTTGGAACCTTTTTTCCTTGGCCCTGTGGTGGCTGCTCAAGTTGTGCTTTGTTACCCGGCTCCTTCAAGGGGACTAGTAGCATCTTGCCTAAGATAATAATAATAATAATAATAATACCTTTATTCCACAAATTTACAGTGGGTATTCTTACAACGTGCATTGGTTAAAATATACATAAAATGTATATTTTATTGGTTCTGGAATTGAGAAGGATACCGAGAGTGACTGGCCTCTCTTCCTCCTCCTTCCCCGTCCTCCTCCTTCTCCTCCTTTGGGATGAGAAAAGGACTCGAACCATTAAGTGCTGGATCTGGCGCTGATGCGGTAAGAATACACATCGAGCACCCGTTCTATTTTTCTTCTGGAATCATAGAAGCAATTCCGCTCCTTCCTCTAGCAAGGGGAGGAAGGAGAAACTGGCTATAAGGGAAACCCTATCTCGGGTTTTCCTTATTTCCTCCAACTCTTAAGATTCTTCCAGCCTATTTCGTATGAGTTACTTTTCCTCACGCATGGGAAAAGGTCCAGTATCTGACATAAGATCTTGCAGTTCCTACACTCCGATCAATATGCCAGAGGCACGGTACTCCTCATCGCTCTTTCGACCAGGAGGAGTAGCCCAGGTGTGCAGAATTCCAGTCAGTTCAGGAGACTCACTCAGATTCCTCCCTCCAACCAGCGAGTCTTCCTAATGTCAAGGACTGACGGTTTGTATATTGTGTCGGAACAAATCACAATTTTTTGAAAGTAAATTGTATTTTCCCTAACTATACAAACCTGAGGTCCTTTACATTACATATTGTGTCCGCCTCATGCCACCCCTCAGTCTGAACCTGGACCGAAAGGCAAACTGGAATGTTTACATCTGGGCAGGCGGTTATTCCCGCCTACCTGGCAGTAGTTACTACCGAACCACCTTGCTCAAGAGTTTAACGGCCGTTTCCAGCCTACGCTGAAAGTAATTCTTAATGTAAAGGACCTCAGGTTTGTATAATTAGGAAAAATACAATTTACTTTCAAGAATTGTGATTTTTGTTTGTGATTAGTTGTAATATATGGGTGTAGTTATTCTTTTACTTACACTGATATAATGCAAACTCATGACTTATCTGAGCCTAGGGAGAGGAAGCTGTGTGTCATGAGGCATTGTCCTGGCACTGACAAACCCTGCATCACTTCCTCTCCTCTCTTGAGATAGATCCTCATACCCTCTGCACTTTGTGCAGAAAACATGTAATCAATCTGTCCCTTGTTCCGAGTGTCGTGTCTGCCCGTCAGAATAATGGGTGCAATTTGCCTGGAAAGGAAGAGAGAGGAGGGCTTCCCCAGCATCTTTGGATTGCAATACGTCTCCTGTGACGCCGAGGGTTCTCTCTGATTCCTTCCTGACCCTGGCCATACCACCTCCTATTGTCAACATTCCCAAGGGAGTGGTCTCTCCTTCACCGTCTCCTACTGCTTTGTCGGTGGGGAGTCAGGCCGGGGGCCGGCAATGACCCAGTACGACTCATCGCTGGCGCTCTCCGGTTGCTCAGGGTTGGGGGTTGGGTGGGAAATTCCCCCTCAGGATGAAGGGAGAGTGCCCCTCTTAACCCAGCTTATCTTGCAGGTGTGGTGTAGCCCAAGGGGCTTAGGGAGTTATGAACCTCCCTAGGCCTCCCGGGGGAGCCGTCTGTGGAGGGCTTGATTTTGCACTTGAGGGCCTCTAGTGCCCCTCCAGTGACTGCTGCTTCCGTGAGTGTAACTACTGCTACAGTCGCGATGTCTGCCGGATCTAATACCACCACTATGGCGGTGGTACGTACCATCCTGCCTCCTGTAGTGTGCCCCCAAGTGCTCCCTCCAACTTCCTCCCCTTTGGGGGATGTCCTTCTCCACTCCCTGTTCGAAAAGGCCTGCCGCGACCGTAAGAAGAGGTCGAAGAGGAATAGTTGCAAAATGTCTTCGTCATTGTCTTCCTGTGCCTGTACCTCCTCCCCTTCTTCTTGCAATGCTAGCAAGCGGAGGAAGGAGAAGGTTGCCTCTCCCAGCCATGAGAAGGCCCAAAGGGCTTCCAATGGTTGGCCTTCTTCCACAGAAAAGGTTAAGGGATCTCTCGTTTGCTCTCCCGATCTGCCAAGGGCCATGGGACCAACCATTGCACAGGGTTCCACAGACCCCCATGTCGCCGGTGCTCCCTGGATGCCACCTTCCCGGGCTGGTAAAGGTCCTTCTACCAGTGCGCAGGGTTCCGTGGACCCCCGTGGCACCAGTACCATTCCCAGGAAGTCAGGGTCCTTCTACTGCTGCGCAGGGTCCCATGGATCCAAATGGCACCAGTACCATCCCAGGAATTCAACTTCCTGGACCAGTAAGGGTCCTTTTACTGCTGCACTGGGTTCCATGGACCCCTGTGGCACTGGTACCAGTCCCGGGAAGTCAGCTTCCCAGGCCGGTAAGGGTCCCTGGTCTACGGACCCAGGCCCAGCCCAACAAGAGAGAGAGAGAGTGAGTTCTGGGCATGCAGTTACTCCCTCACCCCCTGCACATTCCCGCACGGAAACAATGCCAGGGTCCCGGAATGTCGATGCCAGTCTACTGGTCCTCTCACCTGACCTTACCTTGCAGACCTTACAGTTCGTTTGGGTTGCCCCAGGTCCCTCAGTGTGAGGCACCTTTGATATCTACCAGAGAATTGCTAACGCATCTTCCGGTATATTTTGCATCTTCCAATCTTGGATGGTCTGGGATGCATCTTAGATATTTGTCGAGCTTATTCTTAAACACATCTATGCTCACTCCTGTGATGTTCCTCAGATGAGCTGGTAGTGCATTGAATAGATGCTGCATTATCGATGCTGGTGCGTGGTAGATTAATGTCCAGTGTGCTTTCCTTAGTTTTCCTGGTATAGTTTTGGGCACTATTAATCTACCTCTGCTTGCTCTTTCTGATATTTTTAGCTCCATGATGTTTTCGGTAATTCCTTCTATCGGTTTCCATGCTTGGATTACCATGTAGCGTTCTCTTCTCCTTTCAAGACTATATAAATTTAAGAATTGTAGTCTTTCCCAGTAGTCAAGACTTTAACTTCTTCTATTCTAGCTGTAAATGACCTTTGTACACTCTCTATTTGTGCAATATCCTTTTGGTAGTGTGGGTACCATATTATATTGCAATATTCTAGTGGACTACGTACGTACGTTTTATAAAGCATAACCATGTGTTCAGCTTTTCTTGTTTTGAAGTGTCAGAACAACATTCCCATTTTTGCTTTGCATTTTGCCATTAGTATTGCTATTTGATCATTGCATAACATATTCCTGTTCAACATCACACCAAGGTCTTTAACTACTTCCTTGTTTGTGATTGTCTCATTATTAGGTCCTTTATATGCATATAGCATTCCTACTTTATCACCATAGTTCCTTGATTCAAATTTATCAGTTAAATACCATCCTATTTATCTCTGCCCATTTATATATTTTGTTTAGGTTTCTTTGTAGCAAGTTCCTATCTTCATCACAAGGCAAGGAGGAGGTCCTCCGTCCAGTCTTCTACTATAGAGGCCCTGGCTTCTAAGAAGACTGTAGCATGTCTTCGGGACAGCCCCCATCCACGCTTGCATGAACAGGACCACTCTACCCTGGACGGCCCCCATCCACATTCGCGTGAACGGGACCGCTCTCCCCAACACGTATGGCTGTCATCACTGCTGGTTGACACCTGCCCACAACCTTCCTCGCCCTCCAGGGCTTCAGGCTCTGGCAGGCCCATGAAGCGTGCTAGGTATCTCTCGCCTGTCCCCTCCACCTCCTTGTGGTTTTCCGGGAACCACCACGGAAGCATACACTCTTGGTACGGTCCTCGAATCGGACTGGTCATATGCTTGAGTGGTAGAGAGATCGCCAGGGGACTGGCAAGCATCTCTCCTGCAGAGGGAGTAGCCCGGGAAGACCATGACCTGGAAGGGCTTGAGATCTGTATACCCCAGGACTCTGACACCCCTGAGTTGCAGAGGAGTTTTTCTAGAGATCGTCCATTTGATACAGCAGTTTAACGATCTCAAGGAAGAGACTGTGGCTTTCCCCATGGACCGTTCGTCAACCATCAAAGCTTTTGTGGACCCCAACAGGAACCCAAAGTCTTGATGGGCTTGCCATAGTCGCGACTTGCAGAAGGGGTCTTGGACCAGGTGAATTATCATGTGTATGAGCAGGACAATTTAATTAGGTTTAGCTGATCATGCGAGACACTTCCTCAGCCTCGACACTTCCTCAGCCTCTCGTTCGCCAAAGGAATACTTCAATACCTCGGAGAGTCCTTTGCTGACCAAACAGGTTGACCCCAGCCTGGTTTGCCTGTGTCCAGGTCCATTACTGGACTGCCTCCGTGTAGAGGGAGTTATCCCTGTCGCAACAGGAGGCAACGGCTATTGAATCAACTGACATGACAGCATTCCAGACAGTCTCCTGAATAGATTTTTGGTCTCTTGCAGTGGCCAAGATTGTTAGCTGCATTGCTGTTTGTGATTATGATTGCAGACATAGACAGTAATGTTAAGGACTCAGTAGTAAGAAGTTTCGCAGATGACACAAGCATAAGTAGAGAAACTGCTTGTGATGAAGATAAGAACTCGCTACAAAGAGACCTAAACAAAATATATAAATGGGCAGAGATAAATAGGATGGTATTTAACTCTGATAAATTTGAATCAATGAACTATGGTGATAAAGTAGGAATGCTACAGTATATGCATATAAAGGACCTAATAATGAGACAATCACAAACAAGGAAGCAGTTGAAGACCTTGGTGTGATGTTGAACAGGAATATGTTATGCAATGATCAAATAGCAATACTACAGTAAACCCCCCATATTCGCGGACTCACGGTTCGCGGACTCACGCATTCGCGGGTTTCTCTGTGGAACATATCTAGCCATCATTCGCGGAAAATTCGCCCATTCGCGGTATTTTTCACTGAGAAATATTCACTAATTACTGTATTTTCATATAATTTTCATGAATAAATGCACTTTTTGTGATAAAACTATTAAAATACTCAGGTATAAGCATTTTTACAACGTTTTTCTTGGTTTAAGCTACCAAAATGGGCAGTTCTAAGTGTTTTTAGAGGGGTTATAAGCATTCACGGATTTGACCTATTCACGGGGTGGGTGTGGGACGCATCCCCCGCGAATACGGGGGGTTCACTGTAATGGCAAAAAGCAAAGCAAAAATGGAAATGTTGTTCCGGCACTTCAAAACAAGAAAAGCTGAACACATGATTATGCTTTATAAAACGTACGTACGTAGTCCACTTGAATATTGCAATATAATATGGTACCCACACTACCAAAAGGATATTGCACAAATAGAGAGTGTACAAAGGTCATTTACAACTAGAATAGAAGAAGTTAAGGACCTTGACTACTGGGAAAGACTACAATTCTTAAATTTATATAGTCTTGAAAGGAGATGAGAACGCTACATGGTAATCCAAGCGCGGAAACAGATAGAAGGAATTACCGAAAACATCATGGAGCTAAAAATATCAGAAAGAGCAAGCAGAGGTAGATTAATAGTGCCCAAAACTATACCAGGAAAACTAAGGAAAGCACACAGGACATTAATCCACCACGCACCAGCATCGATAATGCAGCGTCTATTCAATGCGCTACCAGCTCATCTGAGGAACATAACAGGAGTGAGCGTAGATGTGTTTAAGAATAAGCTCGACAAATATCTAAGATGCATCCCAGACCATCCAAGATTGGAAGATGCAAAATATACCGGAAGATGCGTTAGCAATTCTCTGGTAGACATCAAAGGTGCCTCACACTGAGGGACCTGGGGCAACCCGAACGAACTGTAAGGTCTGTAAGGTAAGGTAAGGTTCTCGTAATTCCAAGGAGGAAGCCACTTCAGGAGGCTGATGTTGTCTGGAGGTAGAGCCACCTCCTTCCTAGCCCACCAGAAGCTAACCTGTGGACGAATCTGGTGCTCAAGAGGAGAGACGCTGCCTTGACTCAGGTCACCAGGTTTGTCGGTTCCGAGTGGCCATTGGCACTCAGAAATGGACCGGTATTGGGTTCCGTATCCCTCTTCCCTAGAGGAGAAGTGGATGTCATGGTGGACAAGCGAAGGATCGGAAGTAACAGTTTGCTTGTTCATCAGGCAGTGGCCAAGGGCTTGACGCTGCAGCCCGACCTTCGGGTCAGGCTGGCCCTTCCTCTTCCGGCCGTAGGAAGTCCCAGACCCTCCTCAAGGCCCCCGCTCCCAAGAACACCCAATCTTCTTCTGCCCCCTGCTAGGAAAGGTGCACAGCAGTGCTCCATTCAGCTCCCTGCCTTGCTGCCATCGATGGGGGAAGTACCTGTTGAGCCGTTGGGCAACATGACAGCGATACAGAGCAGAAACCTTCGAGTTTCCTGTACCCCTCACCAATATTCTGGTCTGCTTCCAGACATACGTCCCCGGCTTGCCAACGAACCTCAGCCTATGGGAAGAGGTGAAGGCGATGCTGAAGAAGACGCTGTAGAAGTCGTGACAGATCGTTCTGTGGGGTTTTACAGCTGTCTTTTACTCGTAGAGAAGACGACAGGTGGCTGGAGACTGGTCAAGGGTCTTTCTCCCCTGAACCAAGTCTTTCACCCAATGGTACAGTCAGCGTTCGGTGCCATCAGGGAATACGACTTCATGCTTTCAGAGGACTTAAGGGTGGCCATTTTTGAATACCCATCCACCAGTCCTCTTGCAAGTACCTCCAGTTAACGCTCGAGGAGATGTTGTTCCACTTCAGAGCAGTGGCTCCAGGACAGAGACTGACTTCTTGATGTATTTAGTGACCTGGCAGTACAGATCCTGTCTAGACGGGAACAACCAGCTCAGCAGTGACCAGCTGTTCTTAGTCACAGTTCGTACTTGGAGAAATTGTTCCCTCATGGCCAGCTTCACCTTCGTTCCCTTCGTTGGAGAATGAAGGGGTTTTGGTCTTTGGCAAGAGACCTAGTTCTTCCTGATCCCTCTCTCGGAGGAAGTAAGGAAGGACTTAGCTTGGAGGCTACATGACAGGATGCTCACCTGGAAGAGTTGCTGGGTTTAGGTATGTGGAACCAGAATGACAGACACTTGCACATCTGTGTTCTGAAACTCAAGGCATCGTTTTAGCCCTACAAGAGCTTTAGGACTGGGGAACCGGAACATAGTGGCAGACAGTCTCAGTCGCCAGGGTCAGATGACAGAGTCATGCCCTACACCCAGACATTGCGGAAAGATTATCCAATCTTTGGGACCTCCCAACGATAGATCTCCCCACAACCCAGCACAATAGAAGCTGCTGGTGTTCTTTTCTATCATTCCAGAACCGTGGGTAGTTATTGAAGATGCCTCCCAACCCCCATGGGACAACCTCGAGGCCTATGTCTTTCCTCTGCACACCTTTGTATCCTCTGCTGCTGGGTACCAAGGGAAATGGACCGTCGCTTGTGGTTGGTGTCATTGACGAGGTCTCTCCAGTGGGAGCTACTCTTCATCAGGTAACTGGCTTTCTCACTTGGCATCAGCGAAGAGAGCCGGCGCGCTTCATGACCTTTCCTTCGATGCTAGCAATTGAAGGGATGGATATCTGTTACGCTTAAATTTGTCCCGGAAATCGTAGCAGAGAATCAGAATCCGTCGGTCTCTGGAAATAGATTCGAATCCCCTTCGATCACCTCCCTAAAGGACTTTGTTGGTAGTGATCGAGACAAGATACTCCTGTGTCCAGTTAGAGTGCAGCGGTACTATCTTATGAGGGCTCGACATCTCAGGCTTGAGTGCCGACGACTCTCCATTAGTGCTGGCTTGACCAAGAAGTGTTCAAGAACACAATTTCTTTCTTACTTCGTGAGATAATCAAGTGAGCGTACTCTACATCTGATGAGTTACACGGGAGTATGCTCCGAGTAAGGCCTCGTGAGGTTAGGGACATCGGTCCATCCCAAGCACTCCGGAAGAACCTGTCGGTTCTACAGGTGTTAAGGGCGAGAGAGTGGTCTCAGCAATCCATATTCACATCCTTCTATCTTTGGGAAGTTGCCCACAAGCTCTTGGACACGTTTTCCTTGGGTCCCTAAGGTGTATGGTAGCAAAGAGAGAGAGTGTGAGTGAGTGACTGGCCCCCTCCCCTTTGTCTTATACCCTTCCTCTCTCGTAGAGGACTAGTGTGTCATACAGGTGAGCCTACACAACTGAGTAACCTGTCTGTAATCTAGATTAAATTATTAGATGCAAGTCCTCCCCCTCTCCTTTGCAAGGGGAGAGAGGGCTGACAAGAAAACAAACCTGTTGATCGTTTTAGCCTTTTATTGTCTCCAACACTTGGGGTTCATCCAAGCCATTTTGAAATAATGACAGAAACCCATTAATTCAAAATGCCCAGAAGTCTCGCAGTTGAACATTCCATGTGTTCAACAGCTCAGCTCTTCAAGACCAGGGAGAGGGGCCCAGGGGAGCAGAACTACCAGTCAGTTCAGAGATTTTCCAGAATCCACCCACTAATGGGTAAGTCTCCTGTGTAAAGACCAAAGGTTTGTATTTTTGTAGGAACAAACTTCAGATTTTTCAAGTAATTTGTATTTTTCCTAGCATACAAACCTGAAGGCCTTTACATTTATGCCCCACCTCAGCCACCCCTCGTTGTGATACCCGAGCCGAAAGGCAAAGTGGAGTGGGGACCGACAAGTGGGCTGTCAGTAGCTAACTACTTTGTTTGAGAGTTTGCAAGCTAAATCCTATGGAAAGACCTTCAGGTTTGTATGTTAGGAAAAATACACATTGCTTAAAAAATTTGTAGTTTTGAGGAGATTTTTACTGCATTTTTGTTATTTACACCATGTAGACTTTGAGGCAGTCTCAAGGCTAAAATGAAGACGGTCGGGAACATAATGAAAGACAGCCATATTAACTCAAAACTCCTTTTTTTTTTTTATTCTCATTAAGATCGTGGATACAAAATGCAGTTGGAAAAATCACAATTTTTGAAAGTAAATTGTATTTTTCCTAACTATACAAACCTGGGGTCCTTTACAATAGGCTTGAAGCGTAGGCTGGAAACGGCCGTTAAACCCTTGAGCAAGGTGGTTAGGCAGTAACTACTGCCAGGTAGGTGGGAATACAAATCTGCCCGGATGTAGACATTCCGAATCTCAGAATGATTCTGGTGGCACCCAAATGACCTCAAGCAGTTTGGTATCCCGACCTCCTAGCTCTCCTTTCCGAGCCACTGAGAGAGATCCCCCCCCCCCCCCCCCCCCCCCCCCGCCCCACCTGCTGTGTCAACCCCACTTCGAGTGGTATCACCTGGCAGTGCAGTCCCTGTGTCTTCACGGCTGGAGGTTATCCACCACCTCCTGCAAGCGAGAAGCTTTTCGCGTTGTGCAGCAACGGAGATGGCTGGATACCTCAGACAATCCTCCGGAGACGTATACCAGGGAAAGTGGTCCGTCTTCTGTGGTTGGTTTCGTGGATGGGGTATCGCTCCGGTCGGAGCTACTGTTCAGCAGGCCGCAGACTTCCTCGTCTTTCTTCACTGAGAGAAGCCTCTCTCTGTTTCAGTTGTAAAAGGCTATCGGGCTGCACTCGGCCTAGTCTTGCAGCTGAAAGGTGTAGATATCTCCTCGTCCTTCAAGATATCCCTACTGATGAGAAGCTTTGAGAGATCTTGCCCACCCAGGGACCTCAGGCCCCCTGCATAGGATGTGATTCTTGTTCTAAGGAGCCTGACTCGTGCACCGTACGAGCCTTTACGAGAGTCGTCAGACAAGGATCTGACCCTCAAGACCGTCTTCTTGCTGGCCCTGGCATCGGCGAAGAGAGTTGGCGAACTTCACGGACTTTCCTTTGATGTTAAACACTCGAGGGGATGGGGATCAGTTACGCTCAATTTTGTCCCAGATTTCGTAGCGGAGACTCAGAATCCATCGGTCCCTGACACTCGGTTTGAGTCTTTCACGATCCCCTCCCTAGAGGACTTTGTTGGTAATGACCCAGACAAGGTGCTACTGTGTCCTGTTGAGTGCTGCGGCGCTACCTGAAGAGGACTCGCCACCTCCGGCCTGAGTGTCGATGACTCTATGTCAGCGCTGGCTCAACCAGGAAAGAGTGTCCAAGAACACGATCTCTTTCTGGCTTTGTGAGACAATGAAGAGAGCATATTCTGCTGCTGGAGAAGATGACACCATTACGCTTCGTCCACGAGCTCATAAAGTCCACAGCATTGGTCCATCCCTCATGTTCCGGAAGAACCTGTTGGTCCCACAGGTTTTGAAGGTGGGGGTGTGGTCCCAGCAGACCACCTTCACTTGCTTCTACCTTCAGGATATTGCCCGTAAGTCCTTGGACACTTTTCCCTTGGGTCCTGTGGTGGCTCCTCTAACAGGATAGGTTGTGTCTCACGTAAGATGCATGGTTGTGATGGGAGAATGAATGTGGAGTGACTGGCCTATCTTCCTTCTCCTCATCTCGACTCTCTTCCTATGGGCAGGGAGTGGACTTGCCGTTACATGCTAGACCTGGCGGTCGATGCAGGTAAGCACTCAGTTAGAGCTTCCACTCTGTTTCCTTTCAGGATCATAGAAGCAATCCTGCTCCTTCCTCTAGCAAGGGGAGGAAGGAGACCATGACAGTAAGACAAACCCAATGCTTGTATTTGCCTTAATGTCACCACTGACTTTCAAGTTCTTCCTAGCCTACTTTGCCTGAACTGACGTTTCCTCATTCATGCAAAGGGACCCAGAAATCTGACAATTGATCTCACGTTTCTTACAACCCGATCATTTTGTGAGAGGCATTTTTCCCCTTCCTCGCTCCATCAACCAGGAGGGGGACACAAGGTGTGGCGAAGTCCAGTCAGTTCATAGAGACTCACTCAGATTCCTCCCTCCAACCAGTGAGTCTTCCTGATGCAGAGGACTGATGGTTTGTGCATTGCGTAGGAACAAATCACAATTTTTAAAAGTAAATTGTATTTTTCCTAACTATACAAACCTGAAGTCCTTTACATCACATTTCATGCCCACCTCATGCCACCCCTCAATCTGACACCTGGGCGGAAAGGCAAATTGGAATGTTTACATCCGGGCAGGCGGTACTCCTGCCTCCCAGATGGTAGTTAACTGCGTAACCACCTTGTTCAAAAGTTCAACAGCCATTTGCAGCTTTGCTGAAAGTAATTCCTAATGTAGAGGACCTCAGGTTTGTATAATTAGGAAAAATACAACTTACTGTAAAGAATTGTGATTCCAGTCTCTTTTAAAGGTTTCCAACACAAATACAGGAAGAGAAATATTAATAATACATAAACAAAATATTTATAAGAGACAATGAGTACGTAATTTTTAGGGGGTTAACTAAACAAACTAATGAATGACTCAAAGACTATGCTTACATTCTTAACCCATCACATTACTAATGTAATAGAGGATTTTTTATACTGATGAAAAAAGAACAGATATTGGAAATATTTGACAATAAATTACATTACAAGATATGACAGTTTGCATTAATGACTGAACATTTTGTTGTTAATTTAGAAGTAATTTGTGATGCTAAGGAGTGTAGTTGGTCTTATGAAATACAGGCAGTCCCCGGTTTACGACGGTTCCGGCTTACGACGTTCCGAGGTTACGACGCTTTTCAAATATATTCATCAGAAATTATTTCCTGGCTTACGACGCATGTTCCGGGGTTACGACGCGTCGTACGCCGATCCGACGGAAGAAATATGGCCCCAAAATGGCAGAATAATCATAATTTGAAGGTTTTTTTGATGTAAAACTCAATAATAATGCAGTTTACATCGTTTTCAATGCACCCAGAGCATTAAAAGTAAGGTTTTCTTATGATTTTTGACGATTTTCGACGATGTTCCGGCTTACGACGATTTTCGGGTTACGACGCGGCGCAAGAACGGAACCCCCGTCGTAAACCGGGGACCGCCTGTATTTCGGTTTTAACTGATATAATTGTTTGATGTCTATGCCAGATTGATTCCTTAGATTCCTTAGTGGTGTGAGAAGTCTTTTCTTTTTTTTTTTTTTGCATAAGAATATTTGGTATGCATATCATTGAAAGCAGGCTGAAAATGAACTAGGATTATTTTGAACTTGCAAAAGACCTGAGTGCAACCCGCCATTCTGTGAGAAGTAGATTTTGTGATATACGAATGAAAATTGTTTACTTCAGTGCTTCCTGTACGTAGGTGGTTCATTTCGAAAGATTTTCTTGGATTCTTCTTCTTCTTCTTCTTTTTTTAACGTGCTTTTTTCCCATTTTTGTATGGGGTAAGCACGATGCCTTCTTTTGAAGGACTTTTGATTTGGCTTTGGGGTAGACCGTAGTCTCGATCGGCTGCCCTGCCTGACATCGCTTAGACCCCGGGAGCGTATGGTACGTGTATCATACCAGACCCAACGCCCTTTCTCCCAGCAGCGAGAAGTTGTTGCGCGGGTAGGTCGAGAGGTCGAGACGTGTGAGATGTTGTTATGTTTTTAGAAGTTGTTGGAGTGGCTTTGTTTTGTGTGTGTATTTAGTCTGTAACACCCATTTGCTTTGTAAGCAAACCTATCCATTGATTACATACATAATCCCGGGGTGTCTACACGGATAGCAAAGTGTCCGCCTCTCTGATCAGTCGGCTGCGGATTTGAACCCGCGCCACAGACCTCTACGAAGTCCGAAGCTGCTGCTGTAACCGACTGTGCCACCGAGGCTCCGAAAGCTTTTCTTGGATGAAACTGAATATTCATTGGCATAAAACTGACTTTGTTTCAAAACTGTGTATTCAACATCCTTTGAGAATGGAAGCTGAAAACCCAGTTTTGCCCTCAGTCAAACAACTAAATGACAATTTGGGAGATGAACTTACCAGAATCACAGGTGATGGATCTCTGTTTGTAGAATCTTCCGTAGAAGTCAAGGGGAGCCAGAATACATTGATTTTGATGAAGCTGATCTAAAATATACACGCCAGCCTATAAAGAGTGAAGAAGACCAACCGTCCAAATTTGGACATGGAATGTGGAAAGAAGAGTATTAGAGAAGATAATATATCCCACTGCATACTGCAATTCCCGGTGATTCTCACATATGACTTACGTCTTGCAGAAAAGTATTTCATGAGAAATCTTCTCGTAGTATTGACGAAAGTAACGACAATAACGTGGAATTTTTTTTTTACGGAAAACAAACGTGGGGAAACCAGTATAAATGTGCAGAATTTAAAAGTACTTTTTCTCACTTGAGTCATCTCAGAATCCACATGACAACCCATACTGGAGAGACACCATATACAGTCCTTGCACTGAATGCCAGAGTATTTTCACTCACTTGTGTCATCTCGACACTCTCGTGAGAATTCGTAGTGGCGAGAAACCATTCACTTGTTCGGAATGTCCAGAAAGTTATACATCTTTGAATAGTGTGAAATTACACATGAAAATTCATACTGGAGAAAGGCCTTTTGCTTGCACTGAATGCCAAAAAGGTTCTTATCATTCCTCTCCTTGCAAAATACGTATGAGAACCCATACTGGAAAGAAGCAGCCTTCACATATGCCAAAGGGGTTTTTCCTTATCCCATGTTCCTCCTGACCCCAACCCCTTGACCAGACCAGGTGGTGGGGCTTAGGGGTCCATTGCAGGGAGAGTATGCTCATTTATGCCTACTCTCTCTCTGCTCTGGATTCAGCCAAACATTGGGACCTTTAACTCCTTTACTCCTCTTCTTAATAATTTTCCCCTTCCCTTCCTTTGAAGGAGGGTGGAGTTGGATGGCACTCCACTCCACCCGTAGAACTAGAGTATCCGACGTGGTCGAGCAAGGGGAAATTTTCTTGTCAAACCATGCTCTCAGTGCTGGGTCCGATCTCGACGGACTGACGACCCGAGACACTGAGGGCATGGTGGATATCTGGGTGAAGATCCCAGGTCATTGCTCCTCCCCTGGTTGGGCCTCCTTGGTGAGAGGGACCTCATCCTGGATGAAATTTATAACATCGTTCTGTGGCAAACACATCTAACTCCTCTATGACTTCCGGCACGGATATGGACTTTTCTAAAACGCGAGCAAATTCTAAAGGGGTTGGGAACTGACCCTGCTCACAATCAGTCCCCAGATTTTTTGGGCTTCTCTGACCTAGTTAGTTCAGAGACCACAAGCCAGACTACTTCCCCAGAAATCCCCTCGTCCCTTTTGTGATCTCAACAAATAATGTCCCACACTCCCTTTTCCAGTTCATCTCTGACGGCCATTTCACAACCATACGAACCACAGCGTGCCGCCGTAAAAAAACGGAACGCTACAACATCTCTCCCTCCAAAAAAACTGCCTTGAGGCTCCAACTCCATCCTCTTCTAACCACCACAAAATGTCCTCCTGCACTCACCCTGCCCTTATGTCAACTCTCTTCGGTCCCCAGAAGTGGGACAAGTACTTTGTTATCCCTCCAACCGCTCTTTATGCAAACAATGTACTCCACTTTCAGAAGTGCCTGCAGAGACAGGTAGGCATGGTCAAATTCCTAACGAGACGTGATCGCTGGAACAGTGGTGATACCTTCGGAGCAGTGCCCCACTGACACTGTCAGCTGGAGTGGCTGCTCAGCGGACCTTAAAGAACTTCTAAACGACCGCCATAAAGTTGTAAATGTTACACATTACACCTTTGGGCACGAGAGTAACAAGAAACATCTGAAAAACATTGCAAAAATCACATTACAAGGGCAAGACCTCCCACTAGACGTATACATCGGAGGTCAACATTATAAGGTGCAAAAATATATCCCTCCCCCAACGTCAGTGTCAAAAGCACTGGCACTTCTGCCACCCAACCAGATTTTGTAGATCACAAGTGCACTGCCCTGTGTGCAGCTCAACAGACCATGGTTGAGTCAATTGGCACTCACAAGAGCGCATTCGCACTAATTGTGCTGGCAAGCATAACTTTTTTACTGGGGTTGCTCGGTCTACAAATTTGAATCGTAAGTGGCGGCCCTTCGCTTCAAGCATGGGCTGACCCTGAAAGCAGCTAGGCAGAAGCTTGATGCCTAGGCTTCACCACTGTTACCCTGGGTCAGATCGTGACAACAGCACGACAAACAAACAAAACCAACGCCAATATCAATTCCCAACCAGCCCCTCCCCCCATCTCCTATGCTCTGTTTTCCCACCACCACCTCCAATAATGCCTTACCATCATCCCTTTCCTTGCCTAAACCGCTGCGTTCCTCTAAAATAACCGTCATCCACCCCCCTCGCCCCCTCCTCATATCTCGTGTATCTCTATCAAACCCCTTTGAGGTATTAAACCCTGAAATGCCTACTACTTCTGCATCCCCACTTTCCCGTCCCTCACTCCCAGAGCTTCCTCCCATAGCACAACCCCCACACGAAGAAAATGCCAATTCAGAACAACTCCAAAGACCAATAATAAACTCTCCCCTTCTGAGTTTTTCCAGTCACCACCTGCTTGCCCTCCCCTCCACCCAAGAAAATCCTTACAGCCAAGTCCCCTCTGGAGACCACGAAGGACATTGAGGATTACATAAACCAATCTTCTGACATGATCCCAAACCCAATCCCATCCCTCTAATCCTCTTGCAGTAAATACGCTGCTGTCTCTCATATCACTGCCGTGGTTCATAACCTTCCTGCTATCCTTCCCCCTACTCCCCTGCCAACCTCTATAGAATCTCAAACCTCCTCACCTTCCCCCCTACCTATCTCCTTGCCTGTCCAACTTCTCACTTAGACTTCTGAACAGAGGAAAAGTATACTGTACTTGACCTTGTCTTACCAACAAGTTACAGTATACCCCACTCCTTTTAATGGCCTTACTCTAGTGGAACATTCAAGGTTTCCGACCTCACAGACACGATCTCAGATATCTCCTATCGCAATATGAACATAAAGTAATATGCCTTCAAGAAACTTTCCTTACCCAACCACCGAAACCTATTCCCAATTACCATGTCCACTTTTCTCCTCACAGAAACACTCCATGTCTGCCTCTTCTATTTTAACCCATCACAAAATACCATGCTCACCTGTAAACATTACAACAATCTTTCCTTGTACTAATACATGAGATTTCTTACAACGTTGGATTACCATAGTATCAGTCTGCCTGTCTCCCTCCTGCCCTAATGACTTCACTGCCTTCCGAGACCTCCTTTCCCAGTGACCAACCCTTTTACTTGTGATAGGTGACTTCAACTGCCGACACACATTATGGGGCGACTCAGTTGCTAACTCCTGGGGACGCGCCCTCGAGCAGTTTTTAATAGATAATAAGCGCTCTCTTCTAGATCTAGCACTGTGCTGTCCTGCGATCCAACTAGACTCTCATTGGTCAGTATTAGACCACTTCGTAACTAGTGACCATTTCCCTAACCTTCTTTCACCTACTTTTTATGTCTCAACTCCTAATCCTCCATGCTGGAGCTTCGATAAAGGTGTTTGACGCTCTTTTTTCTACACTCTCAGACATGTCTATACCTCCCTCATCCTTTTCATCAACCCTGGACATGCTTACACACTTCTCCATCACTATTCTGAGTGCTGCATTAGCAGGCATTCCTTCAAAATGTGTACCCTGGTGGAACAAAGACTGCAACCAGAGCTCTGCACATAAAATGCGCTGCTTGGCGTAGCTTTAAACGAAAAAGAAACTCTCCTGGACACTTTACTGCCTTGTAATTTTTTAAAAAGCCACGGCTTCTTTGAAACACACTGTACATGCTTCAGGTCACAAGTTGGAGGGCCTGTCTCCACATTAACTTTCTCCTCCCAAGTTCAGCTGTCTAAGGAGGATACCCACCTCATAAAGCCCTGCTACTTAACATAAATCATAATCTTATTGCTGACACAACAGAATTAGCCAATATACTAATATACTAGGCCAATATTTTAGCCGCATTAGTACAGAACATCTCCCCTCCCAATTCACAAACATAAACCCAATCAACTTTACATTATCCTCCACGGAATCATATAGTGTTCCTCTTTCCATAACAGAACTTATCTCGGCACTCAAATTTTGCCAGAACACATGCGAAGGACCTGACAGTATCCACAGTCAAATGCTTCGACACCTTTCGGCAAATTCCACGACCTCTCTCCTGTCATTATTGAACAGAATATGGACAAAAGGCAAATTATTTTGGCTACAGACAAGGCAGGAGTACAGCTAACCCTCTTGCGCACGTGGAATCTTACATCCATACAGCCTTTGCTTCTAAACAATCAGTCCTCACAGTTTTCTTTGACTTAGAAAAAGTGTATGATACCACCTGAAAATACCACATCTTACATCAGCTACTACTACTTGACATAAACGGTAATATGGGCGTTTTCATCCAAGCGTTCCCTAACAACTGAACCTTCCATGTACGCATAAACCCCTCCATTTCTTTACCCTTCATTCAACGTGAAGGAGTTCCCCAAGGCAGTGTTCTTAGCACTACCCTGTTTCTCATAGCAATCAATGGTATTATAGCATCCCTGCCAGTGGGAGTTAGGTCCTCCCTTTACGTCGAAGGTCTTGCAATTTAGGCTGCCAGTTCTTCAATCGCTAAGCTCCACTCACTTATACAGTCTGCCATTCTAGCTGCCTCTTCTTGGGCTACTAGACATGGATTTCTCTTTTCCACTAATAAAACATTTTCCATTCTTTTCTCTCACTCTCAGACATTTTCTCCACTGCCACTTTTGCTCCACAATTCACACCCATACAGTACTGTACTAGTGGTAACTTCCTGTTTCATTTTTGAATCTTGCCTTACCTGGAAGGAACATATCCCATCAGTTAAAAAAACTGCTCTCCAACGTCTTCGCCTCCTTCAAACTTTATCCCACGTTACTTGGGGGTGCTGACCGCAGAACGCTTCTGCGCCTACATGAAGCTCTTGAGTCTGTGTGTTCTGGATTATGGATCCCATGTTTACTCTTCAGGTTCCTCCTCCCTGCTTGATCTCCTACACCCGGTGCACCACTTCGGACTAAGAGTGGCCCTTGGGGCCTTCCGCTCACTACCAATAGAAAGCGTCTATGCCAAATCAGGACTACCATCGCTTAAGCGCCGACATGCCTTCGTCGATCTTAGGTACTATGCCAGATTTCACCAATTCTCCGCCCTGAAGCTAACTATGCCTGAGCGCCTTCTTGCCAAATTTGCTAACAATCCCAACCGACCCCACCCTTTCTCATTCTTCAGCCCCACAATTGGCAGTCCTTCTGTACTATATTCACACTTTCCCACCTTGGCTATTCCCATGCCCTCAGTCTGCTCATCTATATGAAATCATTTTTCAAAACTTAAAACCCCCTCCCCTATTCTACGTCCTCATTTCGTAGAGCACGTATCGATACATGACGCTAGCACCCCGATCTACACAGACGGCTCCAAGTCCCCTAAAGGAACGGCAGAGCAATATGCCATTCTGTCTGCATTAAAACAACTCTTAATCTACCCCTCAGCATCCTTCATTGTTTTCACAGATTCAGCTAACTCTTTAACCCTTATCAAATCTGTTACCTGCACATATCCTATAGTCCGTGAAATTCAAGATTGGCTTTTTCGCATTTCAATGCGGAAAAGCTAATCCGCTTCTGCTGAACTGAGCCACGTGGGTATCCTAGGCAATGAGGTAGTGGACTCATTGGCCCGCCCTGCAATCTTGTCAAGATGCCCGCATTTCAAAACCATCCCATATTCAGACTATTTCCAATTTTTCCATAACTACCTACTAAGTCGCTGGCAGTCTTTCTGGACTAATATCTTGAATAACAAGATCTGCACAGTTAAACCCACCATACTGCCATGGTTAAACCCATGTCACAAGAAAAGACGATGGGAAACAGCTCTTGCCCAACTACATATCAGTAATACAAATCTAACTGTCACGTTAAGTGATGGTTTTGTGGGAACTGCTGGTTCCCCGCTCGTTCCCTTTTGTGGATTGCTGCCTCCTTACCTTCAAGTTTTTTTTTGTTTTGATGTTCTCGTCGGTGAGCTGCCGGTTTTCTGTCGTCAGTCGGGTCTGGTAGGGCAGCAGAGGTAGCGGCAGTGGCAGCAGCAGCAGGCAGTTTTTTGGAGTCGACGTTGGTCGAGTTTTTGAGCAGCAAATTGGAGCACGCCTACGAAGTGGAGCACGTCGTAGAGGTGGAGTGTGACCATGAGTAGTCGTGTGACCACGAGCTGCTCATCTTTGTTGACAGCGTGAGGCTGTCCTGACGTCTCCATCGGGGTTTTCTGGTTGATGGGTTTTTGTCCCTGCTGCACAGCTGAGGGCTGTCTTGGTGCCCCGATGGAGGACGTATGTTTGGTATTTTATTTTCTGCCTGCTGTTGTTTATTTTTGCCTTTTTTTTTTAGCTACTTTTTGTTTATAAAGTTAATTGTTTATTTAACTTGATTTTTAGTGCTGCCTTTTGGCTTTTTTTTGTACCTATGGTTTTAATCTTTTTACCAGACCTGACTCACTTGTAAATACTTGCCTTAATAAATCAATATTAAGCTCATTTTATTGTTTTTGTTGTTTTCCCCTCCTTTGTTTGTTGCATCTGCCGTCAGTCATGACAGCCCCGTCCTGAGTATATTAAAGAACCTGCATAACGACCCACCCGGGTCGTTACAATGGCGACCGTGACAGGACGGCTCTGTTTTGGCTGGCGGGGTTGTTACGGCATTGGAGGGGATCATGAGTGTAAAAAAAAAAAATAATCTTTTTTTTTTTTTCTTTTAGGTGGGGAGGTGTCACGTTAAGTGATGGTTTTGTGGGAACTGCTGGTTCCCCGCTCGTTCCCTTTTGTGGATTGCTGCCTCCTTACCTTCAAGTTTTTTTTTGTTTTGATGTTCTCGTCGGTGAGCTGCCGGTTTTCTGTCGTCAGTCGGGTCTGGTAGGGCAGCAGAGGTAGCGGCAGTGGCAGCAGCAGCAGGCAGTTTTTTGGAGTCGACGTTGGTCGAGTTTTTGAGCAGCAAATTGGAGCACGCCTACGAAGTGGAGCACGTCGTAGAGGTGGAGTGTGACCATGAGTAGTCGTGTGACCACGAGCTGCTCATCTTTGTTGACAGCGTGAGGCTGTCCTGACGTCTCCATCGGGGTTTTCTGGTTGATGGGTTTTTGTCCCTGCTGCACAGCTGAGGGCTGTCTTGGTGCCCCGATGGAGGACGTATGTTTGGTATTTTATTTTCTGCCTGCTGTTGTTTATTTTTGCCTTTTTTTTTTAGCTACTTTTTGTTTATAAAGTTAATTGTTTATTTAACTTGATTTTTAGTGCTGCCTTTTGGCTTTTTTTTGTACCTATGGTTTTAATCTTTTTACCAGACCTGACTCACTTGTAAATACTTGCCTTAATAAATCAATATTAAGCTCATTTTATTGTTTTTGTTGTTTTCCCCTCCTTTGTTTGTTGCATCTGCCGTCAGTCATGACAGCCCCGTCCTGAGTATATTAAAGAACCTGCATAACGACCCACCCGGGTCGTTACACTAACACACTCCCATAGAAGGTGTAATCTACTTCCTCCGACAAATAAAACATTCTTCATCAAATATGAACTATCAATCACTAACTTTGATCATACTTTATCTATAAATAGCATAACATAGCACCGTATGGTCTGCATGACCTGGTGCTTGATGGATATTAATTCAATTCAGTTCCATCCCATGTTCTCAAAAGGCACATGAAAACTCATTACTAGATAGAACCTATTGATATGCACTGGGTGTCCAAGTAGCCTTTTCATTAGCACCACCTCAAAATGAACATGCAGTTCGTATAAGCAAAAGGCCGTTCTTCTGTAAATAGACATATAATACTCCCAAGTCATGAAGGAAAGATGCTATTTATTTGATTGTCAGAATTAGAGTAAGTCGATAATTTGTGGTAAAGGCAAAATCTGGTTGAATTGTCAACCAACTTTGGCCTGGATAAAATTGTTGATTCCAAACAGAATCCAAGGATGCTGTTTTATTTCTTTTGAAACATAGTGTCCAAATGATCATTGCATTGTGATGTTTGTTTTCCCAGAGGATGCTTATTTTATAGTTGAAAAAAAGCACATACTGGAAAACATGAAATTATTTTGAATTTCTCATTCTGTGTTTGTTATGAACGGTGCTTAATATTCGGAACATGTTTTTTCAGAATTTTTTTTATTTTATTTCAGAGTATTCCAAAGAGAGGAAAATTTCAACCGATCCTAACTAGGAGCGAGTACTGTAAATGGAACATCCTGTGGAAATGCTGGTAATCAAAGAAGAGAAGAATTCGGAGGAGGAGCTTTCTGAAAACACAGATGAAGACTCTTTACCAGCAGATCCCTTAGAAGTCAAGGCAGAACCAGAAGTTTTTACCCATAGTGAAGGTGTGGACTGTCCATCCCAGTCTATTAAGTATGAGGACAGCTCTCCAAGCTGTGACGGCGAAAGCGTCAAGGTCTTCATTGTAGAAGACGATAGACATTTGGGTAAAACAGAGCTATTTTCAGAGAGAAGCAACGCAGCAGGGAAGCAAATATGTCCTGAATACCAAAGGGCATTTTCCCAGCTGTGCAGCCTGAAATCCCACTTGAGAACCCTTACAGGAGAGAAGCCATATACTTGCGCCATATGTCAGAAAGGTTTTTCTCACCAGAGTCATCTCAAAAGACACATGAGAACGCACACAGGAGAGAAGCCGTATACATGCGCCCTGTGTCAGAAAAGTTTTTCTCATCAAAGTGATCTCAAAAGACACCTGAGAACTCATACAGGAGAGAAACCATACACTTGCTCTACGTGTCAAAGAAGTTTTTCCCGTCAGAGTCATCTCCAGACACACATGAGAAATCACACGGGAGAGAAACCATACACTTGCTCTATATGTCAGAAAAGTTTTCTCTGTCAAAATTATCTCAAGACACACATGAGAACTCACACAGGAGAGAAACCATATATATGCTCCGTATGTCAAAAGGGTTTTTCTCATCAGAGTCATCTCACAAGACACATGAGCACTCACATAAGAGAGAAACCATAAACTTGCTCGCTCTGTCGAAGAAGTTTCTCTGCTTCAGGTCATCTCAAAATACATGAGGATTCATACTAGACAGAAACTGTATACTTGATCTTTGTGCGAGTAGTTTTGCTAATTCTGAAATTCTCAAAGTTCATATTAGAAGTCATTAAAGAGAGAGGACATTCTCCAGTCCTAATGTGAAAAATGTTGGACAATTTCAAGTGCTTTGAGATTACTCATGAAAATTCATAATATTTAGAGAGCAATGAAATGTATTGAATGCCAAAAAGGTTGTTATTATACCTCTGCTCTAAAAAAACATTATGAGAACCCATATTGGAGAGAAGCCATTCACGTCTCATGAATACCAAGGTGTCTCAAAAGGTGTTTGAAAACTCATACTAAAAAAGAAGTCATATAAAACTCATACTAAAAAAGAAGTCATATATTGTATATGCACTTGGTTCCCAAGAATTTTTTTTTTTTCAGTAGGTCCATCTTAGAATGAATGCATTAACTCGGAAGAAAGATGTCATTCTTTTATAGTGTTAAGACAGTTTTTCTCTTGTAGATTCATAACATATGTGAGACCTCGTGGAGGGTAGATAGATATTCTTTTACACTGCATGTTCTATTTTTGTCTTGTATAAGTTCCTCGTTGGGAGAGTCGGTAGAGTTGTGGGCTAGCACTCGCTAGGCCCGAATTCGAGTCTCCGGCCGGCCAATGAAGAATTAGAGGAATTTATTTCTGGTGATAGAAAAATTTCTTTCTCGCTATAATGTGGTTCGGATCCCACAATAAGCTGTAGGTCCCGTTGCTAAGTGACCAATTGGTGCTTAGCCACGTAAAATAAGTCTAATCCTTCGGCCCAGCCCTAGGAGCAGCTCGGTGGTCTGGTAAAACTAAGGTATACGTAAATTTTTCGTCTTGTATTCTTCAAATCACAGTCATTGGTTCTGAATGCCAAAATAGTGTTGTCAAGTGTCAAAATGCACAAACAAAGTCATTCATCAGAGATGATGTTCAGTTGCACTGACAGATTTGTTAATTTTTTGCACCCCAAAGTAAGTTGCACTGGATGTGGAGATCATTATTGTGAACTTATCTGCAAAATCTAAAAAAAAAAAAAAATGGCAACCTAAGGGACTATAAAAAGAAAAAAAACCCTGTTTATACTTTTAGGATCCAATTAATTTTTACAGAAATCCTGATTCTGTGTTATAGATGGTGCTATTGAGAGCATTTTTGACTCATTTTTTTTTCTGAGCATTCCACACGAAGGAAAATTTCATCAGATCCCAAGTAGGGTTCGGTATTGCACATAGAACATCCTGCGAAAATGGCAGCTGAAAAATAATCATCATCATTGTTGTTAATCAGAGAAGAGAAGGAGAATTTGGAGGGGATCTGATGAAAGCACAGATGAAGGCTTTATACTTACAGATCCTTTCTTAGAAGCCCGGGCAGAACCAGAATGTCTTGACCATAGTGAATTTGATGTGAAATGGTTGTGTAACCTTTTTTTTAAAAAGGTAAAATAAATTATTTTTAGTCTTTTTATTTTACAATTATACTCAATGAACACTGTTCAGCACTAGGTTAAGAAATGTTCTTTTATCTACTTCAGTTTTCTTGTTCCCATGTACTTTTTATATTTCTAAATTAAAAATTAGTTTTGTCATTGTATGTGTAGTTGTAAGCTTGAAAATCCCCGTGAAATGTTACTCTTAGTGGAAATAAAAAGATTGATTTTTTTTCATTAAACATCAATGAAAATCAGGTGCAGTTTTATTTGGTCACTTTTTGATATGTTCTCTCTTTTAATATTCTGCAAAGAATGCGACACAGCATTAATAAATCCCAACGCTTCGTATTAGCCCACTGGACACAGTGGACAAACTGTATTCCTGCTCTGTAATGCATTATTCTGTTTAAGCTGCACATTAGATACATAATATAGAGATGAACTGCTTGCATAGACCACCGTTCCAGTACAAACGACAAAAAGTATCCCCTTTAAAAGGGGAAATATCTGTAATATGTGTGAATCAAAAACTGTTACCTAACTGTAACATAAAAGTCAATGATAACTGCATCAAAAGATGTAAACATCACATCAATCATTGACTAAAATTATTTGAAGAAACTGGATCTCCTGAAGGTTCGGAGCTGTCCCTTTTGAAAAGGGAACAAGAATGAGATGCACAAGATGCAAAGATGTTGCCAGAAGACTTTATGATAACAAAGGCTTTGCTACTCAGTGAGCAGACAGGACCACTGCTTATGTCCTACTACCAATTTAAACATATAGTAAAACTTAACGGCTCCCCCAACCCTGCGAATAGCTAAAATCTGGCAATACTTGAAACCCCTCTAAAACACTTAGAACTGCCTATTTTGATAGTTCAAACACAAAAAAAAAAAACTCTAAAAATGCTTATACCCGAGTATTTTAATAGTTTTATCACAAAAAGTGCACTTAGTCACGAAAGTATGAAAATACGGTAATCAGTGAACATTTCTCGGTGAAAAATACCGCGAATAGGCGAATTTTCCGCGAATAATGTATATATATACGCTCCATAGAGAAATCCGCGAATTGTGAGAACGCGAACACCCTGGGTTTACTACTGTGAGAAATGCCAGACATTTTGAATGACTTTTACACATTACAGGAAACCCATTCAGGAAGATTGAAAGATCCTGAACAAGGCAGTGAAGGAATTAAAGGCATCAGTCGAAGAATTAGAATTCAAGAAATAGAAGGATTCTGTACTTTATAGAATTCTGATACTATTCAGAGCAGATGACAGACTGAGTCTGGTTCATTCTTAAGAAAAAAACTGAGTTAGAGGAGTTCTAACAAATAAAATTATAAGCAGTATGATACCTGATGTCTTTTACTGGTGAGATGAAGTTGACATGAAAACACTGAAGTAAATTAAATACGTGGGAGTTACCGTCAGCACTTGAGAGAATGGTTTAGGAACGCTGCTTTATTTCATGTAAATGCAGACTTACTCCATCATAAGTTGACGTAGGCGATAATACTTGAAGGAATTAGTAATACCAAAGATTTTTATGTTCTGTGGCGATAGTAAAGGTATAAAGTTAACCAGTTAGGAACAGCCACTCCCATTCCTTACACGTAAGTGGATGCATGACGTTACGGTTACATACGAAGTCTTTTGAGCTCACACGAGAAATAAAAGCTATGGCGTAAAAGATATCCAGCATGATTTGTCCTAGATCTGAGAGTCCATCCTAGTTACTAAAGGGATATAAAAAAAACATGCAACTTTTTCTGAAGCATGGTCCCACGAGCAGCCTACCAGAAGTCAACTTCTTCAGCAGGTGACCAGGAACCGGCACGAAAGCACTGGAAGGTGGTCTTGGGTGATGCAGGTTAGTGACTATGTGAAAAACGTGAGCAAGTCATCGACAAATGAAACAAAAATTGAGAGAGAAGTAAATGACGATTTGATTTGGGAATAAGATTAACTTTAGAAGTAAATACAGTAATATGAAACGATCTGAAGTTTAACAAACCAGCTTGTCACCGTGTGCACAAGTAAACGAGAATCTAGAGCTTTCCTGACTCTGTTGCACACCATTTCGCAATACTGACAGCATCCATCCACACTGTGAAGATGAAGATGAACTGGTAGCCAACATTTTTCCACAGGTCTCTCGGAAATTGGGACGGACGAATTTCTCAGGAGGATTATTGGGGGCCATAGAGAAACGAGAATACAGGCAGGCACGCCGTCACAGAACGAGCTGGGGAGCTTTTACAGCGCCACCTCTCGACTACTACTGCTAGTCACCACTTCCCTTCGAGAAAATAAAAAGGAATGGATGGCTAACATCCCGCCGTCTGCAGACCAATTGGAAGAAAAGATGAAAATGGGAATGAATTGATAAAAAGATATATGGTATTACAGAGATAATGAACTTGAACAAACACAAGCGAAGGAGGAATAGAGTTGCAACGGAGCCATTCCAAAGGCAAATCCACTGTTCCTACTACTTCTTCCCCCCGGCGTCTTTGGGCAGATAAGGAAGTCATTTAAGTAACAAGCATAGGCTAGTATACTAGGCTTAGGAGAATCCAGTATTTCGCACCTGATGAATAAAAGGTTAGGTGGCAGAAGTACTTTTAGAAATACACCAAGGGAAATGGTCAGATAGTGAACAGCGCAGAAGATGCATTAAAGGATTTTAAAGTGAGGCTCATAAACACCCAAGGGCTGACGATGGCTAAACTAATAGATTTAACTCAAAAAATACAATTATGTGCAGTACTGGAACAGCAAAAATTGCTACCCCAACAGGTATTGGTGTGGTAGACTCGGTAAGAGACGGGACACTCAAGGAGTAGGAGGTCTATTAATAATGTATAGATCCAAAGGAGATCTCCAGCTGAAAAAAGGAAAATAACAACGCAGACATTCTGCCAGTGGAGGGTAATTATGGACCAGCAAGAGTCAACCCAATCCCAATTTACATGTCAACCAGTGATAAGGAAAGAAATAAGCAATCAATGAGCGCCTTACACAAAGCGTTAGAGAAGACTACAGACCTGCCTCTGACTGTCCTTGGGGACTTCAGTGGGTATTTAGGTTTCATAGGGAAGCAAGACCTTGACCGTGATGGGGAAATATGGAGATCCCATCTGCAAAGGGGAGATTCCTGGAGCACAGGAGATCGAAGTAGCACTATAGACTTTGTTCTGATCATGTACTCATAATGTTCCACCGAATCTTCTGTATCAAACTGTGTGAATGTTTCTGTTTGTGAAGACGCCAAACGTCTCGCCATTTTTCACATATATTGTGCTACTGCATTGTATTCATTAATCTGTCTCGAAGCTCATGCAATTGGCCATATGTAGAATTTCCTGGCCTTTCCATTGATATATGCTTTACCACTGTACGTTTATTATGTCTCTCACAATCGCCATCAGATATCCGAAACATTACCTCTGTTCTGCTCTGTGGGTAGATGCTACTTTGCGGCTCGCACAGGTCAATAACATCTACGAATTTACGGGCTGCTCTAGAAGCAAGAGCCCGTGCTGGCACAAGGCCAGCTAAATCTAAAACAACAACATGTACATTCATCCCCACCAACATCACTTTCATGCATCATAATAAAGTTTTCTTCTAACCTACCCACCTCACAGCCTCATCATCAACGTAGAGTTACCGGCTGCTCTCAGAGCAAGGGCCCGTGCTGGCACAAGGCCAGCTAAATCTGAAACAACAAACATGTACATTCATTCAGTAAGGAACCACCAATAAACCAGTCAACACCCAGCCAGTATGTCACTCAATACCATCCTCACACTGGTGACACCGGCGTGACACGAAGGCACCCTCCTTGCAGTATTTGCCCGTCAGAATAGCCAACGTTTGAATCTTTGAAACGTTACAAGAATCGTGAAGCTGCGCTTAAATATTCGGAATAAATAGGCAATATCATTATTCTCGTGTGAGGAAGTCATTGGTCCCGATTCGTGCAGATAAATAAAATCTCATTCTTCCCTGAAACAAAGATCATCTTATAAAATTGTCATCGGTCGTGAATACAAACCTCAAGGAACTTGAAAGATGGTCCCGGGGCAATAATGTTCGTTGCATTCTGTTATTTTCAAAACTAAAATTGGGAATTTAAATAGAACATTTCTATATCTATGGTGTAGCCCCGTCACATTCGGATATTCATCTATACGTGGCGTATTGTAGATATGTTGGTGATGCTCATATTCAAACTCAACTTTCTCAGTTGTATAATCTCCAAGATTTGATTTTGTTTGAAGGCTTTCCGTCGTTAGAATGGTTGAATGAAGAGTGCTGTTTCTCCTCCTCCGAGTAAAAATAGCAAAGGAAATTCAGTGCTTCTCTTTACACAGCACTAAAACGAAAAAAAAAACTATCCTGGTACAAAAGCCTAAAGGTATCCTTAGAATGAGTATGGCTTCGACAGAAGTGGAGTTACCACCAGTAATACGTTGCTCTCGTTTTAGTCTTTCTTTACTAATACTTATTTTCAACGAAACGTACCAAAAGACGAAAAAAAACTTAAGCAAAGAGGAATGAGCCGAATAAGAACTCAATCAACAGTACCGAGACTTCTTTTTTATCCTAATGTCGTGACTTGAATTAATCGAGTTTTGCAACCTAGCAACGCTTTGGACAGAATTCGCACCAATTCAGAGGTTTCCAGCAAGCAGTAGCCGATCAAATTGGATCACAGGCTGCACTGTCAATCGAATATCTCCTAGGCTGGGTCACAAGTTAAACACCTCCAAGGGTGAATCATAAGTCAAATATTTCACAGGCATTTCAAAGGTTATGGTCACGACTTAATCATTTCTGAGGCTAGGTCATAAGTCAAACACATCTATAGCCAGATCATAAGCCAAACATTTGTGAGGAAAGGTCATAAGCCAAACACTTGTGAGACAAGGTCACAAATCAAACATTTGTGAGACAAGGTCATAAGCCAAACATTTGTGAGACAAGGTCATAAGCCAAACATATGTGAGGCAAGGTCATAAGCCAAACATTTATGAGACAAGGTCATAAGCCAAACATTTGTGAGACAAGGTAATAAGCCAAACATTCGTGAGACAAAGTCATAAGCCAAACATTTGTGAGACAAGGTCATAAGCCAGACATTTGTGAGACAAGGTAATAAGCCAAACATTTGTGAAATAAGGTCATAACCCAAACATTCGTGAGACAAGGTCATAAGCCAAACATTTGTGAAACAAGGTCATAAGCCAAACATTCGTGAGACAAGGTCATAAGCCAGACATTTGTGAGACAAGGTCACAAATCAAACATTTGTGAGACAAGGTCATAAGCCAAACATTCGTGAGACAAGGTCATAAGCCAGACATTTGTGAGACAAGGTAATAAGCCAAACATTTGTGAAACAAGTTCATAAGCCAAACATTCGTGAGACAAGGTCATAAGCCAAACATTTGTGAAACAAGGTCATAAGCCAAATATTCGTGAGACAAGATCATAAGCCAAACATTTGTGAGACAAGGTCACAAATCAAACATTTGTGAGACAAGGTCATAAGCCAAGCATTTGTGAGACAAGGTCATAAGCCAAACATTTGTGAGACAAGGTCATAAGCCAAAAATTTGTGAGACAAGGTCATAAGCCAAGCATTTGTGAGACATGGTCATAAGCCAAACATTTGTGAGACAAGATCATAAGCCAGACATTTGTGAAACAAGGTCATAAGCCAAACATTTGTGAGACAAAGTCATAAGCCAAACATTTGTGAGACAAGGTCATAAGCCAAACATTTGTGAGACTAGGTCATTAGTCAAACGTTTCCAAGGAACCTTGGAAAGAAGCTTTAAGCCGAGGTATGTTGGCTGTAAAACCGTATGGGATTTTGTCCTGATGAAGAAAACTCCGAAGCAGTTGATTTCAGGTGCATCTATTCTGTGCAATCTTTGAAGATGGATTCCAGAACCTTGGTGTGACACATACTATTAGCAGGAAGGAAGTAAAGAAGGCACTAAAGAAGATGAAAAATGGTAAAGCAATAGGACCAGACGGAATTCCTGCAGAATGTGGAAGAGTCTGGGAGAAGGAGGAATAGACATGCTGTGGGACCTAGCAAAGAAGATATACAGTCAGGAAAAGATACCAAAAGATTGGAGAGAAAGCTTTATTGTTCCTATCTATAAAGAGAAGGGTGACATCCAGGATTGTGCAAACTACAGAGAAATAAAGTTGTCTCACACCATGAAAATCTGGGAAAGAAGAATGTATCAAAGAATTACAAAAGAAACATCTGTAGGTGAAGAACAGTTTGGTTTCATGCCAGGAAGAGGAACGACAGATGCAGTGTTTGCCCTGCGACAGATGATGGAAAAACATCGGGAAAAGCACAAAGGACCGCGCATAGTATTCATAGATCTGGAAAAGACGTACGATAGAGTACCACGCCAAGAAGTTTGGAGGTACATGCGAGTTAAGGGAACACCGGAGAAGTATGTGAGGTTGGTCCAAGGTATGTATGAAGGAGCAAAAACGCAGGTTAGAAGCAGTGTTGGGTTAACTGAATGAATACCAGTATGAGTTGGTTTACATCAGGGATCTGCTTTAAGTCCATATCTTTCTGACCTGATAATGGGTGTGCTATCTCAAGGAATAAGAGATCAATCCCCCTGGTGCATGCTGTTTGCTGATGACATCGCGTTATGCAGCACCAACAGATGGGTAGTGGAGTCAGAACTAGAGCAACGGAGGAAGGTACTGGAAGACAGAGGTTTAAACAAGACTGAATAGCTAAGTTTTAATTAGGATCAAGACTCTGAAATTAGTATGGAAGGGACAAGGTTGAACCGAGTAGAAAAATTTAAGTATCTTGCTTCAACAGTGGCTGATGATGGAAGTTTGGATGCAGAAATAACACACACAGTGCAGGCTGGATGGAAATATCGGAGAAAGATGTCAGGTGACATTGTCTTGTGCGACTGCAGAATGAATATAAAGGTTAAAGGAAGAGTGTATGAGACAGTAGCGAGACCAGCTTTGATGTATGGAGAGAAACATGGACGGTAAAGAGAGTGCAAGAGAAGAAATGCTCAGGTGGATGTGTGGAGTAACAAAAATGGACAGGAATAAAAAATGAAAGAATAAGATTAACTACTAAAGTCGTAGAACTATCAAAGACGGCCCAGGAAAGAAGACTGCAGTGGTATGGCCATGTGATGAGAAGGGATGAGAGTGATGCAGGTGGAGGTGCCTGGTGGGAGAGCAAGAGGAAGACCAAAGGTAAGGTGGACGGATGTAGTTAGAGAAGATCTGAGAGATAAACAATTGTCAGAGGACGATGTGTCTGACCAAGCGGAAGGGCTCCACCGGCGAGGACCAGTGGCTCTTTTGATCTCGCACCGATTTCCAAGATGTTTGCTGATTCAGAGTCTTCCACGTCACCTTCTGAATTTTCCATTTCACCTCCCGGTTGTCCCTGCTGTTCGAGAGACAACCGCGTTTCCTCATTCTCCTCCTTCTTGTCCAGGTCCAGGTCTTCGTCCAGTTCCACAATTCGTTGTCCTCGACGACTGCGTCTCCTGCAACCGAACCAGGACAGACAACCACCAACAACAAAGCCGGTGACAGCAGTTCCTATCACCATCGGTGAAGGCCTGAGGTTCGCTTCGTAGGCGCAATCATCATATAAGGTTTTCAAATCGAAATCGGCTCTGTATTTAGGTCCCCCGGCAACAAGTGACGTCCAAAGGGCGTCGAACGCCGAGGAAAAAATATGGTTCAACAGCATCGCTCCTAAAGCACAAACTATAACGAATACGCTCATTGTTAAAAGTTGTGACTTGACTGGCGTCTTGCTCGTAGCATAGTTTCAAAATCTGCCACTAAAATAATTTCTGGGATTCCCAAAAATTCCTGGAGTTTTCCAAGGAATCCGGAGACTATCCTACAGTCCTTCTGGCGGAGCCAAGTCTTCATGACTCTGCCTGTATACCACATGGGCTTCGGAGCTTCTTTTCCAGGACTGTCTTCAGGAGATTCTTCAAAGTGTATATCAGTCCCGTAAGAGACAATTGGAGTCTTTTATCTATATCTATATCTATATATATATATATATATATATATATATATATATATATATATATATATATATATATATATATATATATATAGATATAGATATAGATATATATATAAAGACAAAATCCACAAATTAAAGAGAAACAGTGGAAGGCAGCGCTCCAGTGTTTCTCTTTCCTTTGTGGATTTTGTCTTTATTTATATATATCCATCACGTTCCATACCTTTGTGATTCAGTTATACACACACACACACACACACATATATGTATGTATATATTATGTATATTTATATTTATACGTCCATACATACACGGATAGATTATAATTTATATATATATATATATATATATATATATATATATATATATATATATATATATATATATATATATATATATATATATATATATATATATATATATATATATATATAATTTATTTATATATCTATATTTATATGAAAGGGGGTACAGTAAAACGAACGGAAAATGTTGCAGCTAGGGACCGAAGTCATGCCGCAAAGAACCTCAAGCAATGCCCACATTGCACCGCAGGAGGTGCACTGACAGCACTAAACCCCCCCTACGGGGAGTTGGTTGTAGTACTGTAGTTGACTGTACCGCCATGGAATGGAGACGAGAAGAAATCCACTTTCTAACAGAGTCTTATCAGCAGCATCCACGTTTATGAAGAAACTAACAGGAACACATCTTCTAACCGACCGGAGAACCAGGACACTGGAATAATTCCGCGCCCAATCGATGAAATTCAACTGAACACGAGGACGTTTTGATCAAGAGAAGCGGCGCGGCAACCGGGAACTAAGTTTACTTGGAGGAGATCTACGACTGCTTACCATTATGACCAACGGTCATCTTGGAGGATGACCCGAGGTTACTTAGCTGGAATCGACTACGTCTGGGAAAGCTGTGTCTTGTCAGTGACTCCTACAGATATCCCAGAGGACGACATCGTGCAACTGGAACCTCAAGAAGTCCAAGCAAAGATGCAACGCATTGCTACCCCTAAACAATTCTCCCTGTATTTGAATGAGTTGCTTAGAGTTTTATCTAGTTATATTTATTAATATTTTTCGTTTATTTGTTATTCTCTTCTAGTAACTGATCTCTTCTTTCTGTATTTCATGTTACCGTCTGTTACTTCTTCCAAGTGAACGCCATATTTCATGGAGGCTTGAATTTGAAGTCAATGGCTCCTCGGTGGGGTTGTTCCATATGAATAGGGGTTCGTCTTCTGAATAATAATAATAATAATAATAATAATAATAATAATAATAATAATAATAATAACTTCTTTGAATGATATCTGTTTTCCTAACTGTAAGAAAACTGAACCCGACTGAAACTACTTAATCTACTTAATGTAATTCGTGTGATGCCATGTGCTGTTAGATATAACTTCCTAACCTTGAGGAATTTTGGTGCTCTGAGGGCAAGAGTAGAATAGAATGGCATACAGAATTTAGGCCAAAGGCCAAGCACTGGGACCTGTGAGGTCATTCAGCGCTGAAAGGAAAACTAGGAGTAAGGAAAGTTGGAAAGGTGCAACAGGAGGAAAACCTCAAAGCACCATGAAACTGTTGTCAGGAGAGGGTGGAAAGTGAGGTGGAAGAAATGGAATATGAGAGGAGGTGCAGTAAAAGGAAGGAGAGGGGTTCCAGCTAGGGGCCGAAGGGACGCAGCAAAGAACCTTAAGGCATGCCTACAGTTCACCCTGTGAGGTGCACTGACGGGATCTATAGAATCGACCTGAATCAAATGAATCATAAACAGGTAATCAACGCGGTCGAATTAATGCCTCAAACGTCATTTGATTCTGCACCCCGAGGCTATTTCCGAAGACTATATGTAATCACGCATTGAAGTTGAGTGTGTGTGTGTGTCACCAGCGTATAAAAATCACTCAATCAACGGTTGGGTCAAGGCCGGAACTACTCAGGTCAGGCAATGATCTGGTCAGCAACGCTCGGGCGGAAGGCGCGTGAGGAAGTAATTGGACTGCCAAACCAATTATTTCCCGTGACGAGTTTGGCAGATGCAAGACCCACCTGGTGTTTTAATAGACCTCCCCCCTCCCCCCCCCCCCCCCCAACACCCCATTTAGTTTGACGGATCTTTAACCTCAGGAAATTACGTTCCATTTCCTTTATTTCATGACGTACGTCCGTTGCAGAAGCTGAATAAAAGGGTGAAAAAAGCAAATTGGCTTTCGGGTTCAACCCGTTATAGATGGCAGGACGTGGGACGAGAGAGAATTTAAAGTACATCGGTTTTTAAGCGACCGTTCACGCTGAGTGGTTATTGATAACGTTTAGACTATATATATATATATATATATATATATATATATATATATATATATATATATATATATATATATATGTCTAGGTCACAATCCCGACAGGCCAAGATACCAACAAACCCAAATTCCCGACACACACACATATATATACATACATACACACACACACACACACACACACACACACACACACACATATATATATATATATATATATATATATATATATATATATATATATATATATATATATATATATATATGCTTGTTTTTGTGTATATGTATCGAACATTTGTTTAGTTAAGATGGTGATTCTTAACAGACAAACAAGTATTAATCAACGGTATGTTAACAACACGTTTGTGTTCGAAAAGTCAAGGACCAATCGCCCCTCTTTTAGCCCACCCTGACTTTTATTTAACCTCCCTTTAACCATGACTATATACCCACTATTATATATTAATGCTAATGATTTTATCGTGTAGCTTAGCGCTGTCATTCTGAACTCCCCACTCTTCATAACACTGCATATTTATGTAGTCCCTTCTGTGTACTTTGATTTCTAAACCTCCTCTACAAGTGGCAGAAGCCTGTGAAACGATTTCCTCACGAGAAGAAAAAGATGAAATCAGCGTACGTGGATATTTGATGGTGAAGGATCAATACCGAATCGACTCTTATTGCCGGAGCTGTGAATTTCGTAAATCTGGTATAAGTGTAAAGGCAGAGAGAGAGAGAGAGAGAGAGAGAGAGAGAGAGAGAGAGAGAGAGAGAGAGAGAGAGAGAGAGAGAGAGAGAGAGAGGAGTTACTAAATTAGTAAATGGAAAGCATTCACTGACAGAATTTGCTGAAGGCAATCGCTCCCCTTGTGCAACTGCTGAGAGAGGAGTTACTAAATTAGTAACTGGAAAGCATTCACTGACAAAATTTGCTGAAGGCAATCAATCCCCTTGTGCAAGTGCTGCTAATGTTGCAAAAATCCTGCACGTTTGAAAATATAAGCAAAATCAACAAGAGACCGACCGCGTGCAGGTATTCAATCAAGTGCCGTCTCTGCCCCTCAGAATATTGTGCCATGTCTTCTCCCTTCCACAAATGCGCTAAGAGAGACTATCAAGCGGGTTAGGAGCAGCGAGCGTCCATCAGAACCTAGGACCCTAGGTCGTTAGGAGAAGACATCAGCGTTCCGCCAGAACTAAATCTTATATGAAATGGTGATACTTATTTTTGGCAAGAGGTTCACCACGGCCGCAGATTTGAAGAGATGATCAGAAGCTCGATATTGGATCGTGGATGGTACTTTTGAGACAGCTCCTACGTTATTTTACCAGCGGTACACAATTCGTGCACCTGTGGGATGTCATGTGTAAACAAACGCTTCTTTCAAGATCTGACCGACATCGCTGATGAAAATGGAACTGTTCTACAGTCTATAACATCAGATTTGGAACTGGGTGCAATTCAAGCTTCTAAAAGCGAGTTCCCTAACGCCAATAGCAAACTGTTTTTTCCATTGAGGACAGTGCTCAGTGGCGTTCCGGAGGGAGGGGGGCGACTGTTTGAAATCGCCCCCCGGGCCCCAAAGTGAGGGGGGGCTCCAAAATGCGAAATTTAACCATTGCTGCTATGACAGGACAAGCTAAATTCAGTGGCCCCGCAATGGTCAAGGGGCCCCATTTATAATTGGACCCGAAAGTTTGGAGCCCACTAAAGGGCCCCAATCTCCAATTTTGTGAACAAAATGTCACAAAAATGTTATGTAAAAGAAATAGGGCTCTCCAGGTCTCCCCCACCCCCCCACCTCGTAGAGCCCATTATAGACCTACTCATACGGATCGGAGGAGGGTGGGTAGCGTTGATTGCCATGGGGTAAGGGCAGGGCCGATTTAAGGCAATTGATTACTGCTTATAGGGGTCCTATTTACCTCTGAGGGCCCCCATAATGGTCCCAGTTGCCCAGATAATACACATTCAAATTCAAATGACTCAATGAATTAAGTGGATCTTCAATTATTCAACGTACACCTAGTTTTAAGAAATAAAATTTCTGAAATTTGCATTTACAAGTGTCTTTAAAATGATCCTACAATTGCTCATATTCTAAAAATCCCCCCCCCTGCTTTGGCTCGCCTCCCACCCCATAAGAAGGGCCCCAAATGGGACTGTGCCCCCCGGACCCCAAAATCTCTAGGAACGTCCCTGACAGCGCTTAGGCGAAGAATTCAGTCAGCTGGATTATCAATTCGCTACAGCAATGATGAAAGCTTTAGTTTATTGATACGACGTTTATTGGCCTTGGCGTTTCTTCCATTGAATGAAATTCCCGAAGCTTTCCAAGTTTTAAAACTTTACTTGCCAGAAATAGCGGACGAGTTTGTTATATGGCTTGAAAATAACTATACTCAGACGAACATGAAGGCACTTTTGCTCAGCTCAGTGGTCTGGTAAAACGAAGGTATACTTAACTTGTAATGGCGCTGTCGTCCTCCGTGACACACCATGATTTCCCCCTATTATTTATGCGGTCAGTAGACGACTCCATGCAGTTACGATTTCCACGCACGCAAAATGGAGTGGCAGCATGGCGCAGGAGATGGGAAAACGTCATTGAAAGACCTCCTCTTCTTCTTCTTCTCTCCCACCATTATCCCTACGTTAAGGGGTCGGTTGCCTGATGCGCCTTCTCCTCCACTGCCTTCTACCAAAGGCATCATCCTCCACCAAACCTCTTCTCTCTCTCCATATCTTCCTTCACTTTATCTCGCCACCTAATTCTCTGTCTCCCTCTCGATCTTCCCGAGCCCTCTTCACTCCCTCCTCGTCATCCATCCCTAACACTTGCCCACGCCATCTCAATCGTGACTCTCTGATCACCCCTGTTATCTTTACTAAGCCTGCTCTTCCTCTTCTTCTTATTTCATCATTTTCCAATCTCTCAAGCAGCAATATTCCCATAATCCACCTCAGCATTCTTCTCTCTCTCAAGGAGCGCAACTTCTGCCATACAATATTTCCGACTGTTTCTCCCTAACCATTGTTGTCTCAATTCATGAGCAATCACCACTACTTGCATTGCCATGCAAGCATTCCAATCACGCGCTCGTAATGTTCCACCGATTCTTCTGTATCAAACTGTATGTATGTATCTGTTTGTGAAGACGGCAAACGTCTCGCCATGTCACATGTATTATGCTACTGCATTGTATGCATTAATCTGTCTCGAATCTCATGCAATTGGCCATATGTGGAATTCCCTCGCCTTTCCACTGATATATGTTTTATCATTGTACGTTTATCATGTCTCTCACAATCGCCATCTGTTTGTCTGTCGACAAGCACAGATGTCCGAAACATAATCTCTGTTTTGCCATGTCTGTGTGTAGAAACTACTTTGCGGCTCGCACCAGCCAACAACAACTTCGAAGACTCTGTACATTCATTCAGTAAGGAACCACCGATAAACTAGGCAGCACCCAGTCAGTATGTCACTCAATCCCATCCTTAGGCCCTGTCCACACTACCGGGCATGCCCGTCGGGCACTTCCAGCTGTTTATATTTTCTCTCGCTTCCGAAGCAGTGTTACCACACAATCGCATCGTCGTGGCTCCATACTCGGTCGGTCAGTATAGCGGAACGGTTATGGGAACAGTGTTTGCCCGTCGGGCAGTGCCCGCTAGTGTGGACAGGGCCTACAGTCTTATCACTGTGCTATAGATCTTGGCTTTTAGCCACTGGGCTTTATAGCATAACTGAAGAGTTACGAAAAGGAAAGAGGAAAATGATTCGTGAGGAAGGATCACCAAGGTGATGAGTGGACGTGAGCTTCAACACGTTTTAGATCATCTTTGTGGAATAGCACACAATTCATCTCTTCAATCAATTTCGTCATTCTTTTAACAATTGTTACAATAAACTCTTAAACGCTTGTAATTATACAATTACATCCGAACCTTCATTTAGGTGTGAAGCTACACTTTGATTAATTAATCCCATCGTTATTTTGCTTAACGAAAAAAAATCATTTAAGAAAACAAAAGTGTTTTCTGTCGGGATTATGGCATTCGGGATTCTGCTTATGGGGCAAAGTTTTTCCTGTATGCAAATTTCGTTGAATTCTATAGCTTTCTCGTTGTTGATCAACTTCTATTTAGTTTGCCAATATTTTCTGAAAATCTCCGTGCTTCCAAATTCAGCTGATGGACAAAAAATGAAGATTAATTCTTTGTTCCATTTGCTAAGAACAACACCACAGCTGTTCTGTCACTTGTCATGACCTCCTCGAAGCTTTTCAAGCCATTTCTTTATACCATTTCAGCTGTTATTTATTGTTACGTGATTAGATATTTTCAGTACCTTTGCTGGTTCAATTCTTCATTTAGGAGAGAAAAATAATTTACCATTAATTACAGGGCCCCTTGTCGTTTCTGTAAAATTAAGTTTTTATACGTTTCAGACAATTTCCCTGGCCTGAGAGTGAAGATGCTGGTGGTGGGGAGATTTGTTCAGCTTTGGCTATCCGTACAGTACTGTCCAGTGACACTGGCTACACAGATGTTGTTTTTGATCGACCTGGCCCGGTTCTGGAATGCCCTTGCTGACCACGTGTCAGCGAAACTGAGGTTTGGCAGCAGCGGCCAAAAATGGTGCCATATCTCTTTGTTTTGATGAAACTAAATGAGGTTTATATGGAAGGTATGTGAGGTCAAATATAATTCCGATATTTTACCTTTAAATGAATAGCATTTTTTTATATCATTTGATCAGGCTCTAACAAAGCAAAATTTTCAATCTTAACAATGAGACATTTGACACCGCACGAATTCCCTACTCGTCCCACCCCCGCCATCTTAGCGCGCTTGAAAGACCGTAGTGAAACTGACCTCGCCTGATTTGTCAGGGAAACCAATAATCCTGAATGAGTCCTTGGACTGATGGAAAGCCAAAGACATGACCTTCATGACCCACACCCAGGATTAATGCCCTTCCCCTCCCCTCCCTCCCTTCCCCTCCCCTCGCCCTACCACTATTTAGGGCAGAACACCCAATCAGAGGCAGGATCAAGCATGAACCTGTTATGAATAATCTGTACTAGCTCACCAACCTGGAGCTGCCCGGGAAAACTCTGAATGACAATCGATGAACTATCTCTCTCTCCCTCTCTCCTGCTTTCTCCTCCCTAACACCCCCAAGTTTACCTGTCATTTCTGCTGTCAGTTCATCGAAGCTACCGTTAAAACTTATGTGTAGACAACAGTTTGTGGGCGGAGACAATCCACTCACCAGAACGGATGAACTGATGGTATTACCTAAATATCATCTGACCGACTGACAGGTAATTGCACGTGTGGACAGGTTAGCACCAATTTCCTGACAGTTTGCTGTTGTATTTCATCTGGGAAGCACCTCAGACGCTCTGATCAGAATATGAATAAATTATGTATAGTCTTATTCATTCCACTGTTAGACCCTTCAACGCTATTTGTAGGCCATTATAAGTCCAAATCATACAATAAAAATCTAAAACAATATTTTTATGTGATACAGACAATTTGGTATAGGTGTCACGATCCGAGAATCGTTCCAGGTTCTTTCAAACTCTAAACAATAATGTTTCAACACCAGCAACTGAAATATGCGAAATGAATGTGAAAAGAAACTCTCACAACACTACAACACATTTATTCACAACCTTATTTACAAAGAAAACGAAATGCTGTTTCCCCTTCGTTCTCATTCAACGTAACACTAAAAATAAATCCAAGCAGTTATAGACAGGGGGAAAAGGTTACAAGGAAGAGCAATCTTAATACTTAAATGGGTTTTCAGGTGAAGAGATGATGCTGGCATGATGACCTCGGGCTTGAATGGGGTTCCAGCTGAAGAGCAATCTTAAGACTTAAATGGGGTTTCAGCTGAAGAGATGATGCTGGCACGATGACCTCGGGCTTGAAGACGTCACAGATGGGCGGCTGAAACTCAACAGGGATGTTGCTGGTACGATGACCACGGGCTTGTAGAAGTCACAAAAGGGATGTCTTTAGGATGAGGCAGCAAATGCTGTTTCTCCAAGAATCCGCAGATTGTGCAAATGGAGGGCAGGATGGGCTGGTGACTCATCCTCGCTACAGGCAGGAAGGGCTGACTACTTCACGTTGTCACAGGCAGGAAGGGCTTAGCGACTTCTCCTCCATACAAGCAGGAAGGGCTGACTACTTTTCTTCATCACTGGTACGTAGGGTTCGATGCTTCACCTCGTCTCGAACATGTAGGGCTTAGGGACTTCTCATCACAAGCAGGAAGGGCTGACTACTTTTCTTCATCACTGGTACATAGGGTTCGATGCTTCACCTCGTCTCGAACATGTAGGGCTTAGGGACTTCTCATCACAAGCAGGAAGGGCTGGCTGCTTCTCTTGAAGATTTTATGGAGAAGAGCAAGAGTCGTCCGAAGGGAATACTCCGTCGGAATCTTGCTTTGTCCGATCTCTGATTGCCCTCTCTGTCTCTATCTGTCTACATCTCTGTCTCGGGAAGTCTCTTCTGGGAGCTTACATACCACTGTATGGATGGAGCTAATAACGACAGACTATCGTCATTCCCATATAAGAATTTTTTTTATTTCCTACATGCTGACTGGTTCCTCAATAACCGCCCCTTTCAGGTCACGCCATAGAAGCTTCCAGAACAAATTTTCTGATGAAATGTGGATCGAATATTGTGCCATGTTACAAAGGCATGGCATGAGATACCCCATGTTGTCGTTTCCACAAGAAAGGGTTTTCATCGAATCGCTTATTGCCCATGAGGCGTTGACAACAGTAACTCACTGGTGATGACATCTTCGAGCAAACACAGGAAGCAGTCACTTCTTGGAAAAAGAGATATTTCTTTTTCAATATATTTCTTCAACATTATTACATCTACCCATGACAGTTACCAATTTAGTTTTTGTTTGTAAGGCATTTTCTTCTTGGGTTATTTCTGTGCTCCGTTACTTCTATCTGTAAGCGTTTCTTGTTACTGAAGAATATGTTTCTTAGACGGACCTTGAATTCCTCTCACTTTCAGTTCCAATTTTAGCTTCCTTTATAGACATCCCAGTCCTTTCTGTACTGTACATATAAAACTTGCATTCTTTGGACCTTGAGTGATGATCTTGCCCATAGTTTACACACTTTGGCCTCCTACATTTCCATTTTGTGGCACGTTCGTCAGAACCACAGTAAGCACATATACGCTCATTTCGACAGTTTTTCTCCGTGTGCCCATATTTACTACAATTTTGACATTGTAGTGGTTTTGGGACGTAAGGTCTCAGTTCTCTATTTTGGCCCAATTTTTTTATTTTTTGAGGTAGGTCTTGACGTTCAAATTTTATATTTGCAAATCTCAATATTTTATTATTCTGTTTACTTGGTATTATATATATCTCACAATCTTGGACTTTGGGATATCTCATTTTAAGAGAGTCCAATAGTGTATTCTTCTCGACTGGTTCGTTATTATTTTCAGGAAGTGCAATAGTACCCTCAATGCTGTTCATAGAGTCATGTTTTTTTATAATTACATTTACAGTCCATTATCGATACTTTTAAGGCACAAATAGTCTTCAGGTTGGTTTTTTTGTTGTGGCTTCTATAAGCAATCTCCTTTCTTTTATTTGTCTGAATGATATTCCTGCTGTTGGATGTCTTTTTAATAAGTAGTTTTACAACTTTAAGGCTGAAATTTGTCGTTCTGCTTCCACGGTTAGAAACCTTAACCAACTTCCACTCCCGGAGAGGGAGTCGAAGTGAGTCAAGGTTGGGTCATGTCGATATTTAGTCTTTTTGGATGTTTTATACAGTATCAAACTTTCAATACCACCCTGATTTTGATTATGTGGATCATTCAGAGAATTGTCCATTTCCTTGCCAGATTTGCTCTGCACTGGAGCAGTGGTCACCAACTGTGCCGGGACGGTGCCATCGAAGGGCCCAGGGGTACTCGAATCCTTACAACCTTCGGGCCAGCCCTAGGAGAGCTGTTAATGAGCTCAGCGGTCTGGTTAAACTAAGGTATACTTAACTTACAACTACTATTCGTAAATATTAAAGTATATGAAAAATAAATAAAGAAATAAACCTGAAAACCTCAAAAAGATATCATCAGCCTTTCATGGGGTTTATTCTTCCACCAATGGCACAAGTGAGAACTGACTCCCAAATGTCCTACCCCACAGGGGATGGCACAACATGATTAGAGTGGCCCAGTGTAAGCCAAACCCGCTTGCTAAGACTGAGAGTATTACGAGAATACAATCATCCCCACCCTAATCAATTTATGGGCAAACCGGATAGAATGCCGAGATCCTATCCCCAGAACCAGACACCCTGGAACCCATGGCCCAGCCCTGCAGAATAGTTCCGCCTTTGAGATATCAATAGTTCCCACTATTTAGCTTCAGATATAAACCCATTTCGAGCTATAAAATCTTTTCCTATTGATCAGGTCCAATAAATTTTAGCAAAAGTGGAAAATTCCACAAAAATTAATCCAAAGAAATATACAATGGTATATGGGACTCTTGGACCCAAACCCGGGAACAAATTCCTGGGGTTCAAGAGCCCCCTCACCACGTCCAGGTGGTCCCACATCGAGGGGGTCTTCTTGGAGGAATGTTAGGGAGTCGGTATTTATTGTTTTGAATAAAAACACCTAGATAAAAGATAAAAATGAATATATATCATTCTAATATAAAACAATAAACAATAACCTTATTTTCCTAAATGACAGGAATACTATTCCTTACTGTGTATGATTACACCAGCAAAAGGTATGAATTGACGTGTTGTGTAAGCTGTGAGCACTTCGAGTTACTCGAAATGCAGTAGTTGCCATTTCTCAAATCCCTATTTGCACCTAATACATTCACCCTCCAAGTGCCTCTCGGAAAAGATTTCCAAATGTAATGATCGACATTCCTGTACAGTTTTAATCTGGAATTTTCAGTCATTATCTTCCAGATAATCAGTACCAAGCAATGTGAAAAGAAACTTATCTTCCTTATGCAGTGAAGTGTTTTGCCAATTTGCACGATAATTAATTTCATCCACCGGAGTGTCCAAGGTGATATTTCGATTATTCCTGCATAGCCAACAACGATGTTAGTGATCATGTAATAAATGACATAGGATCGTGTGTAGGACCATTTTAATATTGTATGCAAAAAGGGAGTGTGTTTATTTATTTATTATATCATAACGTATGAACAGGCGTGGTGTCTACTGGCTGAAATTGTTGCATTAAGCCACTACTACACATGCACAGGCTCGGCTTCACTTACTACTGAAAGAAATTATCAATTTAGGTTTTCAATGTAGATTATATTCGAGGTAATAAAGAATTATATTAATTATCATCATAAATTATGATCAAAATTCACTTAAATTCTGATAAAAAATTTATGTCATAGGGGATTTATTGTTCTAGGTTATCATAACTCTGGCAGCGCCAGAAGAAAAGGTGAAGCGTCAGGTGGAAAATGAGAATAAACCAGAAAACTGAAAAGGTGATGTAAAAACGAAAATTTCATTTGTTTTGTCTGTGTTTGTATGTCTGTCACGGTGTAGGGGTTTGATTTTGAGTTAAAAACCTTTCTGGGGTGACAGAGGCTGCGTGCAAAATTTTGTCGGGGTCTGTCGAGCGGTTCGGATTTCTATAGAAGCCAAACTTATATACAAACATTCACTTTTATACATACATACATACATATATATATATATATATATATATATATATATATATATATATATATATATATATATATATATATATATATACATATATATATATATATATATATATATATATATATATATATATATATACATATATATATATATATATATATATATATATATATATATATATATATATATATATATATATATATATATATATACTGTAGACATTTTAACCTAGTTTCTTCCCTTACGAAGATAATAGCATTAGCCCTCGTAAAGATAAAGGTTTTTCAATGTATTTTTAAATATGTTAATATTTACACACAAGAAAAGGGTCCCATTTTGTCTTCAATATCATCAATAATAATAACGGTCCTTGGACATTTTTTAAAAATAAACCAATGTCCCATCATCTTTTATAATAAAAAAATCAGAAAGTAACGGCAAGGCATGCAAAGTTTTAGCCACGCAGCATTTGTCGTTCTTCTCTGATTACTCTCCTGTTCGCATGCTCGGAGTTGATTGAATTAGAATTGCTCTCTTGGAGTAATGATTTTGACACAGAAGCCCTCAGTGAGGACGACGGCGTCGGGCCACACGGGACAACTTGTGCTACGTAGGCTAAGCAACTGGTGCCTGCGGCAGATACACACGGTTCTTGACACTCGCAGAACATCGTCAGCAGTTCCGAAAAATGCGCCGTGAAAGACCCCTGACGTTTCTCCTCCTGTTGTACTTGGCCACGAATGTTCTCGATCTGGCTTCTGGCATCAGCGGCGTCCTGTATTCGCCATTTAGGCTGTCAAAATCCCGGGCGATGCTCGCACCCCTCCAAAAGAGCTCTCTGACAGTACCAAGCACGGCCATTAAACCTGCACACGCCTGTTTCACATCCTGCAATTCTCTGGAATGGTGTCAGCTGTGGTGCGCGGATCTGAACTCTGACCACACGTGCCTTTTCTTCAACATGTACCTGTCCGCTTGCTACCAGGAGAAGAACCTCGCTGACGCCATGTCCTGCTACAGGAAGACGAGGAAGCCCGATCTGACGTGCGGGGCGACAATCACAGGACCGCAGGCCAGTCCGTTCAATCCCAGAAGGGTCAAAGAGAACTTGCTCGACGGGATATTCACCTTGGCGACGGACGAGTGCTACAAGCTCGACGACTGGTACGACCCTTCCTTCAGAGTGGATCTGGGAAGCGTGAGGCCTGTCCAGCGGGTGATGCTCGTGTTGCAGTACACATCCACCGCTCAGAATATATACAACGTACAGGTCCTCTCCGGCACCGAAGACCTGCCTGAATCAGACTTCAAGAATTACAGCTTGTTCGGGTCCTTTCCCGGTCCTTCGCAAGTGGGCCAGAAGATCATTTTCGAGTTCCCGGCCCCACTGAAGGCCAGATATTTCGTCATTCGGCGACTGAGTGATAAGTCAGTGTGTCTGCCTGATAACAGTGTCTTTGCGGACGTCTGCATGTTGCAGCTATGCCATTTGGAAATCAGCTAAATAGCGAAAGGACACACACACACACACACACACACACACACATATATATATATATATATATATATATATATATATATATATATATATATATATATATATATATATATGTAACGGCCATTTCTGAGCCTATACTTGATTTAAGTCTCTGTTTTATGAACAGAGGTTTGGTCTCGCTTATCCCGAGACATCATGTGATAGCAGTAACGTGAGCCGGCACCACAAGTTATATCTTTCCCTAAAACTAAAGTCTAAGGGCTACTGGAATGAGATACTAAGTACAAAACTAAAATCCTTTATTGACAAAATCAACGAAAAATAACCTCTTAAAAATTACGAAGAATGAAATCCAATGTTTCACATAACTATCAGAAAATCTTCTAAGGAAATAATGCTCCAAAATCATAAACCCCCAATTACAGAAAATAACTCATCTGTCAAAACATGAACACGTCAATCAATTGAAACAGGTCATCTCAAATGTCATACCACTCTCATCCTCGTAGGAGTGAGAGAAGAAAAAGGAATAGGAATGGAGTGGAACAGAAATACCTGTGAAAGAAGAATCGTCACATTAAAAATCATAAAATGTAAAAAATTGCAGAAATACATCTTCCACTGTCACAGGAGATACCGTGTGTTCACAGTTCTGAAAAACAAAGTCTAAAAACGTATATGAATTCTTACTCACTCCACAAGTCCTCTGGGACAGTCTCCTCCATGTGAAAAATCACTCACATCTTCAGACACACATGAATCGGATCTCACAAGTCCAATTCGAACAACAGTTCCTCCCATTATATTCACTATGTAACGCACGAACGAACGTACTTTTGTATGACATCATTCGAGGTCAAAGATCGGCAAGACACGCCTCTGTACTTCGAGGCGTCACGAAGTACACGTACACACCATACATGATTAAGAAGCATCCTTCAAAAACCGGATTTTGTAACTGGTTCAGCTTCTAGAACGTTCTTTGCTGAAAACGCATTTGCCAGCCCGTGTCTTGTCACCAAGGTGGTTTCTTCGACCCTTGTGGTATGCGAATGTTTCAGCAGTTTCCTATCGGCTGCGTGTAGTGAAAATGGACCCTGCGAATCGCTGACCCAACTTTTCAAAGGTCACCTTCGCGAGCCTTTACATATATATATATATATATATATATATATATATATATATATATATATATATATATATATATATATATATATATATATACATACGTTTGCGTTCATTCACTTTGTTGCGAAGCTAAAGTCATTTGCTAAAGTATCTGACTAACCAAAACCAGTTTAATAATAATAATAATAATAATAATAATAATAATAATAATAATAATAATAATAATAATAATAATAATAATAATAATAATAATTGTCCTTGAGAATTTTTATGAATCAGCCGATACCATGGGTACGAGGTTTTGAAAAGGAAAGAATTACTCAAAGTGAAAAATAGATCTGTGGATATTTAGTGTTGCATTCGGGCTGGCAAATTCTGTGTCCTGATATCAACTTCACTTTTTTCTTTTACATTCACAGATGCAGTATTTATTATTATTATTATTATTATTATTATTATTATTATTATTATTATTATTATTATTATTATTATTATTCAGAAGATGAACCCTACTCATATGGAAGAACCCCACAGCCGCCTTTGACTTGAAATTCCAGCTTAAGAAGAATATTATGTTGGTCATCTGAAAGCAGTTAGCATGGCGCAGCGATCTCAGTACTTCCAACAATTCGCTGAGGGAGACGACTGTTGGAGACAAAAGCGTCGCTACACCAGCCGACAGTTGTTGGAAGTTCCGGTAAAAGGAGGGCGCTTGCCTGAACACCACAGAGCTCTGTTTTCACGTACCTGCGTTGCTTGGAGCTTTCCAAGAGAGCTCTTGGGTTGTCCCAAGCACCGCCATTCGATCTCCTAAGATCTGTTGCGGGTCTTGCAGTCATTTGGAATGGCGTCCTTCCTTCGACGCGCACATGTCAGCTCACTGTCAGAAAACTAAGGTGGCTGAAGCCGTGGACTGCTGTGTGAAGAAGAAGAAGAAGAAGAAGAAGAAGAAGAAGAAGAAGAAGAAGAAGAAGAAGAAGAAGAAGAAGAAGAAGAAGCCCGAGTTAACCTTCGGGGCAACAACATTAGGACCCACTAATGATCCGAGTATCCCAGAAGAGTAAAAGAGTTTGAGAGTTCTGAGCCTGCTGGCTGCTCCAGCCCATTCTTCAAACTGGGTCCGGGAAGTGCAAAGACAATTCAACGGATTGCGTTGGAAGTATTTGTAGGCAGAGAAAACTCGCCCCAGTCAAAATTCAAGGACAACAGGTCATTTGGATATTTCCCCGGTCCTTCACCAACAAATTATCAGGCCACCTTCACCTCCTCATACCCGGTTACGACTCGACATTTGGTATTTCAGTGACCCTTCTTTGTGCAGTCCAGCTTCCGCTCTTGATCAGGACTTGCGCCCACTGCTGGTGTGCCACTTGGAAATCAATCAGATATGTAACAGGTTAAATCAATTTCTGTCTCATCTTATCCTTGCCATATGAGTAGGTATACTTGTAGTGGTAAACCCGCTAGCATTCTAACCAAACAGAATTCATAGACAAGCAAATAAATGAGAAATGTTTGTCATGTCTAGCAAACAAATCACATGCTGATCAGCTGAAGACTATAGAGTGTATGTGTTTGTGTTTGTGTGTGTATGTGTGGTGAATTCCTAAACCAGAGACACTAATTGGCACTAATCTGTTGTGTTACTGTACGACTGAACTAAACATTTCTGAATATAATCCAATCGTCCCATGAATTGCGCAGAAAAGAAAACAAATTGCTTTGATCTTTTTCTTGGGAGAATTTAAGACATTTTCTGATTAACACTATATTAACACTGAATGCAAATTCTTTGCTCTTTCATCTATTTATTCTAAACATTTCCATGATATAACATAATAAATGGTTACATTATACTGTTGAAGACTAATAAATCATTATGGATGTTAATTTCAAGTGTTTCATTCAACAATTCTCAAGTTATAGCATTGAACGATGTCGTTATGTAAATGACCACAGCTGACGTACACTGAACCGAGTTTTTTCAATGACCTCCGTTGAGAAATGAGTGTCATTTCGGACTGTTAACTTTCACAAGCCTCCAGTTTGTGGTTTTAAAATCGGAAAACAATTCTGGAACAGGTCATCATTGCCTGTCAGCTCGATAAAAACACCAGTCTTTCAATATCCGGTGTTTTGTATAGACTGGTTGACTGATTATGAAATTTAGGTCTTGAAAAGTATTCTGGTCTTATTCTCTGTGCTACTTTTGTGTTCCTCATGAAGCTCTAGTTTTAAAATTCATTACCACTACCATTACATGTACATGATAATTATGCTTCCTGGTACAGAAAACGGGCTTATTCATTGTGCAGGTGATTCTACTCTTTTTGCCTCGCTCCCATCTCCTGACTGTATGGGACTGTGGCTGCAGCAGAGTCTCTCATCAGAGATTCCCCACACACACACACCAACCACCCAGCTCTTTTCCTTGATAATGTTCCTTTAAATGAACGCAGCTCATTTCAAGTCCTGGGCGCCATTCCAGAGAGCATTTTTCACTTTTGGGAAAGCCATCTGCTGTTTCTTCTCCAGCTCTATTCAAACAATGGCTTCCAAGTTTTCTGAAGGCCCGTCTGTCCCGTCGGAACGTTTTATTCTTTTGTTCTGACCCGCATCTTAAATTGTTGGATGAAGAATTGGGTTCTGTTATTTTTTTCAGAAAGGGGGCGGGTTACTGGACCTTTGCGAATTCACGATTCATGTGTGTACATTAATCAGCAGGCCACCTTCTTCAACTTTAGTCAAGTTGCGGATCAGTGGGCTCCTATAATCGAGAGCATAACATTGCACACATTAACTGTCGAATAACAAATAAGGTGAAAAATATCATGAACAATGAGGGGAAAACTATTGCATCTGTGTTAGACCAGATGCTTTTTTGTATTTTTTTCAACTTGATTACGTTTCCGGTTGAGAGTATAGGCTTCACATGCAAATGTTCGCGAGTGTCTCTTGGCAAAGTTTCAGACGGAAATGGCTGCATTCATCTACGAATTGAACAGCTGCGTCTACCCAAAATAACTTTCGCAGAAAACGCGACGCTCCACAAGCACTTCAGGACGAGTGTGACAACCGGAAACTGCACAGTGTTGAACAGCAATCTCAATGTACATTGTGCATTAGTGAACAACTGCAAGACTGCCCAGACCAGCAGTGACAATTACAGCACACGAAATGAGAAGCCGATGAATCTAGTTGACGTGACAACCCCATCAGAAAATTCGTTGCGTCTCAAACTTTTTAGCTGCCAAAGTGCTTCACTGCCTTCCCCAAGGGCCTGCCCCGTTTCGTCACTTTGACTGTTAATGACCTCGTTCGATATCATATAAAATGGTGTCAGTGAGGCTTCACAAGGCAACGGCTAAATCCTCAGGAGATTATTATTCTTATTATTATTATTATGATAAACTATAAACCCCCGGTAAGCTGTAGGCATCAACTAAGGTACTTTGCAGCGTCCCCTCGTCCCCCCTAGGTGCAACCCCTTGCATTCCTTTTACTGTGCCTCCGTTCATATTCTCCATTCCATCTCGCTCTCCACCCTCTCCGAACACTCGCTTCGTAGTGCGACTGCTCTGAGGTTTTCCTCCTGTGAAAAGGGGGAGTTGGAGGAGTTGGACAGCGAGATAAAAATAGATCCAGAAAATCAAGGAGATGAACTGAACTGAATCTAGAATTTAGGCCAGAGGCCAAGCGCTGGGACCTAGAAAGTCATTCAGCGCTGTAAGGGGACACTGAGAGTAGGAGGGCCAGCTGAGAATTGGGTGGAGAGAGAGAGAGAGAGAGAGAGAGAGAGAGAGAAAGAGAGAGAGAGAGAGAGAGAGAGAGAGAGAGTAGTCATCTCCCATTCAGCCCCATAAAGCGCTGAAAGGGAAGCTGACAGTGAAAGGTCTGAAAGGTTAAGCAACAGGAGAAAAACCTCAAAGCACTTGAAGCCCTATGAATCAATTGTTATAGGAGAGGGTGGCAAGTAAGCTGGAAGAAAGAGAATATGAAAGGAGGTACAGTAAAAGAAACGAAAGGGGTTGCAGCTAGCGCCCTTAGGAAGGCACGCTGCAAAAAACTTTAAGTAATGCCGACAGTGTAGGCCTACCGCGTGAGGTCCACTGACGGCTACACCCCCCCTACGGGGTTAAAGGAGAAGCTGTCTACAGATCTGAACGTGGAACCGGTAGAAATCTCAATAACCGGACTACGAAACAACAGTTAGAGGTGCTGGACAGCAAGAATGAAGAAAGAAAGAGGAATGGAGATAAAGTAAGCGGCCGGTCACAAGGGACACTGCAAACACACTTTAGTAACGCCAACAGTGCACCTCACGTGGTGCACTGGGGAGACTATCCCACTACAGGGATTTCCTGAGGAGTCGGAGCCTGTGATTTCCCGTTTTGTAAGTGACCAGCCTCTGCAGAAACTCGTCACTAGTCACCAACGGTTCTTAAAGACTGAGGATCCTAGAGATATTCAAGCACAAGCGTTCCCATAAATCATTTATAACAGAACATACACCAGTGCTGGCACAAAACGACTGTCTAGAAGCTGACTGACTGTCCAAGCAAAAGCACTGGCTCCTTGGAGGTGAATGATTCACCGTCTGTTCCAGCATTTTGGACGTAAATGATAAATTGGAAGCATGTCTGTCAGAACAGATTTTTGATAATCAAGAGCGCCTGTCAAAGTTGGTTAAATGATGGCCACCCTTCTCAGAATGAGGGAATTTACACTCGGAAATACTGGCACTTATGGCTTGCACCATTACGTGAGTAAAGCACGACTATGTTTTTTTTACTTTTTTTTTTTTTTTCATCACGACAACTATATTCCGTACCCGAATTGTACCAGACCTTTTGCCTAAAAAAGAAAAAAGAAAATGCTAATTGCCAAACGCACCCAGGTGGACTACCATGATCCCACACTGAACACCAACGTTATTTTGCTCGCGTGGTTGGAGAGCAGATTTCATTCTCTCTCTCTCTCTCTCTTTCTCTCTCTCTCTCTCTCTCTCTCTCTCTCTCTCTCTCTCTCTCTCTCTCTCTCGGGTATTCACGCGATGGAAGAAAATACTGGTACAATGACAGCATTAGTTCACTGCGCAACTGCTCTAAAGAAAAAGAACACAACGTCTGCATTTCTCCATTCCTCCCCACTGCCACATTGGTATGAGATTAGATCAGAACAGAATATAGAATTTAGGCCAAACGCCAAGCGCTGGGGCTTGTGAGGTCATCCAGCGCTGAAACGGAAATTGACAGTTTTGCACTGTGAATCATTTGTTAGGAGAGGGTTGGGGAAAGTGAGATGGAAGAAAGCGAATAAGAACGGAGGTACAGTAAAAGGAACGAAAGGGGTTGCAGCTATGAGCCGAGGGGACGCTGCAAAGAACCTTAGGTAATGCCTACGGTGCACCGCACGAGTTGCACTGCCGGCACTACATTACCTATACGGGGAACCCGATCTTCAGAGCATGAGTGTCTCTTGTACAACGTAGCAAGGTTTATAATAATATTGTAAGGTTAGTTCTTTAAATGGCACGCAGTCGATTTATTCAAATTTCGGACTTTTTGCTTGATAAAAACTGCAGTACCAAGTTTTGTTCAGTTGTGATTACAAATGGCTGTTTCAGGGCTGTAACGCACTGGCCATACAGCGACCGCCAACCTGACGCTGGATAATGAACGGCTAAAAGAATTCACGAATGGAAATTATAATAATTCTGGTTCGCGACAAAACGAGGAACAATCAACGAAGTACCAGGTTTGGAAATGGGATAAAGACCACTGGAATGGCTCAGAAACCATGGCGATGAGAGAGAGAGAGAGAGAGAGAGAGAGAGAGAGAGAGAGAGAGAGAGAGAGAGAGAGAGAGAGAGAGAGAGAGAGAGAGAGTAACCATCTCACATTCAACCCCATAAAGGGGAAATCTGATGCTGTGATATTAATGGGAAAATGACAATATCTTAAAGCAAATCTTTTAACCCCATACATAATGCAATGTTCCATGCATAATTGACGACAGTTCAACAGTTGGCACGTTCCATACCTAACTGACAACAGTTGGCTTGAAAATAATTCAATATACTTCATAACCTACCAAAGTGTGACACACAGTTCTACTCGAGGGTATGATATACCTACAGTATATTGCCTAGGGTGGATTGAGACTGGTGTTAATTACGAGTAAGGCTATACCTACAATACCCCCCTCGCAGACTATGGCTCTGGGCTTACTGTAGGTGTGGTTTAGGTCATCCGTGTGGTCGACACTCGACAAATTATTATTAAAAAAAACGACATCTTCGCGCGGCCATCACCATGAGTTGACCCTGGACTCTGACAAAGGTGGATACATTTACAGGCTTAATACCGGGTAAGGTCAGGATATGCCATGTTAATGTGGATACCAGTGGCCCCACAGACGTCATTACTGACGTTACGCAATCTCTGCCTTGAAATAACACCCTGGGGCCAAAATATCTCCGAAAAAATCTTCGATACCTGACCAAGGGCAGGCCTGTCCCCTTGCTTGGGGCGGAAACTGCCCGAAGGTTCCCCTATATATTCTCTAGTTTCTAAAGACGCTTAACACTAATAATTACCGTGAATCAAATGACGATCCAGTCGCGGTCTCCCCTCTCCCCTGACGAACAAAAACACGATCTATAATAGTGAATAACAAAGTGGCAATGGCTACTCTTCACCGGCTCCTCTCCCGAAGCCATTTGTAAACAACCTGATTGGAGCGAGTTGCCACTCGTGAGTTTTATTCTCGTCATTTCATTCATTAACCTTTTTTTGTATCATTACTTGGGGGGCGAGGGAGTGTGCATCGAATTAAAAATACCCTCAAGTTTCAGCTCAGTGTGTTTTATACGTTTCTTGTGGTTAATTTTATTATAGAAGCGTTCTAATGGTTCATGCAATGCCTGCTGGCAACTTCCGGTAGTACCAAACAATGGCTCTCTCAGTCAAGAATAGACGTGATTGAAACTATCTATCATTCGATAAGTTTTTGTTTACGATAAATAAACGCGTAAATAGGTAAATAAATAAACAAATAAACACCTGCTACGCACAAAACGTGGGCTAAATATCGTCACCCAGCCATAACAATGACGTCATAACGTCTCTCATCCCTGCGACCTGGAGTCACAGGTATTTTGAATCTTGGAGCTGCCATAGATAAACCAACTGAGAACTCAAGTGGACCATTGCATGCGGTTCATTTGGTAGTTTTGGGTCGTGGAAAATCCTTCGATACAGTTTTACAATGTCAGGGTCCACACAGGAGGCTGTTTTGTATATAAAAAAAAATTCGGTACATTGAATTTTTCCGGCAAACTTTCAGTTTTGGCTTAATTATGATTGATTTATGGGTGAGGAGCACTTTCGGCCATTCAGCACTCAAGGGTCAAGACTGAAAAGACGGAGTTGGTAAAGAATTCCGGAAAATAAAGGATATGAAATACGAGGAACTCAAGGTGGGGCTGGACAGAACCCCACAGTTGCAAGAAGATATGAGCTGGTAATGGAGGCAGAGTAAAAGGCTAGAAAGTGGGTGCAGCTGGTAGGGGCCAAATGGACGCTGCAAACGTCTTTTAGTAATGCCTACAGTGTACCACGTGAGATGCACTGACGGCAGTGAACACCTGCGGGGCTTCCAGTTTTAAGGCTGAGGTCTAAAATTAAATTTATTTGGCACGTTCAAATTGGCAGTCTCGCATAATTCAGTGGTGGCTGTTGTACCTGAAAAGGGCGAACTTTTTCATTTACGTAATTGTGCTTAATTTTACGTATAATTATACCACTTTATATTGAACGAAAATCTAGCCGTGTATTAAGATCAATGCACAGCAACGGGAATACTCTCATTTACATACAGTACCTCTGGTCTTATGGCTTCTGAACACGAATCCAACACCTATGAAAACCACTGCATTGTCAGGCACTACAGAAATAGATAAAGCTTCGTAGGCAATATTTACAGGGCTGTGGCTGTCAAAATGCTGTTCTGTAATGCTGTAAAAATCCTATTCGAAAATGTTAAACATGCCGTTCGAAAATGGGGTTAAAAAATGCTGTTCGAAAATGCTGTTAAAAGATGCTGTTCGAAAATGCTGTTAGAATGCGAAAAAATCCTGTTAAAATGCTGTTCGAAAGCGCTGTTAAATGCTGTTCAGATGAAGTATAAAAAAAAAGTAGTTGGAACAGTGAGAGAGAGAGTTTTCTGTACAGCCTATAATGCTGTATGAAACTTTCACCCACGGCCCATGAAACTCTTAGCCTCGACCCTAAAAACTCAGCCACGGCCCATGAAACTCTTAGCCTTAGCCCTTGACACTCAGCCACGGTCCGGAGGTGGCCTGTGTTGTTGGCACCTATAACGATGCCAGACGCACGATCATGGCCAACTTTAACCTTAAATCAAATGAAACCTACTGAGGCTAGAGGGCTGCAATTTGGTATGTTTGATGATTGGAGGGTGGATGATCAACATACCAATTTATAGCCCTCTAGCCTCAGTAGCTTTTAAGCCTCAATGACTGACGAAGTCGTTTGATCTCAGACTCGTTTCTGCTTTTGTTCGATATCTCTGTCTGAAACAGGACTGTGTGTGTGTGTGTGTGTGTTGGGTCTTTCCTATACTAAGGAAAAGTGGGCCACCCCACTTCCTGGCAACTAGCGTCAAGCCATGTCTGTGAGTTGCGATTGGCCATAGTGAAAATCTTTGTGTTTTGGTTTGTGGATAAACTTCGTATATTTATCTTTCCGTGGGTGGTTTAATCGCACCACCAAACGCCACGAGCCACTATTAACATATTGTGTAACAGTGGGGGTCATGCTTTAGAAAAAATCATGCATGTCTTCTCTGAACATTGTTTTCTTAGATATTTTGCATTGTTATTTGCTGTTCATGTATCCATTCTTTATCTATATTTATTTATATCAGTTCTTTCTACTATAAACACAAACCTCTGCTATTTGTTAGTCTCATATTTTTCATTTTCTCTTAATTTCCTGTGCAACGAATCGTTGTTTATTCTCTTTTTCTGACTTCCTCATTTGCTATGTTTCCATCTGTGGTCATCCTTTAAGCCCGCTTCATCCACTGGCCCCTGCCTTGCCTCTGAACTCCCCTCCACCCTTCCCCCACCCGCCCCCCCCCCTTTTCTCGTTGAAATGCGTCTAGCTGCCATAGTACTGTAACTCGACCATAATTACCCATAAATGTGTTACTGTATAATGGACACCTTTCCACTACACTAATTGATGTAGCAAAAGTTCCAGTCTCAAAGTTCACCTAAACTGCAACGAAGTCCACAATGGGTGGAATCGTTCAGACCAATGCCAGTGTGAAAGCTGATTCAAGGGGAACAAACACTTGAGAAAAACCGCTTAATATTAATGCACAAACACCATGAGAATCCAAACACAAATACCCTAAGGTATTATAAACAAAAACACACTTACACTATTAATGAAAGAAAACAACACACTTGTGCTGAGAAGAGGATAGCCTAACGAATTGCACTCTAAATTTCTATAAACAAGGACATTTTTAACGCCGTGATCTCCTCAACACATCAGTCTCCACGTCCGGAGATAATCCCAAGGCACGTAGGGGTCAAGGGGTGCCCACAAGACCCCTGGTCCTATATCAAGCTGATGACCTCAACCGGTAAAGTAGGTAGCCTACCTTACCAGGCATCGGCCAGGTCCCCAGGCAGTCACTGACTGGGCCAGAGTCGAAGCTGAGTAAAAGTCGTAACTCCTCAAACGCATAGCAACACACAAACATATAAATGTACACATTCCGATTTTATACTGAACAAGAAGCTACCATTTTCCATCGTATTTTGGTACCCTCACATTGAAAATCTGACAAACATTCATTCAACTCTGAATGTTCGTGTGCAGGGCAATGTTATTTATTTTTTTATGGCGTACAAAAATTTACGAAAGCTCCGCGCCATTCGACACGCATCTCCAGATATTACAACCTTAGGCTGTCGTCAATCATTGTTTGAAGCCTTCAGTAACTATACAATGTACTATATTTACCGATTACCAGTTTCATTAAAGGGTGCTGACTTTATCATGCACCGTGTATCGGCTTCATATTTTGAATACGAGCTATTTCGAGTGACAAAGGGGATACATGTGATACAAGCGGAGATCTCTTCAGTTCTGAAAATCGACCAGTGAGGACTGGTGTGATTGAGAGAGAGAGAGAGAGAGAGAGAGAGAGAGAGAGAGAGAGAGAGAGAGAGAGAGAGAGAGAGAGAGAGAGATTTGAAAGGGTTACAACTAAGCGAAGAGCAAAGTTCAAGCAAACAAGACTTAAATGTTCCCTAGCCGTTTTTCGTGTCTTGAACTCGTATGAACACGCAGTGCCCATTACCCCTAAACGCGATCTTATTTTAATGATTAAGGCTGAACGGAAAGTGGACAAGAACTAAATACAATACCTGTTTGTTTTTGTTTGTTTCCTACGGTCAAGTTAAATCGTCACATTTATTTTGCACTTACGTAAGCAATAATATTAATGTCTCTCTGTTTCATACAACTCTCTCTCTCTCTCTCTCTCTCTCTCTCTCTCTCTCTCTCTCTCTCTCTCTCTCTCTCTCTCTCTCCCTCTCTCTCTCTCTCTCTCTAATAAAATAAGGTTACGTTTATCCAAAGTTTCAACCAGTGACGGGTGAGTGCGTAAGATCATTTATGATGTGTTTCGGACAAGTCAGGACTAGTAAATTTTTACATACAATACATATACAATGAGTGCATACTTTATTTTATACATACTGTATTTTAACTCAACATGATGCGCACGTGTACGGCACACATAACGGGTGTATGTATGTGCATCAGCAGAGACTGAGACACTATGGACAAGAAAACCTCTGACACAAAATGGCTGGGCAGTTTGTAAGATTCTATCTTGTAATCTGTTAAAATCTTTCAGTTTGGTGGTATTTCCACCCGAGAAAGGCTTATCTAATGTTTAAATCAATGAACGTGAAAAAATATGAAACATACAAGAAGTTAGAGAGAGAGAGAGAGAGTGAGAGAGAGAGAGAGAGAGAGAGAGAGAGAGAGAGAGAGAGAGAGAGAGAGAGAGAGAGAGAGAGAGAGAGAGAATTTATTTTAGCGGGCAGCCGAGATTGAGGGGCCGTTATAGAGAGTGCAGAACCGCCACTAGACCACTTGCACGAGTTCAGTTCAAATTAAAGTGAAATCACTGTGTCCAAGTTGTGAACAGATTTTATAGTGTCATCTTTTATTGTTATTTTAATTATACCATTAAGAAGCCGAAAGGACGCGACTTGTGTGAACATAATATATAACAATTACCATATAACTTTCACCTAGGATGCTTTTCTCGGCCGCAGTGAAAGTCTATTTTGGCGTTTCAAAGTTATTAAAATTTGTCACATATTATCAATTACCCCTCCCCTGGGGGGTAGATGAATTACTTGGTCCTCGAAAGTTGAGAGATTATCGTCCCAAAATTCCTGAGGCTGAGGGAAGTCACAACCCAAGAATTAAGGGCAGGCTTATCAGTTTCATTGCACACCTTTATATACCTTCTTTGATTCCCATACCATGTCATGGATTGCTGTATCCTAACTTAATCTAGCATTTGCCAACTCATTATGTCTGCTAACTCCTCTCTTTCCATAAATACGTATAGTAGGCCTATGCATTGCATGCTTTTTTTACGGAACTGAAGTGATCAGGTTAAATGGTGATCCATCTTCCAGTGTGTGAAAGTTTCCAACACCTGATATTCCCGTTCATTTTTTTATCTGCTTTATTGATGAACGAAGCTTGTACAGTGGGCAATGACGTCTTTGGAAGAACCTCTTCAATCAGCTCATTATTAAGCATCCCGAGACATACTGTCACTGACTACCAGAGAATTATTACACCCAGACTGACATGCGTCAATGAATAGCAAAACCATCAGTTCAGCCTGTGTGGATGTAGCCCAGTCTTGTATCCTGACCTGTATGTCTGCTTCTGAGTCAAAGTTAAAGGATAAATGAAATGCCTTGTGAACTTTAAACTAACACCTTACTCATTAACTGAAAGTTAACATATCAGAAATGGTAGTTGTATTCAAAGTAAACCAAAAAGAATCGCTTAAATGGGAGTTCATACATCAATGGTACTCAAATTGCTCAAAATTGTAACAAAGTTTAAATAAGAGTATTCACTGCTTCTGAGTCCATGCGCGCGCACACACACACACACACACACACACACACACACACACACACACACACACACACACACACACACACACAGCACTCATCTAAAAAGCTGAATAATTAAGAAGTCAGTCATTTCGACCTTTGAAGGGAAGGAGGCCAGTTGCAACATCAGTGCTGAATACAGAACTGCCTTGAGAGATTCATATTAACGCAAAATCTTAACACACAACAATGTAATCAGTTCCCAAAAAGAGATTAAAAAGAAATCACAGAAGTATAAACATAATGGTTAGAGTTGTTGTCTCCATTTCAAGGCGCTCGACTGAATTCAAATGTCCCCTCGGCTTGAAATGCGGATGGCCTGAAAGAATGCTCTTATTTGTACTTTGCAAACCTGGTAGGTAACGAATGGTCTTCTTCCTTTTAAGAGAGAATAATATAAATGAACGCTGCAACTGCTTCTGCAGTCACTATTATAGGTCACGACAGTTTACCTACTGTAGACATGTCAGAGTCAGTCTTCTGAGAACCAGCACGAAATCGCAGCAATGAGAGGGGCTCGGTGGTACCCCCCTCCAGTTAGTCACGGTAGAAGTAGTATGAAAAAGTTACTGTTTGTGATATTCAAAATGCCTCTGGACTGTCGAGAGAGACGCTCAGAGCTCTCTGACTGGCATTGCCCACTCAAGTAATAACATAGCATAACGTCTCGGGCCTCACGAGAATAGCACATTGCTTCTAAAATACCTCCATCGCTACAGAAAGAAAAACAAACTCTCTCAGGAAACATCCTGGTGTTGATTCCAACCATCCGTGATTTGACAGGCAAGACCCTCTACTCATTCAGGTATTCTTCATAGGATCTTGTGACTGGGAGGTTTACATACATATTGTCGCTGTTCTGCGCCCTGTCTGTGACATTTTCATAAAAGGTCTCTCTACCCTTTGGCGTCCACTGCGGGTAATCATATAACTCGCTGTCCCCTGTGGGGCTTCGCTGGTTCGTCCCCAGGGGCCGGTTGCCCCTGAAGATGTTTGATGTGCTCCCCCCAACGTCCCACAGAACCCCAGGATTGTCATAGAGAGCGTTCTCTGTCTCCCTGTAGGTGGCATTGGGCGTTTCGTAGTTATTTGGCATTTCTAGATGTGTGTCCTCCACGGTTTCTTGACCTAAAAACAATGAATGACATTAGAGCAGAAAATGCAGCCCCATTTCCAGCGTGTATCTCCAATAATTCGCAGAGAGGACAAGTGCCAAAAAAAAAAAAAAAACATGACTTTTGTAAAATTTTAACATGCTAGAGGACAAAGCGATAAGTACCTGAATGTTAACGACTGGGCACTGCTGATAAATTTCCTTAAAACCTTGTAACCGAAATGTACTTGCAATTTTTGTCTTCCTGCTCAATCAAAAGGTTACCTTACCTCTTGAGCTCCTGCCGTTTTGCTTCTGAAGGAGAATACAGACAGCCAGAGACAGCGTCGCCGCAAGAAAGAGGATGGCCACAGCTCCCGTCGCAAAAGTTGCAGTTTTCCAGGTCAGGTCTTTGTGATGAAATGGATAAATGAGATGGAATTAGGGCGGAATGGGAGGCAGCTGGTAGTTGGAAGGTGAAGTGCAGCTGATTGCATGCTGTTACGTTCTGTGTGATAGTCCTTTCTGTTGTTTGAAAAGAGATGTTGATTACATATCGAAAGACTCACCACGCAGGCTTCCACGTTCATTTGTTGAAGGCTTTACTGAAGCAAAATATGATTACTTCAGCCGTACATTGCAAGGCTTAATTCATTTAGAAACTTTGCATTTTTACTAATATAAGCATTCACTGCACACCAGAGACAGGCTCAAATTTATGAAATGCATTAGGGGAAAGGGATCGATTGTTACAGAGGCGTGTCAGCTATCGCACTGGCGTCCAGTCATCCAATCCTGAACTTTCAAATGTTTGTGGGCAATGCGAAAAAGTGCAAAATCAACATTGAATGTCATCATTTTGAAATTTCGTCAAGGGCTCTTACTCCTCAACACTTGGCAATCCTCGAGTCTGTTCTTATAACAGAAGTAGTCCAACTGTCTCCACCTCTCGTCTGGACACGGTAGGACCTTTCTCCTGACACTTTGTGCATATATACTATTTTGTTATTGTTTTTAGGATGTTATTTTTTAATATTTTCATGTGTGTGGATATTTTTACAGCCTCGACAATGAGGCTGGGCTTGAAATGTCAGCAATAAAACGATGTAAATGCCTGATATATCTTCTTCGGGTTTCTTTTGATTATATATATGTGTGTGTGTGTGTGTGTGAGTGTTTGTATATACGCGCATACACACACACATATATATGTATATATATATATATATATATATATATATATATATATATATATATATATATATATGAATGTCTTTTCCTGTAATACTACAGTGTAATATGAAAATAAGAAGGCCCATAAAACACTATTTAAACGTTGAAACCATATATTTCGGGCACTTGTTTCTGTGCCCCTGTTCACTGGTAGAATATGGACAGGTGGAAAGTTACAATGGTATATATACAAAAACATGAGGGTGTGGCCTTAGGCCTCCGATGTTAAGGAGGTGGCGTTTCTTAAGAAGGAGGAGATTGACCAAATTCCCTAGTGGTTTTTGGCCTCATTAGCTCCCGTTTGGCGATGGATCTGGCGGTCGCGTTTCTTGGGTCATCTTCTTCAAAAGGGGTCCGAGGATTAAGGTGTCAATGGCGTCCGATTTCCAATGTCCTCCTGACAGGTTCATATTGTTGGTTTGATTGATGATAGCAGATTCCAGCATCTTTCTTTTGTACGGACAGCTACTCTTGAAAACCAACTCCGCCCCACTCCAGTTAATGACATGCCCTGTATTTCTAATATGTAGGAAAATTCCCGAACTCTCCGAAGCGTAACGTACTGATCTTTTGTGCTCTGTTATTCTTTGCGAGAGCGATCTACCTGTCTCGCCTACATAGATGTCATGACAATTACTACACGGTATCTTGTAAACTCCGGCTTCTTCCCTTTTGTTATTTAAGTATACGTTAACGAGCGAACTCCCGATGGATTTGGGATAATGGAAAATGAAAGGATTATTAGAACTGAATTGCTCGGTGGCCTTTTGGATGTTTTCATCGTATGGAAGCTTTATTTTGTTGTTGAAATCTATTTGTCTGTTGTGAGTGGGACCTCTGTAGTATATTTTATTTGCTTTATTAATAGCCCTCTCGATAATGTGTGGTGGATAGAGCAGTTGCGTTAGGTGTTGGCGGATCATGTTAAATTCTTGATCCAGGTACTCATTTGAACATATCCTAAGTCCTCTGAGGAATAGGTTGCACCCTACCATGATTTTTACGGAGACGTCGTGGTAGCTTAAGAAATGAATGTAGGAGACAGCGAAGGTGAGTTTTCTATATACTGTAAATGCATACCTGTTCTGTTTTCTTATGATCAGTACATCTAGGAACGGCAGTTTTCCGTCCTTTTCCCATTCTGTTTTAAATTTTATGGTCGGAACTAGCGAATTTAGCCTATTAAAAAATTCATTAAAGTCCCCCCAGCTATTGTCCCAGAAAGTAAAGATATCATCTACGTATCTAAGCCAGATCATATTATGGGGTTTGATAGACGACAAAAGTTCTGTTTCGAAATATTCCATGTACAAGTTTGCTAGAAGGGGTGATAGGGGACTTCCCATGCTACAGCCAAATTTTTGTTTGTAAAAATTACCATTGAAAGAAAACACGTTGTTAGTTACACAGAGGTTGATAAGTTTTAAAGTTTTATCTATGCCAAGAGGAAAATGGTCTTCATATGGTTGTAACTTCCTCTCTAAGAAAAACAACACGTCGGCAATCGGGACTTTAGTAAATAATGAATCGACGTCTAGACTGAGCAGTTTGATGTTGTTTGAGGGGATGTTTAAACTATTAAATTTTTGTATGAAATCTTCTGCATGTTTGACGTGGGAGGATGAGAAGGTTCCTAGAAAGGGTGATAACAAGTCTGCGAGCCATTTTGATAATTTGTACATGAAAGAGCCCCTGCTAGATATTATGGGGCGTAAAGGAATCCCATCTTTATGTGTTTTCGGGAGGCCGTAAAAATAGGGGAGAGAGGGGTTGATTACCTTGAATGTCTCTAGTAATTCTATGTCTTTTTTATTGCCCCCTATGGTTCTAACTGATTTGTTAAACTGAGCAGCAATATTTGTTGTGGGATCTTTCGTTAATTTGTCGTAGGTCTCCGCATCGTTTAGAAGTTCTTGAACTTTATTGATGTATGTCTCCTTGTCTAACAGAACTATTTTCCCGTCTTTGTCAGATTTTGTGATGATGATATCCCCCCTTTTTCTTAAGCTAACTAATGCATTTTGGAATCTTTTCGGGAGCGAATTTTTGTTGTTATTTTGCTCCAAGACATTTAGCAAAATGCCTTTGAGACATGCCTCTTTCTTGTCATAGTTGTTTTTTGCAAAATGTTTATCAAAAGCAACTAGGAAATTAAGATTACTCTCGGGACCAGGTTTTAGAGCGAATGAAACTCCAAGATTTAAAACGGTCTGTTCTTCTGCAGTGAGGGGATGGTTAGAGAGATTCAGCACATTATTGGGAAGGCCAAGATTATTCCATACGCTGTTCCTAATCAGTCTTTTTAATTTGTAGCACAAAATAAAGCTTCCATACGATGAAAACATCCAAAAGGCCACCGAGCAACTCAGTTCTAATAATCCTTTCATTTTCCATTATCCCAAATCCATCGGGAGTTCGCTCGTTAACGTATACTTAAATAACAAAAGGGAAGAAGCCGGAGTTTACAAGATACCGTGTAGTAATTGTCATGACATCTATGTAGGCGAGACAGGTAGATCGCTCTCGCAAAGAATAACAGAGCACAAAAGATCAGTACGTTACGCTTCGGAGAGTTCAGGAATTTTCCTACATATTAGAAATACAGGGCATGTCATTAACTGGAGTGGGGCGGAGTTGGTTTTCAAGAGTAGCTGTCCGTACAAAAGAAAGATGCTGGAATCTGCTATCATCAATCAAACCAACAATATGAACCTGTCAGGAGGACATTGGAAATCGGACGCCATTGACACCTTAATCCTCGGACCCCTTTTGAAGAAGATGACCCAAGAAACGCGACCGCCAGATCCATCGCCAAACGGGAGCTAATGAGGCCAAAAACCACTAGGGAATTTGGTCAATCTCCTCCTTCTTAAGAAACGCCACCTCCTTAACATCGGAGGCCTAAGGCCACACCTTCATGTTTTTGTATATATACCATTGTAACTTTCCACCTGTCCATATTCTACCAGTGAACAGGGGCACAGAAACAAGTGCCCGAAATATATGGTTTCAACGTTTAAATAGTGTTTTATGGGCCTTCTTATTTTCATATATATATATATATATATATATATATATATATATATATATATATATATATATATATATATATATATATATATATATATATATGTATGTATATACATATATATATATACAGCATATATATATATATATATATATATATATATATATATATGTGTGTGTGTGTGTGTGTGTGTGTGTGTGTGTGTGTGTGTAAGTGTACGTGCGCCTGTGCCCACGTATGTGCATCTTGAAGTATGAACAAACTCTGTAGTTTAGCTTCGTAATTAAAACCAACAACACAGCTTTGTAATTTACTTGTATTGCTGTATCAGAATATTTCAGAAGCATATTCATTGGCATGGCGCACTTGAATTTGTAGTACAGTATACTAGTGACCTGAATTTCTCTGTCTTTAGAAAGCGCTAACCGCAGATCATGGAAATCTGGAAGCACAGAGAGCTAATTGCTCTGCAGTTGGTAAAAGGTTAAATGTGGTGATCCATTATTGTAAAAAGTATCTTGTGACTGATATTACGGTAGTTCGGGGACGCGCCGAATTTTCTTAGCACAAGGGCCAGGAATTGGGTGCAGAGTTTCTGAATTATATAACAGGAGGAAGAAAAATAATTATTTTGGGGGTGGGTTGCGTGATTTATGATCTTCAAAGCTGCACTGGTGCTCAAGAGAGATTCTTAGCACAAGGGCCAGGAATTGGGTGCAGAGTTTCTGAATTATATAACAGGAGGAAGAAAAATAATTATTTTGGGGGTGGGTTGCATGATTTATGATCTTCAAAGCTGCACTGGTGCTCAAGAGAGATTCTTAGCACAAGGGCCAGGAATTGGGTGCAGAGTTTCTGAATTATATAACAGGAGGAAGAAAAATAATTATTCTGGGGGTGGGTTGCATGATTTATGATCTTCAAAGCTGCACTGGTGCTCAAGAGAGATTCTTAGCACAAGGGCCAGGAATTGGGTGCAGAGTTTCTGAATTATATAACAGGAGGAAGAAAAATAATTATTTTGGGGGTGGGTTGCATGATTTATGATCTTCAAAGCTGCACTGGTGCTCAAGAGAGATTCTTAGCACAAGGGCCAGGAATTGGGTGCAGAGTTTCTGAATTATATAACAGGAGGAAGAAAAATAATTATTTTGGGGGTGGGTTGCATGATTTATGATCTTCAAAGCTGCACTGGTGCTCAAGAGAGATTCGAACGAGATGAGTTGTCTGAATAACCAGCGTGAGAGCTACGCAGAGGGGAATTTGCACAATTTCTTGAGGAGATTCTGTAAGAGAGGTACAGCGTACGAATGGTGGTGCTCTACTTACATGTGTTGCAGTCACCAGGGATATACAGTTCCCATTCCATCTCTTCCCCACTTGAAATAGTCAAGGTGCGTCCTTTTAGAGTCCGCAACTTTGGATCGGAAATCTTCATGTTGCAGTACGGTGAGGCTTGAAGTATCTGAATAGGTTAAAAAGGTCATTACACCGTTTACGATATAAAGTTAAGTATATATCTTAGTTTAACCAGACCACTGACCTGATTAACAGCTCTCCTAGAGAGGGCTGGCCCGAAGGATTAGATTTATTTTACCCGGCTAAGAACCAACTGGTTACCTAGCAACGGGACTCCGAACCGCATTATGACGAGAAATGAATTTCTGTCACCAGAAATCAATTCCTCTAATTCTTCATTGGCCGGTCGGGGAGTCGAACGCTGGGCCAGCAGCGTGCAAGCCGAGAGCTCTACCCACCCCTCCAATGACGAAACTAGTTTACGATATAACTAACGTAACCAAGACCCCATCATCAAAGGCTTTAATTCCCTAGCTTATCTGACAGAAGCCACGTCAGTCGCGCCTAATTTCATTTATTCCGATTCAGCAAGTTTCGTCCACCTAGTCAGAAGGAAAGCTAACTGGTTTTCTTGTACAGAATGAAAACGCCTACCTCTCTTGAAATTTCAAGTTGAATCGATGAAACATCAAAATATTCTATATATATTCCTCCTACAAGACTTTCACAGTAGCAGCGGAAGAGGCTGGACGCATTCAAAGAATGGCTATTCCACGCGACTTGCAATCCAATTTCAGAATAGTCCTGCCGGCATGATTTCTTGGACTCGATCTTCACAACATCACACTCGGGAAGCGGAATGGTAGCCCCCTCATTCTTCGTCGATTTGTACTTGATCCGTTCTGTTCAACAAAGACCCGAAATTATTCATCTGGTAAGAGGACTGAATGATCACAGACTGACTGTTAAGGATGAAAATATATAAATTATTAAGATATGAGACTTTTCACAAGGTATAACTTTGTCAATGTGTATAAATATTTTAGAAGAATTTATAGGTTATTCTAGGGAAAAAAGTCTCCACGTACGAATATCGTTATATATATATATATATATATATATATATATATATATATACAGTATATATATATATATATATATATATATATATATATATAATCAGTAAGCTACAAACGTCCTTTAATATCCAATTCGCTCTACCTCGGAAATAATATATTTTCATATATGTTACTGAAGGGGAATTTTTTAGTTGATAATAAGTTCGTCGTCCCGTGGGCTCGAACCAGCGAAGGACAAGAACTCAGGACTACAGTGGACGCATTTAACCCACGCGGCTTGCTGGCCGCGTGGGTTAAATGCGTCCACTGTAGTCCTGAGTTCTTGTCCTTCGCTGGTTCGAGCCCACGGGACGACGAACTTATTATCAACTAAAAAATTCCCCTTCGGTAACATATATGAAAATATATTATTTCCGAGGTAGAGCGAATTGGATATTAAAGGACGTTTGTAGCTTACTGACTGTATATGAATCACGGCGATGTGATAAAGTCATATATATATATATATATATATATATATATATATATATATATATATATATATATATATATATATATATGTGTGTGTGTGTGTGTGTGTGTGTATGTATGTATATATATATATATATATATATATATATATATATATATATATATATATATATATATATATATATATATATATGTGTGTGTGTGTGTGTGTGTGTGTGTGTGTGTGTGTGTACGTGTGAAAATGACAGGCAGAAGTTCAGTACCAAGCACTTTCACGTTTATTAACGCATCGTCGGGGGCACAAATGGGACAGAGATGGAGAGGTTACAAAGTAAACAAAAAGAAGAAGAATCTGAGATGGTTAATTGTCAAAGGGTAATAAACAGAAAGGTGATCCAGGCTAATCCGGGATCACGCGGTCACAAACTAAAGCCATAGGACTAACCACAAGAGATATAAAACTGAATATGAGATGGTTAATTGTCAGAGGGTAATAAAGAATGAGATGATCCAGGAACATGTATAGAACCGGATACTAATTTTGCTGCTTATATTTATCAACAACTTTTTCAATTATGAAGGCATACAGTTTAAACAAGCCAAGACTAAAATTTAGAATATTTCCTGTATTTGACTTGATAAAACAAGATTCGGTGATATTCCTCTTAACCTTGTCGTTGCGCGGGACTAAAGATCTTGCTTCGCTCCAGTTAATAGGATGATCTAAATCTCTCATTTGTACGAATAATGCATTCGATATTTGGCCAGTTCTCACAGAATTCTGGCGTTGTTTGATTCGTTGTGAAAGTGATTTTCCAGTTTGCTCCATGATATTTTATATCACGCTTTTTACCAGGAATTTCATAAATGGAGCCAGAAACATCTTCAGGAGAATTTTTCATTACTAGACATAAAACGCAGGATGTTTGTTCTGAATTCACCTTGGGAGGCTAGCCTCTACAGTTCGCTGCTAACAAACGGTTCAGTTTAGTTTGCTGGAGGTGGACTGTAACAGATTTTTAATTCATTTGATATCCTTTTCTATTTAGGTAGCTATATACCATCGTTTCATCCATACGATGGCTGAGGGAGTGTTGATGATACATCGTAAAGAAAAACTAGCGCCTGATGGATTCCTCTACGTCTTTGACAAAATACGGAGCGTAATTTAGTGATGGTTGCTCCTAAGGGGGTGGGCTCAACGAAATGATATGCCAAACCTAAGCATTTCGTTAATCGTGCATTCGACCTAAATGATTAGCTAATCATTTGGTCAACTTAATCTCTCATAAATCACTACAGACCAGAAGGTCCACTTGCAACATTTTTTCCTGTCTCGCGCCCCATGCGAAGATGAAAACAAAGTTACCATAAAAGAACCCTATATTCTAGTACAAATTACGGACAGAAACTGCGAGATGCTTCAAGTCTGGGCCTTTTTAGTGTAGATTCAACAGGCTGTCCATAGCTTAAACCAGTCAGCATGGCTGCTGTGTCCCTGAATCTAAACTGACAGGATTAAGCTTTTTTTGTCGCGTGAAATTAACAATCTTTTTCTTGACTTGGATGCTTCTGGAGATGTAGAGGAAAGCTTTTTTTTTCCCTTATGTGCAGTTGCGCGCGGAGACTGCTGCTTACTCAGCTACCAAGCTGTCCATAAATTTTTGGTGATTAACTAGAACGTGTTCTTTCTTTAAACATGTTAAAGAGTAATGTTCCTCTAATAGATAAATGGCGATTACCTGGGTTCAGCAATGAGGCCTGGAAGCCTATAGTGCTCCCTCCTTCAAAGAGATAAAGCCAGAGAAACACAAATCCTCATACATCACTCAGCCGTCTTCGTGCGACATTTATGTATTGTTGGTAGTTTTTTTTATGATGGAATGCACAAACATTCTACATCCTTACTAGGCTGGTGCCTTTCAGGATAATGATATGGTAATAGGCTGCAAAAAAAAGAATGAAGTTACGAATAACCTAGGAATGGAACCTAAACTGGTATGTATAGATTCAAAATAGGAATAATGCAACTGCTTCACGTCCATACTAAGTAAATCCCGTTTGCGATACTGATAAGGTACTAGATTGCATGTTAGTGAAATTTTGTACAAACAAGACTTTGTGATATGATGAGCAGACAGCACTTCCATATCATCCTAACTCAGTGGTTGGCTCTTCAGAATTCTGCAATGATGCTGGTTTTATGCATTAAGGTCTGTTACAAATCGAATTTTCTTGGTAGTTGGCTAGACTTGGATAGGCTGATGGGGTGGTATTATCAGCTTTGAGGCATGCCTTCTTTAGCCTGCCAGTTGAAACCTAGTCCTTGTGCCTGTGAATCTGCATTTTGAACATTTTATTTTAATATTCTCCGACAGGGTAGGGGACCCTGGTGTGCCAGTCCACAGGAATATGGATCAGCAAGTATGCACTGTATATGATTTGGAACGTGCATTTCTTTGTATTCTTGCATATTTGTGTACATGGATGAAATGTCCGATAACCCTGCAGTCTTCATATGTCATCTTTTTTTTGCTGGATGGCATTAAGAGTGTAGCAAAATTACCAGGGAACACAGATGGTTTTCCTGAATACCAGTTCCATGGAAGAGCTGTTGATCCCTTCTTTGGGTACAGTGCAACTGGAATACAGAACTAAAAGCTCTGGGATGTGACTAGCAGAGGTTAACTTCAGGAGAGGGATCTTTCAAGGCGACTCACTGTCCCCGCTACTCTTCATAGCAGCCACGATTCCCATGACCAAAGTACTGCGGGAGATGGATGCTGGATACCAACTCAAGAGAGGAGGCCGCAGAATTAACCATCTGATGTTCAAAAAACGACATCAAGCTGTATGGTAAGAGCATCAAGGAAATAGATACCCTATTCCAGACTGTAAGGATTGTATCTGGGGACATCAGGATGGAGATTTGGAATAGAACAATGCGCCTTGGTCAACACACAAAAAGGCAGAGGGATAATGCTACCAGACGGGAATAGCATCAAACACATAGATGGGACAGGATACAAATACCTGGGAATAATAGGAAAGGATATAAAACACCAAGAGACGAAGAACACCATCAGGAAAGAATATATGCAGAGACTTAAGGCTACACAAGTCAAAACTCAACGCCGGAAACACGACGAAAGCCATAAACACATGGGCAGTACCAGTAATCAGATACAGCGCAGGAGTAGTGGAGTGGACGCAGGCTGAACTCCGCAGCATAGACCAGAAAATTAGAAAACACATGACAATACACAAAGTACTACACCCAAGAATAAATACAGACAGACTATACATAACACGAAAGGAAGGGGGGAGAGGCCTACTAAAGCATAGAGGACTGCGTCAACATCGAGAGCAGAGCACTGGGGCAACATCTGAAAACCGGTGAAGACGATTGGCTAAGGAGTGCATGGGAAGAAGGACCGATAAAAGTAGACGAAGACCTACACAGAGACAGGAGAATGACAAACAGAACAGAGGAATGGCACAACAAACCAATGCACGGACAGTACACGAGACAGACTAAAGAACTGGCCAGCGGTGAAACATGGCAACGGCTACAGAGGAGACAGACTAAAGAACTGGCCAGCGGTGAAACATGGCAACGGCTACAGAGGAGAGAACTCAAGAAGGAACGCTAACAGAAGCGCAAGATCAGGCCCTGAGAACCCAGTTATGTTCAAAGAACGATAGATGGAAATAACATCTCACCCATACGCAGGAAGTGCAATGTGAAAGACGAGACCATAAACCACATAGCAAACGAATGCCTGGTGCTTACACAGAACCAGTATATACAACAAGAGGCATGATTCAGTAGCAAAAGCCCTCCACTGGAGCCTGTGCAAGAAGCACCAGCTAGCTTGCAGTAGTAAACGGTGCGAACACCAACCTGGGGGAGTGATAGAAAACGATCTGGCAAAGATCCTCCTCTGGGACTACGGTATCAGAACAGATAGGGTGATACGTGCCAATAGACCAGACATGACGCTGACTGACAAAACCAACAAAATCACTCACTGACGCCGCAATGCCATGGGACACCAGGGTAGATGAGAAAGAATGAGAGATCATTGATAAGTATCAAGACCTGATAATAGAAATAAGAAGGATAGAGAATGCCACTGGAAATGGTACCCATAATGGTCATAGGAACACTAGGCACGATCCCAGGATCCCTGAAAAGGAACCTGGAAAAACTAGATGCCGAAGTAGCTCCAGGACTCATGGAGAAGAGTGTGCTATTAGAAACAGCACTCATGGTGAGAAAAGTGATGGACTCCTAAGGGGGCAGGGTGCAACCCGGAACCCCACACTATAAAAACCACCCAGTCGAATTGGATGACTGTGATAGACCCACCATCTCCCCCAAAAATTAATAATAATAATAATAATAATAATAATAATAATAATAATAATAATAATAATAATAATAATAATAATAATAATAATAAAGTAGAAGAAGAAGAAGAAGAAGAAGAAGAATGAAATATACTGAAAACATTAAATATAAAATATAAACAAAAAGAATAAAATATAATGTAAACATTAAAAATAAAATATAAACAAAAATAATAAGAATTATAAAAATACCAAAAAGGAAAATGAGAAAAATAAGTAAAAAAAATAAAAAATCAGAAGTAAAAATAACAAATAAAAAATTAAAAAATACAAATAAAAAAACCAATAAAAATAAAAAAAAAGGTGAAAATAATATTTTTAGAAAATTAAACAGGTAGATAAGGAAAGAAGTAACAACGAATTTAGAAAAATAATTAAAATAATCATGAAAATTAAAGTAAACCTGAAACAAAAAATTCTAAAACTGAAAGTGAAAATAAGAAAATAGAGTTTATATAAAAACAAAAACATTAAATGATAAAAAGAAAATTATTGACATAACTTATTTAGAATAGGAATAAATATAAAGATTTTAAAGTAATATTAGCAATAAAAATTATACCAAATACAAAATACTGAAAATTAAGGAGAGGAAAGATAACAAAGATAAAACAATAAAATGAGTCAAGTTGAAATATTTAAAAATATTAAAAATCACAAAAAATAATTGCAAATATAAATGATAAAAAATAAACTAGATAAAAACAATGAATTATAAAATGACGAATATTATGAAAATGAAAAACAAAATATATCATAAAAATTATCAAAAATGAATAACAAAAAGTTAAAAACAATTCAGAAAAGTAAAAATAATAGAATTGGAAAAAAGAGCAAAATAATACAACCGAAAGAAAAGATATAAATAAAGAATTGGAAGAGCAATAAAAGGGGGAAAAAAATTTACGTAAAATTAAAAATCACAAAAAATAAAATAAAATGGAAAAAGAATAAAATCTAAAAATTATAAAAAAAAACTAAAAACAAACAAACGAAACTAAAAGAAATAAAAATAAAAATGTGCTATATAGGCTACCCACCACAGACATACTATATATATATATATATATATATATATATATATATATATATATATATATATATATATATATATATATATATAGTCTCAAATAAGTAGGTTCTCGTAGACACCGGATTGAGACGATGCACTTCAATAGATCATTTTAAGAAGACATTTCGTTGCGAGTATCAGGTGCTCAATTTGTAAAGGTATCCAAGATTATATATTTTTTTTATTCTGTGATAAAAATGCTCTCCATGTCGCATTACAGATTCCATTCGTTTATCTTCTTATAAGTTAGTTTAAAATAAACTTTCGAATGACGGATAAAATGGCTTTATACGGTCGTCAGCCTTCAAGCGATGTTCATTGCGTGCTTGGTATTCATTTCCAGTTGAACCCAGGGAGAAAACTATCCATTTCAGGGACCGGGCATATTACCGGATAATTCAAATGTTTTCTGAAATTTTAAAGAAAACTACTTTTAGTGTCCCGAACGTAAGCTAACAAATTACCTGCTGTCCATTTCAGGGACCGCGAGCGAGTCATCGTTTTTCTCAGATATTTTTCAAACTAATCATTTGGTCGAAATGGTACTCTGACACAGTGTACAAGACACCCTCCCCTAATTTTTGGTAATATAGTGCATTGTCAAATGGTGTTGGTTACGGCGTTTCCTCTTGACTTATAACGGCAAAGTCGCATGAGTCAACGGGACTAAACAACGCAATCGAACGTCCGCTATCACCCCCCCCCCCATGGACAGGAAAGGGGGTACGGAGATGGGGAGGGCAGGAGAGTGAGTGGGGGGAGGGACGAGGAGGCGAAGGGGGAGGGAGGGAGGGACGGGATGGGGACAAAGGACGTTCGAATGCATAGTTTGGTGATGGTTGGCACCGCCACGTAAGTCAAGAGTAAACGCCTTAACCAAAACCATTTGACAATGTAGTATGTTGCCAAAAATTAGCGGGAGGCGTCTTGTCCATTTGACAATATATTGCCAAAAATTAGCGGGACGTGTCTTGTACACTGTGTCAAAGTACCGTTTCGACCAAATGATTAGTTTGAAAGATATTTGAGAAAAACGATGACTCGCTCGCGTTCCCTGAAATGGATAGTAGGTAATTTGTTAGCTTACTTGTTCAGGACACTAAAAGTAGTTTCCTTTAAAGTTTCAGAAAACGTTTGAATTGCCTGGTTATATGCCCGTTACGGCAATGTAAGTCAACACCAAAAAAAAGAAAAAAAAAAAAACAGTACCTGAGAGTCCTGAAGGAACGAAAAGAGCGCTGACAGTCGCCATCACCACCACAATCCTTCCCGGCCTCATGGTCATTGATTATGGACGTCCTCTAAGGGAATTCCCTGAGGTGTTCCTCCTCGAGGTGTGTTCAGATAATGCAGATGATGTCTGTTTCAAAGAGAGGCTTCTATCGAGAACGCCCCGAAACTCAAAAGAGAAAATAATGACTAAAGAAATATGAATCCTTTCACTTTCGCTTCTGGATGTCGACTGGCCAAGGGTATTTTCATTTTCCGGTAACCAAAGACCTTCCCTTCGGGCTTTGGCCCGATTGGCAGTCGTTGTCGCCACGCATATCTAGGAATGATGTCATGTCCACTGTGGCATCAGATAATCTCGTGCAACTCTGACGATGTCCTTCAGGAGAATGAACGACTGAACGTGTCTGCTACCTACGGCTTCTATGAAACCCACCAGTTAATGAAACTCATTCTGGGTAACATTTCCTACTGGAAAAACGAGCGTAAATCACCAGTCTGCGTCGTATTATGATTTCAAAATTCGTCATTTAGAGAAAGCTCGAAATTCAGCCTCATTATTCCTCGCCATGCTTAATGGCGGGCGGGTCCTGCTTATACAGTCACAACGATAAGACGTAACGGATGTGTGTTTCAGTGACGAGATAAATGACAGCGGGATTTCCTCTGATGTCGTGATAGACAAAGAAAGAAGCGTTACACAGAGAATGACGGCGAAGTGTTCATAAACCTTCGAAATATCAAAACGCAGATATATCGCTCTGTCAGTCACTCCTTCGATCACAAAGAAAGATGACCGGAGTATAGGAACACGTTAGACCAAGTTGTTCACCATTGAGTATTTCCCTCAGTTTACACTATTTATTTACAATAATAATAATAATAATAATAATAATAATAATAATAATAATAATAAGCAATATTATTATCTACCGTTGCCCATATCCATTATATTTTTTGGAATTCGTATAATGCCTTGGTGTCCCTTTTCGTTTCTTAGAACAACCAAAAAACTCCCTTTTCCGGAGGAAACGGAGTGTCCAGGGATGAGAGAATATCCCCAATGGATATTTTATACCGTGTGTCTGTGTATTTTATAATGATATCGTAACGTTAATGATTACAATATACTTGGCCAACCTTTCGCGCGGAGCCTCTAAGTTTGCAGACGGGGCCTTGTTCCATTGTGCAAAAGCAAAGGCGATTGGAAGGATGGCGGGAAATAACCTCCTCAATGCATAAGAGAACCTAAACTCTTGAGGATAATTAAATGAGTTAGTTCTCCGTCCTGTGGTTCCCCATAACAAAAACTGCATTACACGGGAATTTGATCATGAGACGTAACTCCTGAGCTAAGGCCCGGAAGAAATCATTGTTTTTGCATAAACGTTCTTTTCGTGTTGTTGAAAAAATGCGTCCAAGTTCGTCTCTTTCACTACTTTAATTATTATTCCTAACTGTGGGGATAAGTGTGACAAATGCCAATTTGAATTTCGTAAAGAAAAAATTTCGTGTAAATGAAATTCGCCATATGCTAAGTAGCTGGTTGCTTTATCTATTGACTTCTTACCATTGATTACGCTCGTAGTCTATATTGTTAGTGGTTTTTGAATAAGTTTTGGAATGGGATGGTCGTTAATGGCTATGGTAGTTGCATCCAAGCATCTGTTTGTTCCTGTTAAAAGGGCTGCAGGTTTAATCATCGCCGGAGAAAGTAGAGCAGATGTCTTGACCGCTAGACTCGGTAGCAAGGGTTCAACGCGGTAATCTCCAACTCGGTGAGATCAGTAACATGTTTGTGGATACATTTGCTTGAAGTTCTATACAGTGTAAATGGGGGTAGGCAAGATGACAGTGATGTATTCGACTATATCACGAGGACGAAAAAGAGACGACGTGCCCATGAAACAGTGAAACAAGGTGGTGTTGCAAGATTGCACGAGAGTCTCACAGATCAATAACTGACTATAAAAAGTCTTGGAAGGATCGTGAGTTTTTAAAAGAGAGATTCTGAAGGAGAGATGGCTGACGTGAACGATGCTTATACCATTTACGAAAATGGAGGAAATGAAGAATATCTGGAAGAGCGATGGTGCCAATTCGTTGTCAGAAGATGTGGACATTCAGTGATAAATTTTGACGGCTGTGAATCGGTGAATTCTTGAAGCGAGAGGAGGGAAATTGACGACTGCATCAAACGAGAATCAACTTTTTGTGTTGGCACATTAACCCGTGGCCTTAGAAACAGGATATCTGGCGACTTTGCGGTTATTTGTCGTGTGTGTGTGTGTGTGTGTGTGTGTGTGTGTGTGTGTGTGTGTGTGTGTGTGTGTGTGTGTGTGTGTGTGTGTGGCAATGATTCGGTAACCGGGGCGATGTCATTATCAGCCATCTCCGGAAGCACCTCGTTCTCTGTTGAACAAATAAGAACAGACGCTATCGGAATTATCTCTGCCTTCAGTAAATGAAACTCTTTGTCTAAGCGGCAGAACCATTTTAGACGTGCTACACATTTATTTAATTTTGAAAGATCCTTCCACTTTGCTTGGCGTATATTTAAACTGAATAGACACGCTAAAATGAGATTTAAAATATGTCGCCCCCTGAACACTGTCACAAGTATCTTCCAGGTCTATCTCTTCATCAGTGATCGTCAACATTCTGAAGGGGATTTTGCAATTGCCATATCAAATCAGCAACTCACGGATGCTATGATTCTGTCGGGTAGGATAACGATTCCAGCAAAGAATTACATAAATAGAAAAGTAAATTTTAATTTCTCCCAAATTCTAGGTTGTTTGACCCCAGAATGGACATGATTTGCATAATATGTAGACATTCTCACCAAAAGTACCACAGGGCTCATGGCCTCCATGAAGGAGCTGACAGTCCTCGGTTCCCTTAGCCTCAGTTCCGAGACAAGGGGGGAATGTGAAGCCTTCTCTCCTCTCCACATAACGGAGGACCAATAGCTTTGAAATAGCACGAAGCCTGAAAGGAAATGACCAGAACTGTAGGCTATGTAGGTGGTTTAAAGAAAGAACTAGTTACTAGAACATCAATTTCTACCCGAGATGCCTTTCAGGAAATGTTTCTTGCTAAAGCGTAATTGCGCATGCGTATACTGATTAGATTAACTGACATTCTGTTCGTATCAAGTGGCAATATCTGGCTTTTCTGCACAAATTCATAATTCTACGGGGGTAATGGCAGAGTTAGTTAATAAATTAATGTCTAATTCAAAATTTTCAGTTTAGGTAAAATCATGGTAACTTGTCTCAGTGATTTTTATGATACGCTATTTCGTGGAAAATGTGCTCTCAACAAGTTACAAAGTAATCCATCACATTTGTTTCTCGGCGGTGTATATTTTGATAAATGTAGCCGTTTTCGTAATTGGATATGTTATTTGTTCTCATTTCTAAAATTATTTAGAGATTTCCATGTCTATTAACTGAAAATCGTAGATGCAAACTTTTGGGCATCGTAGATATGGAAAATTCAGAAGACGACACACGGGAGTTTGGGGGTGACATTGATTTATTCTCAGTTATTGTTGTCGTTGTTAGTTGCGATTCAGCTGGTATTAAGCCAGCACGGGCTCTTGATCGTAGAACTGCCTGTTTGCACGGAGAATAAATCAGAAATCGCCCTCTTCCGACCGAGCATGTGGACGCAAAAGGAGGTTGGCAGCTGAGCCAGATTTCCAGCACTGAAGTTTTACAGGGATTCTCCTCAAGAGTAGCAACAACAAAATGTAACAATATGCAAATTATCATGGTGATTATATATTTTAAAATGTAGAAATTACGAGTGATATAGAGTTTGAATATACATTTCAAAGATAACTTGAATCATAACAAAATTAAAGCTTCCTTTTGTATGTGCCGGTACAAGACATTGGGGGGAGAGGGGGCTTATCGGCTTCTAGGTAAGCAAGCTTTAGCCTGTCAATGGCGACCCTGTCCTCTTCCCTGTGGTCTGAAGCTGGAATGCTTTTTTCTTACCCTCGAGTTCAGAGTAAGCACACCTTTATAGAGCCATTAGTGGAGACTTGCGGGCGTCCCCACTTGAAAATACAATGCAGCACTTGTAGAGACTTTTCAGCAAGTGCTGCTTCTTTATGTCCATGTAGGTTTGCACACAAGGGTGGTACCCTCTGATATAACCCTGCTAGTCTTGAGAGCTCTGTCTGTGTTTGCAGTGGTTTCTGGGGGGGGGGGGAAACTTATCTGAAACACAGAGATTTTTACTGAATACCATTTTGGCAGGAAAGGCATAGATTTCTTCCTTTGGAGTGGTGCAGAGGCTGAGGAGGACCGGGGGAGTTGTGACTTGCAGCCTGGGCCACTGCAATGATCATTGAAGGCAGCCTTGAGGGGTTCTTTCCGCCATGCCACTGGCAGCAGGGTTTTAGACAGCAGTGCGGTGGTTTCTTGACCCTGCTAACTTGCCCCGGGTAATTCATAACTCAGAGATGACAGCTTGTCCCTGATTGTAGATTATTATTATTATTATTATTATTATTATTATTATTATTATTATTATTATTATTATTATTCAGAGGATGAACCCTGTTCTTATTATTCAGAGGATGAACACTGTTCATATGGGAAGAGCCCAAAGGGGTCATTGATTTCAAATTAGAGCTTCCAACAAATATGGTGTTCATTTGAAAGAGGTAACAGAAGAGGTAACAGAAGGTAACAGGACATACAGAAAGACGAAATCAGTTATTAGAAAAGAAAAAAAACAAATAAATAAATAGATAAGAATGTAAGTAAATTGGCATCATCTATCTTTGAGTCAGGCCCCTCTTCCATTCCACCACTGCTAACAGATGATGGTAGACTGGTTACTAGCCCTAGGTGAAAATGCTTAACTGCTTCATCGAGCTTTGAAGCTAAGCAGTCCCTCTCCCTGATACCTGTCATCCTGACCCTCTTCTTACAAAATTTGCATTTCGCTCTAGGGACGTTAAGAAAATTGTGGATAATCTTGATAGCTGGGGCAGAGAAGATCCTGATGGTTTCTTCCCTTCGTTTTTTAAAAAAAAGTTCCTAGTGTGTTGTCTCCAAAGATGACTGGATTTTTTATGTCGACATAGTATCTTTGTGGATGAGCGAAAGCTTAGTAATGCAGTGCCTATTCCAAAGAGTGGCATATCTGCAGGCTGCAGTAATTACAGGCCAATCTCTCTTGTGCTCTCTAAAGTTGCTAAAAAAAACGATTTTTAAGCTACCATACAACTATGTGGAATCTACAGGAAGCAATTAGGTAACTGCTATGCTCTTCTAGTACTTGCTGTGCCATTTGCAAGGGAACCTTGGTAAGGGTTTTGAGTGTAGAGTAAAGCTTTCGATTTGGTAAATCATAAGGCACTTATTTATAAACTTCAGAATCTTGGAGTGGGGGGATATGTTTTAGAATTACTTCGAGATTTCCTTACAGGCAGGCAGCAGCGTGTTGCTCTGGACAGGAGCTTTAGTGAACCAAGACCTATTGTGTCTGGAGTTCCACAGGGCAGTGTTCCTGGTCCAATGTTATTTTTAGTGCATATAAGTGATTGGGTTGTTGGCCTGGTAAGCAAGGTTGTCCAGTATGCCGATGAAGAAACACTTGTGGGTGTAGTAAAGTCTCCACTTATGAGAAATGAAACTGCCCTCAGCCTCAGTCAGGACATGGACCGGATCAGGGAATGGTGTAGTCGGTAGGGTATGAGGCTGAACTCCAGTAAAACACTATTGATTAGCAGATCTCGTACAGGTTTCCTACACCATCCTCCCCTTTACATGGATGGAACTTTGTTGAACGAGTCTAAAGGTTTAACCATTCTAGGTGCAACCTTTGACTCGCATCCAACTTTTGAGAAACATCTAATGAAAGTTTCAGCAAACGCCGCGGCCAGCCCTAGGAGAGGTGTTAATCAGCTCAGTGGTCTGGTAAAACTAAGGTATACTTTTTTTTTTTTTGAAAGTTAGGTATTGTTCGCCAGCCCTCATGTATTTATAACAGTGATCAAATCAACGCAGCCTGTTTTAGGTCATTTGTACTTCCTTTACTGGAATACTGGTGTGGATGTCTACTTATGCCAGAGTTTATCTCTTTTAGATAGAGAGGTTCGTGGTGGTAGGTTTCCGTTTCCTAACAGTAGTAGTTATGACTTGAATCAGCGACGGATGGTCTCTTATTTGTCACTTTTTCGTAAGTTGTAGTTCAACAGAGATCTTTCACACTCGCAATCGTTCTCCGATCCCCTTTTCCTGCCGAGAGCAGCATGCAGTGATGTGCCTCTCTGTCGAACTTCTCAGTTCCAGAGGTCCTTTATTCCTCACACCGTTTGACCGTGGAACACCCTCCCTTCAGAGGATGTCGAGCAACCGGAACTTCAAAAGTTCAAGCGAAGATGCAATGCTTTACTACCCTGATACTATTCCTCTTCCTAACGAACGCCACATTGCAAAGTCACCGCTCAACGCGTTCTCTGTGAAGAACATCCCGTTTTCTGCGGTGCCTTTTCCCCGACCTGAGGTCGGGCGGAATATATATATATCTACCATCACGATTATAATTTATGTACATGTTATCTTTCCAGGCGGTCATTTATTAAGCACAAGTAACAAGTGATTTATTCTATGCGTTAGCCATTGTTTATCACTATGTCCTTTGTGTGAATTGTCCAGTTTTTTAAGGAACTTGTTTGATCTGTAAATCTTTGTACCGGTGGTCTCCGCGCACTACGCAGACGTCCGCGTTCCCACTTTGTAAGCAGCTGTTTTTTACCAATAAACTGGCAGTACTTGTCTCTCTGCTCATTATTCTTTGGAAGTTTGAATTACAAGTCAGTGGCCCCTTCGGTGGCCTTGTGGCCTTGTTCCATATGAATAGGGTTCGTCTTCTGAATAATATGTCATTTTCTGAATCCAGTGCAAGTATAATTTCATATAGCCTTCATGAATTGTCTTCCTTTTAACTGATCTTGCAGAGTAACACTTCCATCTAATGCAATTTTCTTTGTATTTTAATCATTTACTTGCATTCTTATCTAATTATTTATTAATTTAATATATCTTTTCTTTTTTTAATTATCCATCTCTTCTTTCTGCATTTCCCCTTATCTCCTGTCACTTCTTTCTAGCAGACTCCATATTCTTTGGAAGCTTCTTGAATTTCAAGTCGATGGCCCCTTTGGTGGTGGGCTTGTTCCATATGAATAGGGTTCTTCATCTTCTGAATAATAATAATAATAATAATAATAATAATAATAATAATAATAATAATAATAATAATAATAATAATAAGTCTTATTAAAAAAGATGGCTGTATTATGCAAATTTATCTAATAGAGTATCTTTTCTATTTTCCTATAATTCGCTTTTCGGGCTCAGCAACATTGGTCAGCACCTGTGCCAATATTCATATTGGAGAAAGAATAGTGTGTGTGGAATGCGGGAAGTCTTTTACTGAAATATTCAATCAGAAATCCATGGAATCGTTCGTCGTCTGGATTCACGTTCTGCTTCAGGTTGTGGTACCGTCAACATGTTTCAGCCAACTCGTTGGTCATCCTCTGGACGTGGTTGGGCAAGATCTGGAGAAGCAAGGCACCTGGGTTGGTGTTTATTTGGGGGGGGTCTTCATCCGTGCTGAATTATGATTGGCTGCCCAGGGCAGGTCATCTCGGGAGGAGCCTTCTCTCCCATGTTGATGTTCGGGGCTTGTCTTGCGTGCAAGCGGCGTTGTAGTGCTGGGGATGAATGGGAGAATTTCGATCCTCCAATGCCGAATTTTGATTTGCTCGTTCGCTATAGGGGTTGCTCGGTGCAGGTCTCCTGGCGGCCGTGGGGAGGAGAAAGGTTTCCTGCGTAATGTTGAGGGTTGGTTTCTCCTTCCCAATATGCAATGCTTCCAAGAGGCACAGGCGGCAGTGGTCCGTAGTTCAGTCAATTATTTCCATATTTGTGATTATATTTTTCTTGTCATTCTCTGGTTATGGGCGGTCCTGGCATGGTTAAAGATGGCTCCCTCTTGGATGTGGCAGGAAATCCTCTTGGAGAAACGCATGGTGGTCATACCGATGTAAGAACCGAGGCATCCTCGGACAGGGCATGAGTACCGGTATACCACGTTGGTTTTCTTCAAGGGGTCCTGCTGAGAGGGGGCTAGATTGCTACGCATCACCGGGCTGCTCGTCTTTTTGCTCTTGTAATAAATGACCGACCAGATGAATATTCTTATCGGGGTCAACGGGGCAGACATTATCCTCAACGGTTTTCTTGAGGGCACGCTCATCTCCTTTAAATTTATGATGAAATTGTCCTTTATAGAAGAGCTCTATGCATTCAGGGGCATCAGGGCGAGTTTCCTCAAGTACCGTTTATTGACGTTCGCCTTGACAGACTCTTCTATATTCTGGTTTGGGTGTCCATTGTTGACGAGGGTCTAGGGTACACATTCCATGTCTCGGTGTGTGTCATTCCAAGAACCTCGCCCCGAGCACGTCCTCATCTCCGTTCCAGAGATCCCAGTCCGGGTCCCCTCTCTTCTCCCGGCTTGGCTCCACTACCGATGCCAGTAAGAGAGACGGATCCTTCCGACCACAGCGGAAGCTCACCGAAAGGTGTGGCCTCGCAACCCGTGCCTCAGCTGGTCATTCTTACCTGCGAGCCTCTCACGCCTCCCACGACCGCTTCCGCTCTGTCTCAGTCCCCCGCAGACACAACAGTGAGTAAGGATTCTGCCATGTCCCAAATGGCCAATAAACTCAAGGAACTGCAACGGATCATGGTAGAGCTTGCAAAGAAGGCCCCTGCGTCAGCCATCAAGGAAGCTGACACAGGGGGCACTCAAATACCCTCCCTGGGCTCGGTCCCACTGATTCCCCGACTGAGACAAACCATCAAAGAGAGGTCCGCGGAGGAAATGCCACGGGCGTGGATAATTCCAGGTAGCTTAAAGAGAGCCCCGAGCTCCCCTGGCATCCGTGCCAAAATGGCACAGTGCCATCCCTTTATCCTATCCAGCAGAGGATGTCAGGGTCCTTCACCTATTTATTTCCTTTATAACTCTATCCCTTATTCTTTCCCTTCCTTACTTTTGATTGTTACTCACATTTATTTTATGCCTTACCAAGGCCCCATTTTACTTTAATCACCTCTGCTAATGCAGGATGCCATTGACAGATATGCCAACTGTATAAGTCCTACAACTTCCCTTTGATCCCTACCGCAACATGATGCATTTAAAATACGATTTGCCATTAGTTATTATTATATGAGTGCCAACTTGGCACAGTGCCATTATTGCAGATGCTGGCAAATGATCCTGGCGAAGGAGTTGCGCCCTCTAGCTACCTTTGTGGCCTTCTTGGGCTAAAGAATGAACCTGGCCGTTTTCCATAGGCTAAGGAAGGTAATTTTGGCATATTTAATCATCATCTTTTATTAACAATCATTGATTACCCTGAATCTGTCACCTATTCTCTTTGTGAATCTCTGAAATAAGTCTCGCGTCTCAAACTCGCGACCTTGTGTTTCAAGTGCCCGAACGGCACTCAGCTGTTGCTCAAGTATCGTGGAAACGCCTAACCAAGACCACGTCTGCCCTTAATGCAATGCCTCTTCAAGGCAGACTAACTGCACGTGTGCAAAATTCGTAATTGATTATTATTTAGAGTGCATGAAGTATCTCTAGAATTAACTTAGTATTAATTAATTGTTTTAACTATACCATTACGTTGTGAAAAATACTCGGATTAATGCTGCCTTAATGTAATAGGAATTTACTGATAAGAATACGTCATTTCTAGCAGCAAGTATTAAATGTCAGTGTTGTTTTGCCTCTTGAAATTAATTGCTACGCAGAAGTTTAAGTTAAATCATAAGGCACCACAGGGAAATGAGAGAGAGGTAAAGTAGTCTTTAAGTGGGGTTGATTGCTGGTAATCATTCTCACCCGATCTAGGGTGTGAATGCTAACTTGGTTGGGGAGGTGCAACGAATGGAGCCTCTCTCCAGGCCACCTGTGTCCGTTTTTACATCTGCAACATAGCTGAGAGAGAACTAAAAAATAATTTCACTTGTTTCAATTACTAGAACTGTGGGCTTCCACTTGCTCCTTCATCAACTCTCTCCTTCATTCCCCAAATGGTTAAGCCTAACCCTTCTCTCTGTCCAAACGACTGCCTAAGGCCTTTTCCGGATGCCTTCCTCGACGGCGCCAGACAATGGGCAAGGGTGGAGCCAAAAAGAGAAAGTTGGCGCCCTGCCCTGCTCTAAAACCCTCCACAAGGGTTAAATGATGCCATGCAGTCATTATAGAAAATGTGACAAAGATTGACCTTTGCGCCATCTAGCGAGACACCACAGCATAATCTCTGAAGGTTTTTTATAGTCGATGCAACAGAAATCGAGAGAGAATCACTCAGAACTCCACCAAGGGCAGATGTCCTTAGCCTTGCCTGTCCCTTGAACCTTCCACGTATTCGACCCCGAGGCTCAAACCAGTATACTTCTGTAGTGGCATTTTAATTCTCTCCCCCATCGCCAGCGCCCTGTCGAACGAGGACATCGTCATCTTGACGAAGGTAATATACCAAAATACGGTTACTTAGTCAGTCACGATTCCTGTTATTTCTCCGTCTGATTTTTCATTCACTTTTCCATCGTGCGATCACCTTCAGTGATTTGCGTTGGATCTCAGTGTTAACGTAATTATGCATCAGTGTTGAACTGAGTTATTGGCACCGTCTGTGCATCCCTCAGTCCCCTTTGAGTGTCTTATTATCATTGCAAGTAACCGTCATGCGTATATTGCAGATGAGCCTTGACTGTGGAATCCCCCAGCTCTGTCCACGTGCAGTTCCCCTTCTACTCCCCCTACGATGTTTCCTGTTGCAAAGACGTCATCGGTGTAGAATATTTATTCTGTGTAGGATTCATTATTTTAGCAGGCCCTTATTATTACCTGCCCAGCAATTCGTCAGTCTTCTGATCTGTGTTTATGTAAATATAATTAGTTAAGAGAACCCTTGAGTTTACGTCATTTTCCCTCACATGAAGAAGGCCCAAAGCCATCGATTTTCCCGTGTTTGTCTATAAATTGTCCTAATATTGAGTCAGGCATGTAACAAATAAAAAAAACTCCCTTCGCTCATCCGTTGCTATCCAGAATCAAGTAAGTATCCCTCTGACATTCATAGAAACATATATATATATATATATATATATATATATATATATATATATATATATATATATATATATATATATATATATATATATATATATATATATATTAGATTTATCTTACGTGGCTAAGAACCAACTGACTACCTAGCAACAGGACCTACAGCTTATTGTGAATCCGAACCACATTCTGATGAGAAATGAATTTCTATCACAAGAAATAAATTCCTCTAATTCTCCATTGGCCGGTCAGAGAATCGAATGCTGGGCCAACAGGGTGCTAGCCGAGAGCTCTACCCACCCCTACAATGAAGAACTCTATATATAATATATATATATATATATATATATATATATATATATATATATATATATATATATATATATATATATATATATATATATATATATATATATATATATATATATATATGTATATGTATATATATATGTATATATGTATATATGTGTATATATATATATATATATATATATATATATATATATATATATATATATACATATATATATATATATATATATATATATATATATATATATGTATATATATATATATATATATATATATATATATATATATATATATATATATATATATATATATATATATATATATATATATGTATATGTATATGTATATATATATATATATATATATATATATATATATATATATATATATATATATATATATATATATATATATATATATATATATATATATATATATATATATAAATTAGAGGAATTTATTTCTTGTGATAGAAATTCATTTCTCGTCATAATGTGGTTCGGATTCCACAATAAGCTGTAGGTCCCGTTGCTAGGTAGCCAGTTGGTTCTTAGCCACGTAAAATAAGTCTAATCCTTCGGGCCAGCCCTAGGAGAGCTGTTAATCAGCTCAGTGGTCTGGTTAAACTAAGATATACTTAACTTAACTTTATCTATATATGAAGATAAAAAGGCTCATATAACACTATTTGAACGTGGCAACCATATATTTCGGGCACTTATATACCCTTGTAACATTTCATCTGTCCATATTTTTCCAGTGAACAGGGGCACAGAAAGAAGTGCCTGAAATATATGGTTGCAACGTTCAAATAGTATTATGGGCCTTTTTATATTCATATTATACTGTAGTATTACAGTACAAGACATTTATCTATATATATACAGTAGATATTATATATATACATATATATATTTATATATGTACATATATGTACATATATGTACATATATATATACATATATATATATATATATATATATATATATATATATATATATATATATATATATATATATATATATATATATATATATATATATATATACACAGTAAACCCCGTATTCCTCAGGGATATGTATCACAACCCCTAAAATCTGCGAATACTTAGAACCCTTCTAAAAACACTTAGAACTGCCTATTTTGATAGTTCAAACACACACAAAAAACTAAAAATGCTTATATGTACAGATATTATCCTACCTATGATTGGGTTAGGTTCCAAAAAACCCATTGTTTGTTGGAAAAAACTCATCTTGAATAGAGCCTAGCCTACTCTAGGGTATTCAGTACCATGTATACATATATGGTAGCCTAGCCTACGCTATAAAGTATACTCTAAACATACACGGTGCAGTAATTATTAATGTCGGCTAATTCTGGAGGTTCATGCAGTGACATAATAATTCAATACCGAGAGAAATTGAAAAACAAACAAGAATTAGCTTAGCCTACACTATGGTACATCGTATACATATACGGTAGCCTAGCCTACGTTATTCTGTACTTTATATTCACATATTGTATTATACAAACATCAACATAACGAATATGCATCTCTTCCATGGGTCTTTTAAAATGTTATGCCTTAATTCACTGTATCCAATAATATTGTAATATAGTCTTATATTGCTTTTGTATTATAAATTGTGATCATAGCGATCAATGTTTCGGTTTGGAAATCAATTATGCGGTAAGTTTATTTCGCCATATTAAACTCAGATCAGAGTCCTTTTCTAGCTTCTAGTTAGCGAAAATGAATGTCTAGATACTTTATTTATATGGGACAAGGTTATTTTTCATTATACGAAGTGTTTTCAAGTTGAAATATAACTTAAACACGTCTCGTTGTGAAATTAATTTAGCTATTCTTTTCGTTAATAGATGACATTGGCCATTTGGGGGAGTTTGTTTTGTGTAAAAAAAATCAAAATTCCATTGGCTATTTGCACTTGATTTCATCATAATACAAGCTTTACATATTTATTGTTTATCGGCATAAAACTAGCAGTAATGTGTTCTTTCATGCCCAGTATTTTTTACTAAAATACTTTCTCTCCAATTTTAATTACAGTCGAGTTTCATCCATGTTGCCTATGTATGATAATTTATGGCCATTAGCAGCTCGAACATTGTTTTCTCAGCCTTAGCTATAAGTTACAGCTTAAATTTAGCAGTATGTTTCCTTGCCGCTCTTTTATCCATACTGAATAAGGGTATAATTTAAAAATATATCAGTCCTATTCTACTTGACGTCATTTGTACTATAACTACAGTAACTGTTTACCACCGAACGATGGTTGAAATACAAGCAAAACGGCTGTTATCTTATTCAGTGATAAGCAAAACAACAGTTTCTCACTCAGTTGTTTATGGCTGTGCGCATTTACGCGTGAGTATAACGTTACTAACAATACTTTTATCATTCTCTTGCTGCCTGGTTGTACGCTGCTCCCACACGAAATTTTAAAATATTTTTCATAAATGTTGTTGTATCGGTACTAACTGCTTACCCCATTGCAAAATCGAATTATCGTAAGGCGAATTATCGTAACTCGAGCGCTATCTGGGTGCCTGAGTATTTTAGTAGTTTTATCACAAAGAGTGCATTTAGTCATGAAAACGAGATGAAAATACAGTAATTAGTGAATATTTCACTGATCAGTGAAAAAATACCGTGAATGGGCGAATTGTCCACGAATAATGCGTATATACGATCCGTAGAGCAATCCGGGAATGGGCAAGTCTGCGAATCGTGAGACCCAGAATACGGGGGGTTTACTGTACATACTGTGGTATGTGTACTGGCCCCTGCAAACCATTCTTCGCTGGTCCACCTTCAGGTGTCTCACTGCTTGTAGACACTGCTCGACCTTCTTCAGAAGGTCACACTGCTAGTATAACCTATGCTAGATCCTCTTCAGAAGTCACACTGCTAGTATACCCCATGCTAGTTACCTCTACAATGTCACCCTCCTGGCACTCCACACACACACACACACACCCTCTGGTCAACCTTACACTACTCCGCTAGTCTACTCTTCCAGCTTCGAGTCACTGGACTTCTCTTGCTAGCCGCCTCCCACAGACGTCACCCTGATGAATTACCTGATGACGTCCCCCTGTCCAGAAGTCACCGAGAGATTACGCTCGATCCTACTTGAAATAGTTCTACGCTGAAGATTGCCGTGCCCAGCTACGCACCTCTTCACGCTGATGCCCTACTAGCCTACCAGTGCCCCTACATTTCGTCGAATTCTCCTCTGGTGAGGAACCTTGAGTGACAATGCTTCCGCTAATACCCTACTGCAGAAACTTGGCTCTACAAACCTCACGTCTTGTACACAGACCTAAGGTAATGTGATCGGAAGTTGTCTGTTGGCCCCTTAACTAAACCCTACCTGTGCTTATATAACCGCTCTCCTAATTCCTGTAACCATATCCCTGTTCCTCTCCCTCAGAGATTCCTGTGATTTTAATTGTGGTGGAATTGTGATCAACAGTGACTCATTTTAATTTCATTCAAGTACGTGTGTTTATATGTAATGGTAATTATTACGTAAGACTGTGTCTTGTTATTTTGTCTGAGTGAACTCCACTCCATTCGTATGCGTTCAACTTTCCTGCCCTTCCAGATCCGTGATTGTGTGTCCCTGTTGTGTGGTGTCAACTGTAAGCCAACAGTGTCACCTTCCTGCATATCCAGGTGCCATACCCGGTTAAGAGATCCGACTATGTGTGTGTGTGTGTGTGTGTGTGTGTGTTGAAAATTGCGGTGAATGAATGCTCTGTGGCAGCAAGAAACAAGGCTAGAGTTGTCTCCACATACTGTGATTAATGTGATGATAAACCCCACAGCACTGAATAATGCTTTCAAATTTCTTTAGTCTGTAAACTTTATCATTCACGCAGAAATATTTCATTTGCAAAATGAATTTTAACAGTTCTTAGTTGTCTTAGAAGAATAGAGAAATATTTTTTTTTTATTGATCATTCAGAAAATTCATTTATGCTATGATTTTGTGAGAAATATTTATTTCTACAAAGTCCTTAACATAATGTACAACATCATCATTTTTAAAGAAAAATTGGTATCAAACAGTTTTTTATTACCATTTCTGGAAAAATTTGAGTTTGATTTGAAAACCTCATGTTGACAATATTTTTTCCTTTTTGTGAAAAAAATGTGGATAGTATCAGCACATGATTATTGTATTTAATCCTTTTTGATTTGGGAAATATCACTGAAATCATAAAGTAAAACCTTAAAAGCCACTGAAATTTTGCTAGTTTTGGAATAAATAATATTTACGATTTTGGCCACTGGTGTACCAATAAGCAGTAGAGAGTCTGAAATACGAAAAGGTAAAAGATTATTAGAAAACTTTGCATAAAACTGAAGCTTTCAATTTATTGTCCATAATCAACCCATCAATCATACTGAGCCCGTGTGGTTCCTCATATGGCTTTTGAGATTTGATTTCTTGGAGAACAACCTCCCACAGTCCTTGCACATGAAGGGCCTGTCCCCCGTGTGGATTGCCATGTGGCACTTGAGATCCGAGTTCTGGGAGAACGACTTCCCACAGTCCTTGCACACGAAGGGCCTCTCCCCCGTGTGGATTGCCACGTGGTACTTGAGATGCCATTTCCGGGAGAACGACTTCCCACAGTCATTGCACGCGAAGGGCCTCTCCCCCGTGTGGTTCCTCGTGTGGGCCGTGAGATTCGATTTCTGGGAGAACGACTTCCCACAGTCACTGCACGCGAAGGGCCTCTCCCCCGTGTGGTTCCTCGTGTGCCTCTTGAAATGTGACTTATTGGAGAACGACTTCCCACAGTCCTTGCACACGAAAGGCCTCTCCCCGGTGTGATTCCTCATGTGGATCTTGATATGTGACCTCTTGGAGAATGACTTCCCGCAACTGTCACAATTGTATGGCCTCTCTCCATTGCGGGCCTTCGTGTGTTCTTTGAGGCTGGACTTCTGGGCGAATGCCTTTCCACACTCACCAGAGGCATCCGGCCTCTTCCCGGTATGGCTCCGGAAATGTCGTTCCAGGGGAGTCTTCGAGGAAAAGGCTCTCCCACATTCCCTGCGCGCAAAGGGCTTCCCCTCACTGACTTTTTTTCCGACAGGCAGCGGATCGCCTTCATCTCCGAACGCTGACCTAAAATCCTCACAGTGATACTCCATGTCGCCATCAGACTCATAACACACCTCCACTTCTGTCTTCAGTTCCGTCTTGATTTCCGTCACTGAATCTAAAGATACGGAGGTATACCTGGCTGCGGCATCACTGCCACTGCCCACTAGACCCACATTTTCATTCATACTGGATCCTCGGTCTCGCTTTTCAACTGATATTCCAAGATGCTCATTTTAGCCTTTCGTCCAACATCGTTTTTCATTTACAAGATTACCAACTATTTCACTTTCTTCTACTGTCATTCATTGCTTCTATCACTCTGCTTTTTTTGTCTTATTTCATTGTCTTCCTTTTCTCTTTTAACCAATACACAAATCTGATATCTAGAATCTTTTCTTTACTATTTTGGGAACTTATTCAACATCTCACAGGAGCTTGCAATTGAATTCATTGCTAGACGTCCATTCGTTTCCGAAACCTTGGCAACGTAAATCAACGACTTCTCGTTCAGGATGGAAAGTCTGAAATGTGAGACGGTGAAAGATTATTATAAAAATTCACATAAAACTGGAGCTTTCAATTTATTGTTCATAGTAAACCCATCAATCATACTGAGCCCATACTGAGGTCATGATTTCCACAGACACTCCGATTCCCGTCTTCTAGATGACCAGTTTTCCACACGTAAGTGTCTGTAAACCAACAGTTCATTGGACCTGCTTTGTTCATTCTGTCGTGCGTCTCGGATGGCCATAATCTTGCTGTCAAGTGACCTGTGACGTGGATGTTAAGCGACGCTGTATGCCTCAAAGACTCACTGAAATAGTGTTGTATCACTTGATAATCATTCGTTTCCAAGTGGTGTTTCGGGTGATATGTGATGATGTCTTGTAGGAGAAGACTGAAGGTTGCAGGGATGGAGAAATAATATCCCGAGTCATAAGTTGCTTTATTCCATACTGATTTGTTCCTTATCGTGGTGCGCCGGGGTGTGCACGTGTTCATGACAACCGCCCCCCCCAATAACATACTGTGAATTTATCAAATTGCAAATTGCATAAGTGGCACATGTGGACTCTGTACACTATGTAGGCCTGTTTAATCTTGGAGACCTGCAGGGGGTTTTGGAGGGAAGTGACGACTTTTCTATGTTGGGGGCTAAGGACCACAAGGATTAGAGTTGGGAACTTGACCGGGATCAGGCACTGGATATAGGAAGCGACGGTTCTGACGTGGCACTCGACCACTTGGGAGGCCGACCTCGTACTCGTGTAATCGCATGATCCCAATCTTGTCCCATCAGTGGGATTTTGGGTCCTGGATGCGGACATGTTGGCCCACATTCAGCCTGGGCAGGGGGCGGGCGTGGGCGTCGTAGTTGCGCTGCGCTTGAGCTGCTCTGGCAGCAGCTCGGTGGTCAAAGTCACGGGCCTTTTCTTGCCAATCTTCTGTGAACGACTGAAGAGGGACGGGCACACACGTACGGAGAGGGTGACCTTATAGTACCTGGGTAGGAGAGCGACCACAGTGGCTGGGCGTGTTGCGTAACTCAAGGCGGTCACGATCAAAGGCTTCACAGTCGACGTTTCCTGTAGGGGCCGTTTTGAGGATCAAGTGCTTGACAGCCTTGACAGCAGCCTCAGCGTGTCCATTAGACTGAGGGTGGTGTGGTGACAAGGTTATGTGGTGTACACCCCAACACACTCTGAAGTCAGTGAATTCTTTGCTGTAAACTGGGGTCCTCCATCGGTGAACACCCACCTCTCTGAAGTAACGGCAGAAGTGCCATATGGTCGAGGAGGCGGTGGTGTCACCCTTGCAAGGGACAACCACAGGCCAGCCGGAGAGGCTGTCAGCGACCACAAGAAAGGAGTCTAGTTCATTCTTGACAGGTTCATGGAAAGTGTAGGGGATTTGCCGTGGGGTGTGGACGGCGAGTGGGACTGCATCCTCCTTGAGGTGAATTTTCATGGGAGGACCTGCCATCGGCCTTCATGGAGCTCCTTTAAGGTCTTCCTCAGACACAAGCACATCCTGGAAGGCTTGTAGGAAATATTCTCGGGCCTCGGCAGGGGTCGTGTTGGCATGGAGGGGTAGCTCCTTACATTGGTTAATGTGGGTGACCTGTAGGATGGGCCGTGGAAAGCTTGACAGGATGATGGCCAACTCCTTGCAGGGCCTTCATAGACTTGAATCGTGGCAAGGCAGGACCGCTTGGCCAATGACAGGGTGGCCTTAAAAGTACCTAAAGACGATGTCATCTTTGACCCATCTGCCGTGAGGGTCACTGATGTGGCAGGAGGCTGTAGCTCAGTCCTGGGAATGCGAAGACGTTCCAAGTACTGGGGGCCCATCACTGATATATAAGCTCCTGTGTCAGGCAGCATCATAATCTTGGATATCTCATCCCTACAGGTGAGAGTGAGGGATATGAGCGATGGCGAGGGGCAAGTTGTTGTGGAAAGGGTCTCCACCTTGCGACACTTGGAGGGCTTGTTAAAAGGGGGCGTGGCATTGGGCGGGCCGCCTTGCTTGGCACTCGTCTGCTGCCGGCAACAATTGTCGTAGTGGCCCACTCTGCTGCAGTGTCTGCATGTGGCCTGGTTGGCAGGGTACTTTGGGGTCCTGCGCCAGTGTCCCTTGCTGCTACAATTTCCACATACCCTGTCGGTGGGTGGGCACTTGTCTGCAGAGCTGTGCTTCCTTGTGCAGGAAAGGCATGAAGCGTCCCATTTAGGGGCTGGGTGTGCGGTAGTGCCCTTGCTGCCATGTCTTTTGGTCTTCTTGCAAGCAGAGACGGCACACAATCTAGGAGGAGGGGCACGTATGGCGTTGGTGGCTGTCCGTGAGGCCTCACAGGAGCAACATTCGTTGACCATGGTGGCCAGTGGCGCCGCAGCATCTAGAGCAATGAGTTCCTGGGTGAGCTCCTCGTCCCTGACTCCCATGATGACGATCATCTTCAGCTGAAGTCTCTTCGCAAGCAGCAGAATGGCCAGGACAGGCGTCGATTTCCTCTGCTATGTGCTTCAGTCGGACGTAGAAATCATTGAAGCTTTCCCCTTCCCTCTGTTTGGAGGAAAGCAGGTCCCTGCGTTGTAGAGCTTCATTCCGCAGGTTCTTAATATGTTCCTGGAGAACATTCAAGACCTCGTCCACACTCCAGTCCGTGTCTGGTGGTACGTTGGGAATGTGTTCAAGTATCCTCTGTGTCTCCAGGCTAAGGCACATACGAAGTTGTATTAACTGCTTCCTGGTAGGCAACGCCCCTAGGTCCACCATCACGCTGTCGTCATCCCAGCGTCTACGCCATTCCCCAAACACCTGGTATGTAGCGTCAGGATATCGGGGCGGCGGGGTCTGGGCGATGGCCTTCTGTGGGGGCGGTGGCTGGGTGGGTGTTGGCACTGAGGGTTGTGTAGGAAATTGTTGCGAGCCTGCTGGTGTCACTTGCTGTTGGGCAGGGTTGACTGCAAGTGGCTGCAACCAGGTGGTGAAACGTTGAGCTTCCTCCTCGCTTGCTAAATTGTCCTCTTGGCGCCGCCGTAGATCCTCTTCGTGACGACGTTGTTCCTCCTCTCTCTGACGTGCAGCCAACTCAGCCTGTCGCGATTCCTCGAGGTATTTGAAGAGGAGCCTTAACTCTGCATTTGGAGTTGTGGGAGGCGGTAAAGTCAGGTGTGGTGACAGCGAAGGGGGGTTGCCAGCATTGTAAAACCTGGTGGGGTTCGACGGTCTGTTGGTGAGACTGGGTGTGAAGGCCACTGGTGGTCCTCCTCAGGGTCCTGGTCGTGTTGTATATCCCCAGGTTCATCTTGATGTGAGGCTGAAGCCATTATGAACCATTTTCAGCAGTGTCCTACACAGTTTAAAAGAAGAGTAGAATGACGAGGGAGAATTTCTACAGTTTTTTTAATTATGAAAGTTACGGTAAATAATTCTACTTTGTGGCGAGTGAACACTGGCAGGCGGCGAAGAGCGGAGCGGGTCTGGGAGGGTTCCTGGCGGGGTGGGCGGTCGGAAGGGTCCGGCCACTCGCCTTGACGGTTGACTTGAGTCACCAGACTCGAAAAGTCGGCAGTGCGTGCTTAATGATGAGGGTGGGTGGACGTGCCTCGGGCTCCTTAGCTGGGTGGAGGTAATGGGGTCCCACCGCGTGGCTGGGGAGGGGCACAAAAGAAATACAACCCACTAAAATCAAAGCACTCATATTACACTGCACTGGCACTTCACAAACATTGCACAAACACTGTAAGGTCCCGCAGAAACACCACACCAACACTGTAAGATCCTCAGGCGATCAAAGAATATCCACGTGCAATCGAGGAGTAATGGCGGCTCGATCTGAATGCTGGATTCAGCGTTCCCTTGAAAATGCTGGATGGTTAACTCACTGCGCCATGGTGATATGTGATGATCTCTTGTAAGGGAAGACTGAAGGTTGCAGGGATGGAGAAATAATATCCTGAGTCATAAGTTGCTTTATTCCATACAGCAGACAGGTACTATACACAGAGAGGGTACTGCAAGGCGTACAACTCGCGCCAAGAGAAGCAGGAAGAATAATCATGCGCATGTGCAAAGTGCAGATTCATGCGCATGCCTCAGCAATAGACAATGTTCATGAAATAGAGAATGCATATACATACAGTAATATATACAGTAATCCACAGTTTCGTTCCAAATTCTTGTGTATACCCTTCATGGTATACAATAAACCCCCTGTATTTGCAGGGATGGGTTCCAGAAGGCCACCCCCCCCCGCAATTAGTTAAAATATCACAATTTTTGAAAGTAAATTGTATTTTTCCTAACTATACAAACCTAAGGTCCTTTACATTAGGAATTACTTTCAGGCGTAGGCTGGAAACGGCCGTTAAACTCTTGAGCAAGGTGGTTAGGCAGCAACTACCGTCAGGTAGGCGGGGATACCCGCCTGCCCGCATGTAAACATTCCAGTTTGCCTTTCGGTCCAGGTATCATATTGAGGGGTGGCATGAGGTGGGCACAGTATGTAATGTAAAGGACCTTAGGTTTGTACAGTTAGGAAAAATACAATTTACTTTCAAAAACTGTGATTTGTTCCGACACAATAAACAAACCGTCAGTCCTTTACATTAGGAAGACTCACTGGTTGGAGGGAGGAACCTGAGCGAGTCTCCTGAACTGACTGGAGTTCTGTACACCTGGGCTACTCCTCCTGTTGGAAAGAGCGGGGGGGAGTACCGTGCCTCTGACATATTGATCGGAGTGTAGGAACTGCAAGATCAAATGTCAGATGCTGGACCCTTTCGAATGAGTGAGGAAATGTAACTCCTACGAAATAGGCTGGAAGGATCTAGAGTCGGAGGCAGTAAGGGAAAGCCGAGATAGGGTTCCCTTATTGCCAGTCTCTCCTTCCTCCCCTTGCTAGAGGAAGGAGCGGAATTGCTCCTATGATTCTATAAGAAAAATAGAACGGGTGCTCGATGTGTCGTCTTACCGCATCAGCGCCAGTTCCAGCAGCTATTGGTTCGAGTCCTATTCTCATCCCTAAGGAGGAGAAGTTGGAGGATGGGGAAGGAGGAGGAAGAGAGGCCAGTCACTCTCAGAATCCTTCTCACTTCCAAAACCAACACCTTAGGCGAGATGCTACTCGTCCTCTTGAAGGAGCCGGGTAAGAAAACACAACTTGTTGAGCAGCCACCACAGGGCCAAGGAAAAAAGGTTCCAAGGGCCTGTGGGCAAGACCACAGGAAGACAAGAGTGTGGTCTATCAGACCACGTCTTGCTTCCAGACCAACAGAAACTTCTGGAATGCGAGGGATGGACCAAGCCATCGGCTTCGTGAGCTCTCGGGTGGAAGGTACCGGTATCGTCATCGTCAGCTGCCGAGTACCTCCTTGATCGCTTCACGAAGTCAGGAGGAAGATGTGTCCTTAGACACTTCTTCCTTGGGAGAGACAGTACTAGCGAAAACGTTGACGACATCCAGGTTAGGAATGTTGAGTCTTTTGTTAAGTACCACAGCTCCCTAATAGGACAAACTAACGAATGATCTGGATCATCAAAACAAAGTCCAAGGAGAAGGGGAACAAGAAAGACTCGAACCTGAAAATAGATGCCAATGGGTTTGGAGTCCACTTATGACATCCGAGAGAGAGTCAAGGTATTGATCCCCTTCACCAGTTCTTCCATCTTCTAAGCCAAGGCCGGAGCGAGATGAGAGATGGTCCTAAGAGGGCACATCTCTACCCGACAACTCTCGTAAGGGCGTGTGCAGAGCATGGGACAGGAACCCTAAACATGAGTCACTTGCCACCCAGGGAACAGTTCCCTGGGACAGCAAGACCGAAGAAGCTTCTCATCCGTAGCTAAATCTTGACTGAGGAGAAGAAGGTTACTTTAGATAGACGACTAGGTTGCAAGGGCCTGCGTTCTTCACAAATGAAAGGGAGAGAAGCAACCCTCGGCGGAGAAGACGAGGAAGCCCAGACCTGAAGAGCGACTCTGACCCGAGAAGAAGTTCCATCAACGACACCCACCAGCGAAGACGGATCCAGTCCCTGGGACAGTGTTGCAGAGGACTTCAAGAGCTATCCAGCTATATCCGTTGCCGCTCGGCAAGAAAGCCTGTGCTTGCAAGGAAAGCTGGAAGATCTCCCAATCCTGAACACACAGGGATGTACTGCCTGAAGAATTGTTTCTTGTGTAGTTGCTACAGGAGGCTGCGTCAAGTAGAACTTCAAGCAGAACTCTTCTCGATGCCTCGGCTATCAGGTCAGATGAAAGGCAAAGTCTTCAAACATTTGTCTGTGACTCAGGGTGAGCAATGCTTGTGAACCACTAGCAAAACAGACAAATGCGGAGGGAAAAACGTAGATATCGAATTTTTTCCCCAAAAAGACAGCATGCTTCACTATAGCGGCCCCTGGGTCTGGTATGAAGGAGCAAGAAAAGCTACCGACTTGTTGTGCAGGGAGGCAACAGAACGAGGGTAGGGATTCTCAGTCGAGCAGTCTCTTCATGAATCTTCGTGAAGAAAAGAGTAAGCAGCACGTTCCGTCCTGATCACTGAAACCCGAGGCCAAGCTCGCCTACCAGTACATCCCCACCGGGAATGCATCTGGTTAATTAAGCTGTTGAGTGCGCTATAGAACACTCGAGTACCTTCAAATGTCGAGATGAAACAGGAGAACGATTGCCTCCTGTTTGTCGACAAATGCCACTACTGTGGTTTTGTTGTTCAACGAAACCACTGAGTGTCGCAAAACTCATCCCGAATTCTCGGCTGGACAAAAGGCTGCCCTGAGCCCAGGACAGTGATGAGAAGGTACTAATCGTCTCGGTCACACACCTTCAAGGCAAAGTCTTACCAGCGTGCGCCTATTCCTCAGTCGGTGAATCCTTGAGCAGACGCAAGATGTGAGGGGAACATGCAAGCATATTTGAAGGTTCCTTCAATCAAGCATTAGCCTAGCTCTTTCCTCATACTTCGAAGAGGAAAGAAGGACGGAGGAATGGAAGCAGACTTCCTTTCTCCGCCATGGGGAAGCTTCTGCAAGATGACAGGATACCGAGACAATTAGTTCTGGCCGGGCTGTCGTTTCCCGAATCGGGAGCAAGGGAGAGGAAGCGGGATGGAAGTTCGGTGAAAAGAATTGCCGAGACCTAGGGAAAATATATACTTCTCCTGAAGGAATCCATTCCCAGGTCTCGGCAATGTCGCTGCCAGCTCCAGAGACTTGATAAGTACCATTTCATCCAGGCATCAGCAGTAGGAGAACTTCTTCCCAGTCGATACTCCTTCCCCTCTTCCCTTCTTCCCTCGTCCCTATGGAAAAGAGGGTGGAAAGAGACACAGTTATGCACACTTTCCTAGAAGGGAAGAGGGCTATGTGTTCCACAATCTTCTTCTGAAGCCTGGGACTTCTTAGGAGTTGAGGGGGGCTGGCTTGAACTCAAGGTCGAGTCGAGATGACTAAGATCCAAAGGTCTTGGCCATTGTCCAAAGAACAAGGCAGTGCCCTGGTATGAACCTTGGTTACCAAGGTATCTGGCAAATCTCTGAAAGAGAAAGGCAGAACCAAGTAAAGGTTCATTCTTAAGGGTTGAGCCAACTCGGGACTTACGAAACCGGAGATATGAATTGGGACAAAGTCCTTCTTCTTAGCACCAGATTATTATTATTATTAAAGTAGTTTAACCAGACCACTGAGCTGACTTTCAGCTCTCATAGGGCTGGCCAAAACTGCCCACAGAACTGCAGTCAGCAAGACCCTCCGAGGCAAGAAGAATTCGTACTCTGTCGAGGCAGGGGAGAAGCTTGGTGTCTCGACCTGAATGAACTCCTTGTCCGAAGAAAAGAATTCATCTGGTCGAGAACGATCTCGCAAGCAAGGACTGCGGCAGCCCCCGACACTATCGGCCCCTCGGGAACTGCGAGGGTTGCGAGTGATGAAGATTATTCATTGGGGGAGCCACGGTCCTTTCCCGGGGATCCTTGCGCTGACGAATCGTTGCGAAGTTCTCCGAAAAATTAGGGCGATCGCAACTTGAAGAGGAAGACCCTCGCTGTTTCCAAAGCGTGAAACTCCTGTACCTCTCCCCTTGGAGGGAGACCTTGACAGATCCCACGAAAACCTCCTTGGCTGCCTGGTTTTACTACGAGACAATCGGTGGACTGACACCCAAAGTACGCCAGGCAGCCGAACTCCGAAGACAAATTCGTCGGAGCTCTCTCTGTCCGTCTCACGCCTCTCGGAACAACCGAGAGGAAAAGAGAACAGGTGAGGAGAAAGAGTACCCCTACCTATCCTGTCAGTGAGACCAGCATGAGAGGCGGACTGTGAGCAATAACCAACCGAAGGAGATTACTGCAACACGGGGGAAGGAAAGCGCTTGTGCTGTGGCAAAGTGCTTTCCTGGGAAGAGCAGAAAGTTCACTTGAACAGAGCCGAGAACCCGATTCGGAGGAACCGAGTGGGGTCGAGCCGAGCCGCACCAAACCGAGCTGATCACACCAATGCGATCCAGGGGTGGTATGTGGTGGACTGGTAGGCAAGCGGGTCGAGCCGAGCCGTGCCGAGCCGAGCAGAGCCAGTCTCGCAAGCGCAACCAGGGGCTGGGCGGGGCGAGCAAGCCGAGCGAACCCAATCGGAACTGGACAGGGCGGAACTCATCTGCTGTGAACTCTAAACTCCTTCGAGGCCAAGGCCCCTCAAGAAGAAGGTTCAAGGGGGAATTCTGTGAATGTTGTCCTGCACGCTCAAACCCTAAGGTTCAAGACACGAGGATGAATCCCAGCCAAGCAACCGAAGCAGCTGGCGGGCAGCATCAAGGCACCTGGCGTCTCGGCACCCAGACACCTGGTGTCTCGGCACCCAGACACCTGGCGTCTCGGCACCCAGACACCTGGCGTCTCGGCACCCAGACACCTGGCGTCTCGGCACCCAGACACCTTGGCGTCTCAGCACCCAGACACCTGGAGTCTCGGCACCCAGACACCTTGGCGTCTCAGCACCCAGACACCTGGAGTCTCGGCACCCAGACACCTGGGTGTCTCGGCACTTTCTCTCATCCTGTGTCTCTCGTCAGGATTCATAGGATTCATAGGAATCGAGCGACCCACGAGACTCCCGAAAATTGGGAACGGCTGCTTTCGGTTTCCTAAGAGATCGAGAAGAGCCAGGCATAGAACCAGTCTAGACAGACTTCTAAGGCTGGCAATGAGGGCGCGGCCTTGAGAGGCTGCGCACTTGCAGCTCCCAAAACGCCAAACCCCACAGGAGAATGCGAATCGGTTCCTGACCTCAGGCGGGAACAGCCAACGAGAGAAACTTGTCTTCCATAAGAGAGTCAGTCCCTTAGAAGTCCCGCAGGACTCCCGAAGGGAATCTCTTCCCTGCTTCTTCTGGTGTTCGAACAGATAGGATTGAGACACCAGACTGGGAATCCAACCAAGCACTGGTAAGCACTCAGGGAGGGCTTGTGGTGCTGGAAGGAAGAGCTGAAACACCTAGGTGCCTCGGCCCTTTCTCTCGCACTGCTCCCAAACTGGGCCGGGGAGAGTACTCTCCAGACCAGATCGGGATACTCAATATTCCATCGAATCTCGGGCACTCGGAGCGGCTCGCGAACAAGCTCCCTAAGCAGACCCCGTCTTAGAGGCGGAACCTCTAGGACTGGGAACAGGATTGAAACCGAGTTCTGGGTGCCTGCAGCTCCCGAAACACAAAACCCACGGCTATACGAATCGGTTTCCTAACCCGAAGGTCAGGAAGAGCCAACGAGAGACCCACTGCCTCTTCGGAAGGAGGCAGTCCCTAGACGTCCAAGGGCATCAAGGGGAAAGAAGCAGCCTTCCTCTCCTTCGGCCGACGGAGGTCTGTCCAGTTCCCGGGGCCCCCTTGGACCTCAGAAGAGGAAGGGAAGAGGCAGCAGAAGACGAATCGAAGACAAGTTGAAGAAGACAGTGGCTACTTCCATAGGGTGACTTCCTTCACCTTCACTCCAACATCTTCTACACGATGCTGGACACGAAACATTGTAACCTCCAGGGCAGCTAGGCAGGAACACAACGGAAGTGGCCCAGGGCACGACCACCAGAAGAAGCAGCAGGCACGATCAGGATAGCTAATGCAGGAGCTACGGCAGCGGTTCGGAAGGCAGGAGCTACAGCAACGGCCAGTAACGTCGCATGAAAGTCACCAACAGCGACAGGAACAATCAGGACGGCTGCAGCAGTAGACCAGGAAGAGCCGCCCACAGACTGTTGTCGAGTTAACAGGAGCATAACACAGGAAACAGCAGGAGCACTTGGACCACAGATATGCCAGAGGCAGTGACACAGCAGCGTACACGAAGGCCAGCAATGATAGCGATCAATCCACACTGGCAGGAACAGAGTCGGAACGATCCTGACATGGAACTATGTCATTCCAACCAGGAACTGCGGTCGATCCCAAAGCAACCCTGAATGAACGTTGGGACTCCATCATGCGAGATATCCAGCCAACTACTGCTGTGTCTGTGATGCTCACTGTCAACCTGAAAGAAAAAGCAAAGATAATTAGTAGAGGGAGACTCCTCTCACTATAAGGGGAACGGCCCTACACAGCGAGAGGCCCCTATAAGAGGTCGCCTTCCCCCCCTTCCCCGCGGTCTTCGCCCAACGAATGAGTGAAGAGGGTGAAGAAGAGAGATCTCTATCGAAGGGGAGCTAAGGAAGAACCTACAGGGAGAGAGAAGGACAGAGGGGAGGCCACCAAGGGCACCGTGGACGCGGAACTTAGCGGCGACGCCCGCAACCTTTTCCCCTCCCTGCAATTCTCCAAGCGCAGGTGGCGAAAACAACACTCGGCACAAGTAGGAAGGAAGTAGTCATCCCCCTGTACACGGAGGGCAGGAGCCCAAGAAGGGAAGCGAACTCTTACATCCCGATCAATGTAGGGGAGCGAAGATATTACGTTCCGATCTAATATCTCTGAATGTACGGGGGAACACCTTCAGTATCTAAATAAAGGGCTACTGGAAGAGAGGCATTAACACTCGGTTACGCCCCTCTAAATACGCCCTTGGCCGTCAAACCCAAGACACAGCGCAGGGAACGACGGCTTATGCAAGACTATCACAAATCGTGGGTTTGTATTAATAAATATAAAACACATGTAATATAAACGCAAAAATGCATTACAATCCCACCGGGATAATAAAGAGCTTAACGACAGTCAGGCAAAGAGATCCGAAACCACATCTGCAATGCATGACAGCCAAAAGCAAACTGGAATGTTTACATCCGGGCAGGCGGGTATTCCGGCCCACCTGGCGGTAATTACTGCCTAACCACCTTGCTCAAGAGTTTAATGGCCGTGTCCAGCTTCGCCAAAAGTAATTCCTCCTAATGTAGAGGACCGACGGTTTGTATATCGTGTCGGAACAACTAGAATGTTTACATTCGGGCAAGAAGGTATTCTCGCCTACCTGATGGTAGTTACTGCCTAACCACCTTGTTCAAGAGTTCAACGGCTGTGTCCAGCTTCGCCATAAGTAATTCATAATGTAAAGGACCGATGGTTTGTATATTGTATCGGAACAAACAAGCATTGGGTTTTTCTTATTGTCACGGTCTCCTTCCTCCCCTTGCAAGAGGAAGGAGTGGGGTTGCTTCTATGATCCTGAAAGGAAACATAATGGAAGCTCTAGAGTGCTTACCTGCATCGACCGCCAGATCCAGCACAGTGGCAAGTCCGTTCCTTGCCCGTAGGAAGAGAGTCGAGATGAGGAGAAGGAAGAGAGGCCAGTCACTCCACATTCATTCTCCCAATCACAACCGTACATCTTAGGCGAGACGCAACTTGTCCTGTTAGAGGAGCCGGGTAAGCTACACAATTTGTTGAGCAGCCACCACAGGACGGTCAGGAGCCGAGGAAAAAGTGTCCAAGGACTTGCGGGCAACATCCCGACGGTAGAAGGAAGTGAAGGTGGTCTGTTGGGACCATACGCCTGCCTTCAAACCTGTGGGACCCACAGGTTCTTCCCGAATGCGAGGGACGGACCAATGCTGCAGACTTCGTGAGCTCTCGGACAAGGCGTATCAGTGTTGTCTTCTCCAGCAGGAGAATACGCTCTCCTTTTCGTCTCACAAAGCCAGGAAGAGATTGTATTCTTGGACACTTCTTTCTTGGCCGAGCCAGAGCTAACGAAGAGTCATCAACACTCAGGCGGGAGGTGACGAGTCCTCTTCGGGCAGCGCCGCAGTACTCTAACAGGACATAATAGCATCTCTTCTCATTACCAACAAAGTCCTCTAGGGAGGAGATCGTGAAAGACTGGAACTGAGCATCAGAGACCGAAGGATTCTGTGTTTTCACCACGAAATCCGTGACGAAACTGAGCGTAACTGATCCCCATCCCCTCGAGTGTTTAACATCAAAGGAAAGTCCATGTAGTTTGCCAACTCTCTTCGCCCATGCCAGGGCAAGCAAGAAGGCGGTCTTGCTTGAGGGTCAGATCTCTGTCTGACGACTCTCGTAAAGGCTCGTAAGATGCACAAGTCAGGCTCTCTAGAACGAGAGTCACATCCCACGCAGGGGGCCTGAGATCCCTGGGTGGGCAAGGCCTCTCGAAGCTTCTCATCAGTAGGGAAATCTTGAGGACAAGGAGATATCTACACCTTTTAGCTGCAAGACTAAGCCGAGTGTGGCCTGATAGCCTTTTACGGCTGAAACAGAGAGAAGCTCTCTCAGGGAAGAAAGACAAGGAAGTTTGTGACCCGCTGAACAGCAGCTCTGACCAGAGATACCCCATCCACGACACCAACCACAGAAGACAGACCGCTTTCCCTGGTATGCAGCTGCAGAGGATCGTCTGAGGTATCCAGCCATCTCCATTGCTGCGCAACGCGAAAAGCCTCTCGCTCGCAGGAGATGGTGGATAACCTCCAGCCGTGAAGACACAGGGGCAGCACTGCCAGGTGATAGCCTCGGAAAGTAGAGCTAGCAGGTCAGGATACCAAACGGCCTGTGGCCATTTGGGAGCCACCAGAATCATCCTGAGATTTGGGGTGGTCATCACTTGGCTGATCACTCGGCGAATCAGACAGAATGGAGGAAAGGCATAGACATCGAGATTGTCCCACGGATGTTGGAATGCGTCCGCCGCAGCAGTCCATGGGTCCAGCACGACAGAGCAGGAGACCTGAAGTTTTCTATTGTGCCAAGTGGCAAACAGATCGATGACTGGATGCCCCCACAGGTTGAACAACTTTCCGCGACTTCCTGGTGAAGTGACTATTCTGTTCCGATCACCTGATTCCTCTTGCCTGGAATGTACCTGGCTGACAGCTCTACCGAACGAGCCAGCGCCCACTCGTGCACCTGCATCGTTAACTGGTGGTAGAGCGAGCCAGCGCCCACTCGTGCACCTGTATCATTAACTGGTGGAATAGGAGGGATACTAGACCCCCTTGCTTGTTGACATATGCCACTATCGTGGAATTGTTGCTCATCAGTACCACGGAGTGTCCCATCACTCGATCCTGGAACTCTTGGAGAGCCAGGAAGGCTGCCTTGAGTTCCAGGATGTTGATGTGAAGGTGCTTGTCGTCTCGGTGCCACACTTCCGAAGTCAGCAACTCCTCCAGGTGTGCTACCCACCCCTTGGTCGATGCGTCCGAGAACAGAAGCATGTCCTATGGGGGAGTATGTAGGCATACGGTAAACGCCCAGTATTTGCGGTCTCACGATTCGCATATTTCTCTGTGGTACGTACAGTGAACCTCCCGTATTCGCGGGGGATGCGTCCCAAACACCCCCATGAATAGGTCAAATCCGCGAATGCTTAAAACCCCTCTAAAAACACTTAGCACTGCCCATTTTGATAGCTTAAACCAAGAAAAACCCTGTAAAAATGCTTGTACCTGAGTATTTTAATAGATTTATCACAAAAGGTGCATTTATTCATTAAAATTATATGAAAATACAGTAATTAGTGAATATTTCTCAGTGAAAAATACCGCGAATGGGCGAATTTTCCGCGAATGATGGCTAGATGCGTTCCACAGAGAAACCCGCGAATGCGTGAGTCCGCGAACCATGAGAACGCGAATACGGGGGGTTTACTGCATATACAAATTATTCGCGGAAAATTCACCCATTCGCGGTATTTTTCACTGAGAAACATTCACTAATTACTGTATTTCCATATCATTTTCAAGACTAAATGCACTTTTTGTGATAAAACCATTAAAATACTCTGGAATAAGCATTTTTATGTTTGAACTATCAAAATAGGCAGTTCTACGTGTTTTTAGAGGGGTTTTAAGTATTCGCAGATTTTAGCTATTGGTGGGGGGGCAGGGTGTGGTACGCATTCCCCGCGAATACGGGGGTTTACTTTACTCCTATTAAGAGGTTCCTGTCATCCGTCCACCAGTCTAGATTCTCTCTAACCTCCTCGGAAAGAGGGATGAGATAGGGCTGGGGGTCTTGGGGCTGGGACCAATACAGGCAGTCCCCGGTTTACGACGGGAGTTCCGTTTTTACGCCGCGTCATAAACCGAAAATCGTCGTAAACCGAAAAATCATCGAAAATCTTCAAAAATCATAAGAAAACCTGACTTTTAATGCTTTGGGTGCATTGAAAACGATGTAAACTGCATTTTTATTGAGTTTTTCATCAAAAAAACCTTCAAATCGTGATTATTCTGTCGTTTTGGAGGCATATTTCTTCCGTCGGATCGACGTACGACGCGTCGTAACCCCGGAACATGCGTCGTAAACCGGGAAATAATTTCTGATGAATATATTTAAAAAGCTTCGTAACCTCGGAACGTCGTAAGCCGGACCCGTCGTAAACCGGGGACTGCCTGTACTCCTTTAGTCTCCATTGTAGAGACCGAAGGTGAAGATGCCCATGAGGGACCAGCTTCTCCAATGACGACAGGTGACCGACGACGACTTGCCACTGCCGAGCTGGCTGTTCCCTCCACGACAAGAACAGTCGTGCCGCCTTCCTGAACTTGCTGATACGAGAGTCCAAGGGAAAGACTTTCGCTTGTACTGTATCTATCAGCATGCCCAGGTACTTTACCCTCCGCTTGGGGATGAGATCCGACTTCTCGAGACTTACTACGATCCCAAGATCGCGGCAAAACTTGAGGAGCCGAGCCCTGTCCTGTAGCAACTGCAAGCGAGAACTCGCCAGGACCAGCCAGTCGTTGAGATACCTCAGTAGACGTATCCCATGCGAATGGGCCCACGCTGACACAAAAGAAAACAGTCTCATGTCTCATGAACACCTGGGGAGTGGTCGAGCGCCTGAAACAGAGCGCCCTGGATTGGAAGACAGACTCCCTGAGGATAAAACAGAGGTACTTGCGAGAGGACGGATGAATGGGTATTTGGAAATGTGCCTCCTTCAAGTCCACCATAAGCATGAAGTCGTTCTCCCTGATGGAGGCGAGCTGGCATCGCACCGTCTCCATCGTGAACTGAGTCTGGCAAACGAAACGGTTCAGGGAGAGAAGTCTATGACCGGTCTCCAACCCCCCGTGGCTTTCTCTACGAGAAAGATTCGGCTGTAAAAGCCTGGAGACTGATCCGACACGACTTCCACAGTACCCTTGCTCAGCATGGCTTGCACTTCTTGCATTAGTGCAATATCCTTTGGAGATCCATGGACGTAGGTGTGGAGAAGGACCGGTGTGACGGTGAGGGGTGGCCAAGACTCGAAAGGTAGTAGATATCCCTCCCGAAGGACATCCACTATGCAATCGGTCGACAGGTATCCCCCCCACCTTCGGCAGCAGTTGGGGGGAGGGGAACGCCATCCCTAGCGTTTTCCCTTCTTCTTCTTCCCCTTGCCCCCTTTACCAGACTGGGAAGGGGGCTGAAAGGGGTGCAAAAGCCCACCCTTTCCTGAGGCGGAGAAGGCTGGGTGTTCCTGCAGGATCCCTCCAAAGACTGAGACTTCTTAGGGGCCGAGGAAATGCTAACCTGACCCGAACGCCAGGCGGCAGTGGAACGTGAAGACCCGGAGGTCTTGGCCACCGCCTAGTGGACAAGGCTGTCGCTGCCATCAGCCCGATGCTTGTCCACTGCAGCATCTACCAACTCTCTAGGGAAGAGAGGCAGAACCCAGCAACGCTCCGTTCCGCAGGGTCACTGCTGACTCGGGCCCCACAAACCTGGCAAAGCGAGAAAGAACGGCGTCTATCCCTTAAGGACCAGGTTGGTCCACAGGTTTGCCGTCTGGTGGGCGAGGTAGCCATCTACCTCCAGACTGGCACAGTCTCCGGAAAGCGGATTCCTCCCCGGGTATGATAGCGCCCGAGGAAGCAGCCACTTTGGATACTGTGAATGACCACAGATCCAACCAGGAGACTGCCTGGAAAACTGCCATGCCGGTGGCTTCCAGGGTTGCTGCAACGAGAGACCCAGACCTAGACGAACCAAGATCTGGGTCAACCTGTTTAGGCGACAATGCACCTTCTGAGGGCGTGTAGAAACGCTTCTGTCGAGGCAGAGAAGGGGGAAGCAGCCTGCCCAAGCAGTTCGATCGTAGAGAATTGTTTTGCCCAGACACAAGACCATTCATTGATCAAGGACCCCTCGATAAGCGTGGACCACGGCAGCCCCACCGAAACCTTGGGTTCCTTTTTCGGTCCCCAGAAGGATTCGAGGCTCGAAAGCGATCCACAGACAAGGCCGTGGTCCCTTCCCCGAGGTCATTGTGCTGACGAATCAGCGCAATTACCTCTGCAAAAGTTCTCTGTATCTGGAGGGTGTCCGTGTCCTGGGGAAGAAGACCCTCGAGTCCTTCCAAGGTGCGATCCTCCTGATCTGCTCTCCCTGCAGGAGGGAGAACCTCGGCAGTCCCGTGATCCTTCCTGCACTAATGTAAGCCCCTGAGGTTGAACTCTAGGGAGACGACTCACTGGAGTTCCTCCTGTCCAACTCTCACCTCCTAGGGGGAGCCCAGGAGATTGAGGGGACAGGCGAGGAGGATTGGGCAACCTCGCCGGTCTTGCTGGCAGAACCAGCAGGAGCGGCAGGCCGGGAGCGGTCACCAATCCGAGGTGATGACAGCAACTCGAGTCGAGGAGAACGCTTTTGTCCTGGCAAAGCACTGTCCGAAGGAGAGCGGAGCGGTTCACGCGAGTCAAGCCCGAACGCTCGGCTCCACCGAGCCGGGCTGGCCACGTGAACGTGGCAGGGGACCGGGCGGAGTCGAACACGCGGCTGGCTGGCAAGAACTTGCGCTGTCCTCTAGACGGGCCCTAGACTTCCCCGAGGCCGAAACCTCACGAGAAGACTGAGCAGGGGACCTATTCTCTGTCTCGCCAGGTGTTCGGTGTTAGAACTTTGTTCTTTTTGTTTAGCTTTAGTTTACCCTATTTTGCTGTTTATTTTAGTTTCCTCATCAGGGTTTTGAGTTTTCTTCCTCCACATCATTTTGAGTTTCTGTTCCTGTTTTCATCCTTGGCCTATTTTTTCTCAGAGTCCTGTTTTTGGTTTCCTTCAACTGCCAAGGTGTAATCGGAAGTCCCTGAGCCCTAGTAGAGCAGTCTAGTTCTGGCCACCGTGTTCGTACATTTGGATTACAGCAAGTTCACGCCTGTATTCTGCGTATATATTCGCTCTTTCATCGCAGTGATAGCCTGCTGCGACGCTGCTGCCTCATCTTGCTGTAGCCTTGGGCCAGTATCTGCCTGGGGAACCTCGCTGTAAGCAGGTATAAGTTCTTCCCAATTTCGTTAGAGAGACGTGGACCTTCCGCACGGAGATCGTTCTGTTGGTCTGCAGACCTTTAAAGAATTGTGGGGAATACCTTCCCACCTCTTTGAGTAACATTCAGCCACTGGAGTGTTGTGGGGAACCCCCTTCTCGCTTTGCCTTACTCTGTTACGTCTCCTTGCACCAACCTGCAGTTCCTCATATGAGGATTTTTGTGGAGCTTAAAACTCTTTGTGGCCACTTTGTTTTTGTTAGGGCAACTTAGTTTTGTAAATTGTTAGGCTTCATTCTGGCCGTTATTTCCTCCTTTCTTTCGGAAAACCCCCTTATTTTGAGAATGTGTGTTTTTGGTTTCTCTAACTCAGAGTTTCCCAAACTTTTTCAGGCTGGCGCCCCCTTGGCTTCCAGATGGATTCCTAGCGCCCCCCTCCCGCCGATACACACACGCGAGTATTATTATTTTTTTGGGGGGGGGGGACGGTTTACTTCAAATTGAAAACAACAATATTAAACTCGAAGATGTATTTCACAAACAATACTTAATTTAGTAAACTTGGTCTTCACAATTACTGTTAATGGGATGGGTGTGCTTGGCGCAGGGATATCGGTTTCTCCACATCAGGCTGGAACTCACTAAGAAGTCGTAGATCCCCACGTTCGGTAATTTTAAGTCTGTGTTTTTTTTGTTTTTTTTTTTTTTTTGCTTTTAATTGCTTAAAATTGAATGCTCTTAATGCCACCCTGTCGCCCCTCAACCACCCCCTTTTGCCTCACCGCCCCCCCGACATCAATCCACCGCCCCCAGGGGGGGCGGTACCGCCCACTTTGGGAACCACTGCTCTAATTAATAGTGTGGGTGTTTTGCTGAAGTTATTGTATACACATAGTAATTGTGTGAATCTTTTTCATATTTTGATGTATTTGTAGTGGTTCCGGCAATCACTTCTATCTGTACCGTGCTTGTAAATATATTATAATATTTTTACTTTTGGTATTGGTATCACCCTCTGTTAATATTTGCACACTGACTGTTATCTCACCTTTCGTGACTTTAACTCTGGAGAACACCTGTTGAAATCTATTGTTCTTCTGCAAAGTCTTGTGTATATGTATGATAGCCCTTAGAGAAGGGTCCTGACATTCCGACTCGAGAGACCAGCGCACCTTCCTGGGAACCTTGCTTGACACTCATAGAAGTGCTAGCAGGAAGAGTTGGAACACCTGCTTGTCCGGACTTTTTCTCCCGTCCTGTGCCCGAGTCGGTACGGAGAGGGGTTTCTCCGGTACCAGACCGGGGTACCCAGGTCTCCTTAGAAACACAGGTACTCGGCGCAACTCGGGAATGAGTGTCCGACACAGTGCTGGCCTTAGAAGAGGACTTCTTCGGCACAGCAGCGGGAGTGCAAACCGTGGTCTGCACGCCCTCGGCTCCTGACATGACTGACCAGGGGGTCAACGAATCGATTCCCTGGGGCTGGGAAGAGCCAAAGAGAGATCCCACTGCCTTCCCTGTAGAGGGAGGCAGTCCCTTCGAAGTCTTGGGGCGAGACTTCTTGGGGGGGAGGGAGACAGGCTGCTGCTTCTTCGGATGGCGAGCCTCAGAAGAAGAAGAAGAAGTAGCAGGCGACGAGGACGACGAAGACGGCGACGACACCTTCCTAGACCTCTTCTTCGTCATCTTCTTCAGGATGGCGGGGAGAGGCCCCGAAGAGGATGTCCTGATCGTTCGCTCCCCCACAGCCTTCCACACCCGACGAAGCAAGTGAAGAAGGTGAGGGGGAGTTCTCACCCGAGGGAGAGGCAGCAAGAAGGGGAGGCTTGCCGGGAGGGAGAAACGATCCCAACAGGTTAGCCACCAAGGGAGTCATCGGGGGCATATGACCCTCAGACAACGTCTTGGCGGGCTTCCTTCGGTACTGTCTCCTCCCCTCAAACTTCGCCCACTGCTCGGCACACCAGGAACAACACTCAGTACAAGGAGAGTTACGAGAACACACACGTCCCCTGCAGGTGGAGCAAAGGGCGTGTGGGTCCATATCAATATGCGAGCGGAAGCTATTGCACTTCTTCCCTTCCACCACCGGTCATACATGCTGGCGAAAGGAGGGCTTACGGGGTTAAACTACCAACATTCATGATTGCTGAAAACAAGAAAGATCCCACTGGGAAAACAGCTCAGCACTGGTCAGGGCAGAGAGCAAGAAACACGTCTGCAGCGCACGACGGCCGAAAGCAAATTGGAATGTCTACATCCGGGCAGGCGGTACTCCCGCCTCCTAGACGGTAGTTAACTGCCTAACCACCTTGTTCGAAAGTTCAACGGCTGTTTCCAGCTCTGCTGAAAGTAATTCCTAATGTAAAAATTAAGTATAGCTTAGTTTAACCAGACCACTGAGCTGGTTAACAGCTCTCCTAGGGCTGGCCCGAAGGATTAGACTTATTTTTACGTGGCTAAGAACCTACTGGTTACCTAGCAACGGGACCTACAGCTTATTGTGGAATCCGAACCACATTATGACGAGAAAGGAATTTCAATCACCAGAAATAAATTCCTCTAATTCTTCTTTGGCAGCTCGGAGAGTCGAACGCTGGGCCAACAGCTTGCCAGTCGAAAGCTCTACCACTCCTCCAAAGAGGAACTCAATTCCTAATGTAAAGGACCGATGGTTTGTATATCGTGCTGGAACAAATCAATCTCCAAAGTAATACCCCATGTGGAGATATTGTTTAGTTCTACCCAAAAATTTACGAAAATATAACCTATAGTTCATTAACAATAACTCCAAACGAAAAATTGCATTTAATAAAAGTTGTTTAGCGTGCCAAAATCTACCCAAAAAGTAACCTACCTGGACAGTTTGCACGAATTTGCCAATAGACAATTTTTTCGGCGGAACATAACTTTTTCTAAGTACCCAGTTGAGGTGAACAGTGCCACGCAGCACCGCTCTCCCACAGTTCTTAAGATGGCCACAGAGCGGCCCCCCTCTCACCCCGTAGCTCCTAAGGCTGCCATTGTACGTCGCCCTGACCTGATCGCGGAAAATTTAATTCCATCCAATTATATGCCCCGTTGACCCAGGTCATTCCCTCGGGCCACAGATTGAATACTTATAGCCAATCAGAATGTGTCTGATCGATGTGATTCACAGACCTACACCCTGACCCACAGTCGCCCTTTCTCCCCGTCTCTGACTGCCGAGATGGAGTGTCACGATAAAATTGTGTTCCTTATTATAGCGTCCATTGACGAATTTAACTCCCGAGGAACGGTTAAAATCTGTTCCGTGTCCATTTCGGGCGTTTCTAGATTGAATTAAACGTGTCCATCCACTCAAAAACCGCCTGACATCACCCGTCTCCGATTTACCTTCCCGGCCGAAAACGACAAGACCCGGACTCGGTAATTCTAAGTATTAGCTCCGTGCCTCTTTTTACCTTGGAAACTGGTTTTGTTCTACACTTTCAGGGCTTCTGATGCTGGCGGTGGGTTTGTCTGTTGTCGGCGAAATGGAATATCCCTTCGCCATGTTTGGTATTGGCCCGGGGGGGGGGGGGGGGTTACCCATGCATTAACAAGTTATTGCACCTGCCGGACGGGATATGAACTGTTCGAAACAGACGTACCCGCGCTGTCTTGCGAAGATCGTGCGTGGCAACCCCTTATCGATCGGACTTCAGGGGTTAATTACATTCGTCCGACAAAAGTTCGGTATTATTACAGTTTCGGTCAAATTCGGATATGTATTATTTTATTACTTGTTACCGTTCAATCTTGAGATGATTCATACGAAAAACTTACTCGAATCTTGCGCAAATTAATGGTTACGGAGATATTTGCCGATAAATATTGTTCCTCATTGTTATCCCATCAAAGTACGAGTTACAAGGTCAGACAATACCCGCCCCGCCTCCATAGCTAACACGGCAAAATTGTAGCCAGTCAACACCGAAACTGAAATTTTACCTAAAAAATAACACCACGTAGCCTAGGGGTGTTGACTGGTTACAATTTTGCCGTGATAGCTATGGAGCGGGGGGGCGGGGGGGGGGGGAATGGCGGCTATTGTCTTACCTCGAATTAATTAAACGTGCATATCCCTTAAATAGAGCCTTTTCAACCCCCGCCAAAATGCGGTCTAATGTCGCCGATTCCGACTTCGAAAAGTTATAGATTTACTAATTCCACGGCCCTTCTGGGGGGGTCCGGGGGGGGGAGCCCCCCCCCCCCCCCCCCCCCCGGCCAGGTAAGGGCACGCCTTCATATGTTAGGTTAGGTCGGTTTCGTTAGTTTCGGTGGCGACCTAGGTCGGCTGGGGGGTCCAGGGGGGCGAAGCCCCCCCCCCCCCGGGCCAGGTAAGGGCACGCCGTCCTAGGTTCGGTTAGGTCGCCATCGCAAAAACGTGATAAATAGCAATGATCTGATTCCATTTACCTTTTTTTTTTTTTTTTCGGCGGGGCAGTAGCCGTCCCGTGGTCCTTCACTGCCGCCCCCCCCCCCCCCCCGTCCAAAAATAAGATTCACTTTATTCCTCTTATGGGAGAGGCCTCTCTATGCCAGGCCCATGGAACAGGCGGCCAAGGTCGCAGTCTATCGACACCAAAGGCTATTTGACCTGACCTCCGACCTCAAGTGACCTTCAAAGCGATAAATGAAATAGGTCACAAGTAGCAACTTTTATGAATGAAGCGGCGCCGGTTTGTTTACGTAGTTGTAGTAGTAACTGAGCAGTGCTCCCGTTGTAGCGGCTCTCCTTCTGGGCTCCGTTTCTCCTTTGGTTGGCCTTGTTTCAGCCTATCTTCTCTATTATATATTTCTGAATAGATTATTGCCTCTTTTTCTATTTAAAATCTAAAAAAAAACTAAAAGATATATATGAAAATTGAGATTTTAGCCATTGTTTCACCTTTATCTTTCTGATGTGGCTGCCAAATGATCTTTTAAGGCTGGTTTTTCCTTCGGTTGGGCTTAATTCAGACGTTTTCCCTATTATATCACATACTTCAATAGATAATCGCCAAGTTTCTATCTAATATCTATAAATGTGTATTAAAAGTGAGATTTGGCCATTATTATTTTCAGTCAGGTCCTGAAATTACTGTATTTTTTTATCATTTTAATAAATGCTTAAGATTTTAAGTCATCTCTTTTCTGAATAAATAGTTAGTTCCTGTCCTCCTAAATCTTCTTCTGTCGTTTAGATCTAAAGTGTTCTTTTATGTAGATCTAGCTGTCATGGCAAGCTTCTTCTCTTATATATATTTTTTTATTCATATTTTTCAATTATTCCTCCTTCCTGTTTTTATTCTATTTTGTTTATTAATTTATCTTATCTATTTATATATCTTATTAGTTATTATGCTTCCTCTCCTGTAACTGACTCAGTTTTGCTAAAAAAAAATTGATGTGTAAATCCTTCACATACCTTTAAATTTATTCTCATATTCTAATCATTGTTTATAAATTTAATTATCTATTTCTCAAGCAACTCCAACTTTTGAGTTATTAATTTTTACAATCTTTATTCCCACAATCCATTGCACATGCTCTGCGTCATCTATATTGTAGGCCTACTCCCAGTCGTTGAAAATTAATGCAGTAATGTAATATGTTTAATCATTGTTTCTCCTATTTAGGCCAAATTCTGATATTTCTTCCAAGGACAATCTTCTATCACTTGCAAAAGAAGAGGCTTCCAACAAATCTCAATGTTACATTCCTGAATCATATTAGAATCACAATTTTTTAAAAGTAAATTGTATTTTTCCTAACTATACAAACTTGAGGTCCTTTACATTTGGAATTACAGCGAAGCTGGAAACGGCCGTTAAAACTCTTGAACAAGGTGGTTAGGCAGTAACTACTGTCAGGTAGGCGGGAGTCCCACCCGCCCGGATGCAGACATTCCAATTTGCCTTACGGCCCAGGTCTCAGATTAAGGGGTGGCATGAGGCGGGCATAATATATAATGTAAAGGACCCCGGGTTTGTATAGTTAGGAAAAATACAGTTTACTTTAAAAAACTGTGATTTGTTCCTACACGATATATAAACCATTGATCCTTCATATTAGGAAACTCACTTGTTGGAGGGAGGAATCCGAGCGAGTCTCTGAACTGACTGGAGTTCGCCACACTGGGCTACTCCTCCTGGTTGAAAGAGCGAGGAGAAGTACCCTGCCTCTGACACATTGATCGGAGTATAGGAACTGTGAGATCAATCGTCAGACTCCTGGATCTTTTCAAACGAATGAGGAATCGTAACTCATACGAAAATAGGCTAGGGAGAATCTTAAGAGTCGGAGGCAGTAAGGCAAAAACCAGAAAAGGGTTTGTCTTATTGCGGGGTCTCTTCTATGATTCTAAGAAAGAAAAATAGAACAGGTGCTTGATGTGTAAGCTCACCGCATCAGACGCCAGTTGCAGCAAGTGTCGGTTCGAGTCCCATTCTCTGCCCAAAGGAAGAGAAGCAGGGGGATGAGGAGGAGGAGGAGAGGTCGGTCACTCTCGTAATCCCTCTCACTTCCAGAACCGTACACCTTAGGCGAGATGCTACCTGTCCTCTGATAGGAGCCAGGTAAGAAAACACTTGTTGAGCAGCCACCACAGGTCCAAGGAAAAAGGTTTCCGAGGACTCGTGGGCAAAAACCCGAAGGTAGAAAGACATAAATGTGGTCTGATGAGACCACATCTCTGCTTTCAGATCGACAGAAACTTTCGGAATGCGAGGGATGGACCAAGCCATTGATTGACTTCGTGAGCTCTCAGACGGAGTGTACAGGTGTCGTCAATGTGAGCTGCAGAGTACACCCTTCCGACATCTCACATGGCCAGAAAGAAAGATATGTTCTTGGACACTTCTTGGGTGAGTTAGTACTAGCGCAAAGTCGTCGACATCCATTAGAGATGTCAAGTCTTCTTCAGAAAGTACCACAGCACCCTAAAAGGGCAAAGCAGCAACTGATCTGGATCATCGACTACCAAGTCCAAGGCGGAGGGGATCATGAGGAACTCGAACCTGGCGACAGATGCCGATGGGTTCGGAGTCTGCAATGACATCTGGGGCAGAGTTAAGATACTGATCCCCATCCCTTGAATGCTCACAGCAAAGAAGGTCCATGTATATCGTCTATCCTCTTCTCCAATGCCAGGGGAGGATGAGAGATGGTCTTGAGAGTTGGATCTCTGTCTGACGACTCTCGCAAGGGCGCGTGCAGAGCACGAGGCAGGAACCCTAAACGAGAGTCACACGCCACCCAGGGGCCTGAGGTCCCAGGGAGAGCAAGACAGATTGAAGCTTCTCATCAGTAGCTAAATCTTGACTGAGGAGATAAGGGGTACTTTCAGATGAAGGACTAGGCCGAATTTGGACCTAAGTCTTCACAACTGAACCAGAGGGAAGCAACTCTCGGCGAAGAAGACGACGAAGAAGTCCGCGACCTGGAAGCAGATAGTCTCTAGTCATGGAGGCATAGGAACTGTACTACCTGAGAAACCGCTTTACGTGTTGCTGGCACGGAGGGTCGGGTCAGGGAGGAACTCTTCTCGGTGCCTTAGAAGCAAAGCTAGCAGGTCGGGCAAAAGGCGAAGTCTTCCGGCATTCGTCAAAATTCGGGGTGAATGACACTTGCTGAACACCTTGAGAATTAGACAAATATGAAGGGATGACAAAGATGTTGAGGTTGTACCACATTGTCAGCATGCATCACCGTAGCAGCCCGTGGGTCTGGTACTATATAGCAGAAGACCTGCAGACTTCTGTTGTGCCAGGCAGCGAACAGAAAGACGATAGGGATCCCTCAAATTGAGCAACCTCTCTTTGAAGACTTGAGTGAAGGGAGCTCTCTGTCCCTGTCACTTGACGCCAGAGGCTGAGCTTGCCTGCCAATACATCCCACTACCTGGAATTTAACTGGCTGATGGCTCTACAGAGTGCACCAAAGTTCACTTGAGTACTTGTAAAGTCAACCGGAGCAACGGGAGGGAAGCAAGACCCTCTTGTTTGTTGACACATGCAGTCCCCACGAAACCCCAGCAAGGAGCAGTGAAGAGTTATTTACGGGGGATGCCGTGGTCCTCTCCCTGAGATCACTGTGCTGACAAATCAGTGCGAAGATCTCTGCGAAAAGAAAATAACCTCGCCAGAACCCAGAAAACCATCCTCAACTACCCGGATGTACGGCGAGCCAGTCCGAGAACCAAGCCCGAGACATAGATCCTTGTATCAGAACTCCAAAAAGAGGCGAAACTTGTCTGAGTCCTCTTTATCTGGCTTGCATTCCCCGGCAGCAACTGAAAGGGTTTTAGGAAAGAAGAGAGGAGAAAAAGCACTCTTACCTGTCCTGCTAGAAGAACCAGCAGGAGAGGCTGACCGCAGGCGACCCTCAACCAGAGGTGATGACGGCAGCACAGAGGAAGGAGAGCACTAATGCCACGGCGAAGCGTTAACCTGAAGAGAGCAAAAAGTTCACTCGAGCTGAGTCTTCTGAAGGAAAGAGAACCTCGACAGCATTCGGTTCGCCAAACCGATCATGTAAACGCGATCAGGGGCTGGGCGAGCAAGCCAAATCGTACGAGTCGAGCGAGCCGAGCCGATCCCGTAAACGCCATCAGGAGAGCAAGCCGAGCGAGCCGAGCCAGTCTCATGACACGATCAGGAGCTGGGCAAGCAGGCCGAGCCAAGCGAGCCAAGCCGATACGAACCGATCACGTAAACGCGATTGGTGGCTGGGCGAGCAAGCAGGGCTGAGCCAAGCTGAGCCGGGGAAGCTCAGCCGTGAACTAGCGCTGTCCTCAAGACATGCTTTAATCTCCTTCGAGGCCGAAGCCCCTCAAGGAGAAGGTTTAAAGGGGATTCTTGTGTGCTAACCCGAGTGCTCAGACTGAGACACAAGTTTTGGAACTGACCAAACACTCAAAGTGAGGTAGGCAGGAAGCGTCAAAACACCTGAGGGTCTCGACACCTTCTCTCGTCCTGTGCCTAAACCAGACCGGAAAGCAAACTCCCTCGTACTGGTTGGGGAGTGCCCGTAATTCCGCAGAGTCCCGGACACTCAACAACTCGCTAGTCGAGCACGCACTATACCAAGGAATCAGGGCGCTCGAGATTCCACGGAGTCCAAGCACTTGGTAAGACTCCTGAATCTTGTAAGAACAATCATCAGGAGTAATCTTCTCTCAGCTTCCGAAGAAACTGAGGAGGGACAGGCACAGAAGCAGTCTTAGGAGCAGACTTCCAAGAACTTGAATCGAGAGCGCGGGCTCGAAAGGTCGCGCACTCGAGGCCCCCCGAGACACGAGACCCCAGTAGGGAATGAGAATCAGTTCCCGACCCCTAGGGCTGGGAAGAGCCAAACAAGAGAACCCACTGCCTCTCTGGGGAAAAGTAGTCCCTCAGAAGTCCTGCAGGACCTCTGAAGGGAACCACCTCCTTGCTCATCCAGGTGCAGAAGCAGACGGGACCACAGGTACGACAGGAGGCAGTGGCACAGCACACATGCGTGCCAGAGAACAAACAGCAGTTGGTCCCACTTGTCAGGGCACAGTGTTGACACCAAAGTGAGGATCTTAGGCATTAGCGTCACTGTGGTCGTTGTCGAAGTCTCCATTGCATGAGGACAGCCTTCCTGCCACAGGGAAACTTAAGATGTGCCTTACGATGCTTGCTATCAACCTGGAGAGAAAAGCAAAAATGATTAGTAAAGGGAGACTCCTCTCGCTCTGAGGGGGATTGCCCTACGAAGCAAGAGGAGGCCCCTGAGAAGAGGTCGTCCGACCAACCCCCCGTGCCAATCTTCGCTTGATGAGCGAGCAATTAGGACAAAGGAGAGACAGACAGGAGGGAGCCACCTGAAGGAACAAAGGGGCAGTCACCAACGGCGCCATCGGAGGCAAATAACCTTCCGACAATGCCCGGCAACCCCCCGCCCCCACCAATAAGGCTCCTCCCGGCAAGACCACCAAAGCCCAGACAGCGCAGAGCAACACTCACACAAGACAGAAAAAGGTTACAGTCACACCCCAGAACAAGGAGCAGAGGGCGTGAGGTCCAAATGGTAGGGGAGCGAAATTGGTACGGCTCTGGTCGCCAACACCAAGAAACACACACTGGGGAAAGACGGCCTTACCGCAAGGCTATCAAAATTGTGGGTTTGTATTAAATAACATCAAACACAGAAAACGCACACAAAAAATCCCACCGGGAAACAAGAGCTCAACGGCAACCAGGCAGCGAACTCCGAAAACACGTCTGCACAGCAGACGGCCGAAAGCAAATTGGAATGTTTACATCCAGGAAGGCACGACTCCCGGCTACTGGCTGGCAGTTACTGCCTAACCACCTTGTTCAAGAGTTTTAATGGCCGTTTCCAGCTTCGCTGTAAGTAATTCCTAATGTGAAGGACCGATGGTTTGTATATTGTGTAGAAACAAGTATCTTTTAGCTTTTTTATTACTATGTACCATCTCATACTATATACTTCTATTGTATGTATATATTATACTCAATTCTTTATATACTGTATTGTCTATTATACATTAATTTCCTTGGGTGTCTTTCTGCATGTGTTGTGTGTCCCTCCCCTCCCCCTCTCCCTCTCCTTCCCCGCTCCTTCCTCCCCCTCCCCTCCCCCTCCTCCTTTTCCATCCCTCTTCCCATTACCAAGTTTTGTGATGAAATAAAATGTGTTGAGATTAAGTACTGTACTATTTTAACAAAATATTTATAGATTTGCAAGGACATCATTTTTTTTTTATAAAAGTATATAATACAGGTTTTTCAAATCAAAATATAACTTGCTTGACCTTTAGAATTTATGAAGTGTTTACTTAACCTTCTGTGGTGACTATGAACCCCCTGCATAATGAGGATCACAGTAAGTACTACTGTTATACAACTGGTGTTTTTAAGCTTAAAGAAGACATTATAATCCAATGGGTGTTCCTCCAGCTGGTGGAAGAAATGATTCCGAGGACAGATTCTGGATTTCTTTCGGACATCCTGGAGTCTTTAAGAATTTAAGACGACGTTCTAATCCAACGGGCATTTCCCCAGGAATGCTTCAGGAGCTGAAGACTGCTTCAGTGGGTCCCGGAGTTGTGAAGACATCTTTCGAGAACGTTTTGATAACTGTCCAGAAATTTTCAATATAATAAAGGATTTTTGGCTGAGCTTTGCTATTTCCATTTTGGAATGGACTCAGTGGGTAATTCCAGAACAGCAGTAGGCACTACAGGTGGCCGTCCCGAACCGCCAATGGCGTCGGCATTGGTTCAGAACCCGTCAACAGCTGCTCCTGCGCCTACACCAAGATATGGTCAGTTGTTAGCGTGCGACTGGAAGGTCAACTGGGTTGGTGCTGCTCGTAAACTATTGCTGACTATCATTAGTAGGGTTAATTTAGCTCTGGGTATGGGTATGGTATGGATATGGGCATGGGAGTGGTATGGTATGGTATGGGTAAGAATATGAGTACGGGTATGGTAAAGATATCAGTATGGGTATAGGTATTGGTAAGGTACAGGTATGGGTATCAGTATGGGTATGGTACAGATATGGGTATGGAATAGATATGGGTATGGTACAGATATAGATATGGGTATGGTACGGATATGGGAACTAGCAAATGCGAGTGACAGAGCATCTGCTAATATATATGTTCATCTACATTAATGCATTGCGATAGTCCTTCCATATTTTTCTGGTACTCTCAGTTAGTGTTGCTGGATCTGAATCTGTCCAATGACAGTCGCTCAAACTGTTCTAGTTCGCGTCCTCGTTGGCTTAGCAGTCGAACACAAATCGACCCTTAGATAAGACAAAGTCCCTGCTAACTAGTATCATTCTCTTTAACATCAAATCCTGCCTTATATCTTCCCTAATGAATACTTTATTAGACCTTATCCCGAGAGAGAAGTTGTGGATGGCAATGAACCAGATTTTGAGGATGGCTTCTGAGAGCCTCTAAATCAGTTCTCATACTGGATGGGTTACTTAAATACAAGCATGGTTAGAAAAACAATTTAATGAATTGTAAATTCAATGACTACATCCCTAATTAGCCTACAGGGGTCAAATTCATAGTGTGATTTACAAAACGAGAAAAGTACATCGTACAGTCAGAATCAGTGACTTGGCAGCTGAAGGGAGAGAATGCAAGAGAGTTCAGGAGTGAAGTGGAAAGAGCCAGAGAAGAGAGAAATGCAAATGGAATGTCAGAATTGCCTGAAGAGACATGGGATGATATGGAAGAGACTGTGGTTCCAGCAGCAGCCAAGGTTTGTGGGAGGTCAAGTAGCAAGCAGCAACAAGAAAAAGAAAATGGTGTAGGAATCATGAGGTTCAAACAGCTGTGAAGGAAACGAGTACAGTGAACACCCTGTATTCGCTGGGGGTGCGTACCGTACCCCCCGGCAAATAGCGAAAACCCGCGAATACTTAAAACCCCTCTAAAAACACTTAGAACTGTCTCTTTTGATAGTTTAGACACAAAAAAAACCCCTCTAAAATGCTTATACCTAAGTATTGTAATAGTTTTATCACAAAATGTGCATTTAGTCATGAAAATGATATGAAAATACAGTAATTAGTGAATATTTCTCAGTGAAAAATACAGTGAATGGGCAAATTTTCCGCGAATAACGGGTAGATACGTTCCACCGAGAAACCCGCGAATACGCGAGTCCGCGAATAGTGAGACCGCGAATACGGGGGGGTTTACTGTACAGCCACAAGAAGGTGGGAAGAAGATAGCAACTCCCAACCAAGAGAGGAGTATAGACAGACAAAGAGAAAGGTAGCTATTGCAAAGGGAGAAGCCATGAGAGAGTGGTATGAGAAGATGGGCCCACCAGAGCGAGAAAAGACAATCTACAGAATTGCAGAAGCGAGAAGGAAAGACAGGCAGGATGTAGGAGGGGTAGGAATTATCGAAGATGAAAATGGAAATATCCTAACTGAGAAAGAAGAGGTCAAGAGAAGATGGAAAGAATATTTTTCACAACTATTGAACCCTGAGAATGAGTACGGAGAGCTGGAGAATGTTCCCCCAGTTGAAGAACCAACGGCAAACATCAGAGAGAGTGAAGTCGAGAATGCCAAAAAGAGAGGAAAAGTAGATAAAGTTGCAGGAAAGTCAGAAGTAACAATAGAAATGATTAAAGCATTGGGAAACCTAGGTGGGTGCACTCACTACTGGGAAAGATTCGGGATGTAGAGGAAACGCCAAGGGACTGGAACGGTATTTGCACGATTAAAATGTATGAACAAAAAGGCGACGTGTTAAACTGTGGGAACTACGGAGGAATAAAGCTTTTGGAGCAGGTGTTCAAGATGCTAGAAAGAAGACTCAGGAGGGAGGTTGAGAGAGCTGATAGATATACATGAACTTCAGTTTGGGTTTATGAAAGGAAAGAGCTCAGTGGGTGGTATTTTTGTAGTAAGAAAAGCCCAAGAGAAGTATTTAGCAGGAAACAGGAAAGTTTACATGTGTTTTGTGGATCTTGAAAAGTCATATTACAGGGTACAGACAAAATATGGGGAGACTGAGACATTCCCCGTGGAGGTTGGCCTCCATCAAGGATCAGCCGAGTCCATTCTTGTTCCTCGTCGTTACAGACACTTTGACATCAGAATTAAGGAACAACGAAGAACTGTGGGAACTGATGTTTGCTGATGATTTAGTCATTACAGCAGACACAGAAGAAGAACGGCAAGAAAGGTTTTTAGCATGGAAAGGAGCCCTAGAAAAGAAAGGATTGAAAGTGACCATTGGAAAGACAGAGCTAATGATTATTAGTAAAGGACTTGAAGAAGTAAACATTCAAGTGGAAGATGGTACACTGCTAAAACACAACAATGAGTTTAACTACTTGGGATCAATAATAATAGGAGGCAGGTACTGAGAAAGCAGTGAGACAGAGAGTGAAAGATGGACGACAAAAATGGATAGAAGGAACTGGAGTTGTTTTCGACATGGAAATGCCATTAAGGCCCAAAATGAAGATTCATAAGACAGCATCAGGCCCGTACTATTATATGGGGCAGAAACTTGGGCACTTAAGAGGAAAGAGGAGGGACTGTTGGACAGAATCGAGATGAGGATGGTGAGATGGATTGCTGGAATATCACTGCTGGAACGGAGGGAGAGACAAGATATAAGAATGTGTGGTATATGTAGCGTAATAAGAAGAGAGGAGGTGGAACCAATCAAGAGAGATAAGAACATACCAGTGATGGGGAGGAGGAGTGACGGGGCGACAGCGGATCAGACAGATGGATGCGGTGAGGAGGGATATGGGTGAGGTGGGATTGGGGGAGGAAGATGCAAAGAATAGAAATAGACGGAGAAAGTTGACTCGAGCGGCTGACCCTGCTATATGATGGGACTGATAAAGTCAAAAGAAGAAGAAGAAGAAGAAGAAGAAGAAGAAGAAAAAGTCAGAATCGGTCACTCAGGTCAATGAATCATTGGAAGACAGCTCGCAGTCAAGCAGTGACTTCAATGCCTCGTCATGTGCCGATCGAGTCTCTCCTTCCTCGATCCGGGAATGTTGGTCTAGGTCGCTCCTCCAGGAAAAGGTTTTCCCACCTTCCCCGCACACAAAGGGCCTCTCCCTATCCGCTTCCTTTCTGGAACGTGCCAAATCGTCTTCACCTCCAATTGCCGACATAAAATCCTCAGAGCGATGTTTCATGTCTCCACTGGACTTGCAACATACTTCCACTTCCGTCTTGATTTCTATCAGTGGCTCCAAGGAGAAGGAGGTACTGCAGTCCTTGCAGACGAACGGCCCCTCTCCTGCGTGGACCTTCAGATGTGACTTCCGTAAGAACACCTTGCCGCAGTCGGAGCATCTGAGGGGCTTCTCACTTGTGTGAGTCAAGAAATGTCGCTTCAGGCTGTTCCTCCTGGAGAACGTTTTCCCACACTCGTCGCAAGCAAACGGCTTCTCCCCGAGATGGATCCTCACGTGGCACTCGAGGTGCGACTTCCTGGGGAACGACTTCCCACACTCCTCGCAGGCGAAGGGACTCTCCCCTGTGTGGATCACCATGTGGGTCTTGAGACTCGACTTCAGGGAGAACGACTTCCCACAGTCCTTGCAGGCGAAGGGCTTTTCACCCGTGTGATTCAGGAAATGTTGCTTCAGGCTGTTCCTCCGGGTGAACGTTTTCCCACACTCGTCGCAGGCAAACGGCTTCTCCCCGAGATGGATCCTCGTGTGGGTATTGAGATGCGATTTGTGGGAGAACGACTTCCCACAGTCCTTGCAGGCGAAGGGCCGCTCCCCCGTGTGGACAACCATGTGGGTCTTCAGATGCTTTTTCAGGGAGAACGACTTCCCGCAGTCCTTGCACACGAAGGGCCTCTCTCCCGTGTGGATCGCCATGTGGTGCTTGAGATTGGATTTCTCGGAGAACGACTTCCCACAGTCCTTGCAGGCGAAGGGCCTCTCCCCCGTGTGGATCGACATGTGGGCCTTGAGGTACGACTTCCTGGAGAACGACTTCCCACAGTCGTCGCACGTGTACGGCCTCTCCCCGGTGTGGCTCCGGAAATGTCGTTCCAAGCCGCTCCTCTTGGTAAAGGCATTCCCACATTCCCTGCACACGAAGGGCTTCCCCTTGTCGACCTCCTTTCCGATAGGCAGCGAATTGTCGTCGTCTCCGAACGCTGATGTAAAATCCTCGCAGTGATACTTCATGTCGCCGTCAGACACATAACACACCTCCACTTCCGTCTTCATTTCTGTCTTGATTTCTGTTACTGGATCCAAAGAGACAGAGGTATAGCTGGCTGGGGCATTACTGCCCGCTAAACCTACATTTTCATTCTTGACGAGAGACAGGGATGCTGGATCCTCGGTCTCGCTTTTCAACTGATATTCCAAGATGCTCATTTTACCCTTTGGTCCTTCAATGTCTTTTTTTTTTTTTATTTATTTATGGGATTACCAACTTTTTTACTTTATTCTATTGTCATTCATTGCTTCTATCACTATTATTTTTTTCCTATTTTATTTTCTCCATTTCATCAGTGCACAAATTTGATATCTAGAATCTTTTATTTACCATTTTAGGAACATATTCAACACCTCACAAGAACATGCACTTAAATTCATCGCTGGATGCTCATTCATTCCCGAAACCTTGACGATGCAAACTGACGACTTCTCGTTCAAGGATGGAAAGTCTGAAATATGAGAAGGTAAAAGATTATTATAAAAAATTCACATAAAAATCAAAATCTTTAAAAGTAAATTGTATTTTTCCAAACTATACAAACCCGAGGTCCTTTACATTGGGAATTGCTTTCAGCGTAGGCTGGAAATGGCCGTTGAACTTTCGAACAAGGTGGTTAGGCAGTTAACTACAAGCTGGGAGGTGGGGGTACCGCCTGCCCGGATGTAAACATTCCAATCTGCCTTTCAGTCCAGGTATCATATTGAGGGGTGGCATGAGGTGGGCATGAAATGTAATGTAAAGGACCTCGGGTTTGTATAGTTAAGAAAAATACAATTTACTTTTAAAAACTGTGATTTGTTCCAACACGATATACAAACCCTCGGTCCTTTACATTAGGAAGACTCACTGGTTGGAGGGAGGAATCTGAGTGAGTCTCTATGAACTGATTGGCATTCACCACACCTTGTCTTCCCTTCCTGGTCGGTGAGAGCGAGGAAGGGAAAACTGCCTCTGACAAAATGATCGGGCTGTAATAAACGCGGGATCATTTGTCAGACTTCTGGGTCCCTTTGCATGAAAGAGGAATCGTCAGTTCATGCAAAGTAGGCCAGGAAGAACTTGGAGTCGGATGACATTAAGGCAATCACAAGCATTGGGTTTATCTTACTGTCATGGTCTCCTTCCCCAAACCAGCCCCTTTGCAAGGGGAAGGAGTGGGGTTGCTTCTATAAACCTGAACGGAAAATAGAACGGGAGCTCCCGTTGGGTACTTACCTGCATCGACCGCCAGATCTAGCATGTAACGGCACGTCCGCTCTCTTCCCGTGGGAAGAGAGCCATGATGGGGAGAAAGAAGAGAGGTCAGTCACTCCATATTCATTCTCCATATCACAACCGTACATCTTAGGCGAGATGCAACCTGTCCTGTTAAAGGAGCTGGATAAGCTACACAACTTGTTGACCAGCCACCACAGGACCCAAGGAAAAAGTGTCCAAGGACTTGTGAGCAACATCCTGGAGGTAGAAGGAGGTGAAGGTGGTCTGTTGGGACCACACGCCTGCCTTCAGCACCTGCAAAACCAACATGTTCTTCTGGAATGCGAGGGACGGACCAATGCTGTGGACTTCGTTGAGCTCTCGGACGAAGCGTACCGGTGTCGTCTTCTCCAGCAGCAGAATACGCTCTCCTTATCGTCTCACGAAGCCAGAAAGAGATCGCGTTCTTGGACACTTCTTTCTTGGTTGAGCCAGTACTAACAAAGAGTCATCGATACTCAGGCTGGAGACATCGGGTCCTCTTCAGAGAGCGCCGCAGCACTCTAACAGGACGTAGTAGCATCTCATTTGGTTCATTACCTACAAAGTCCTCTAGGGAGGGGATCGTGAAGGACTTGAACCGTGCGTCAGGGACTGAAATCTGTGACGAAATTGAGCATAACCAACCCCCATCCCCTCGAGTGTTTAACATCGAAGGAAAGTACATGTAGTTCGCCAACTCTCTTCGCCGATGCCAGGGCCAGCAGGAAGACGGTCTTGAGGGTCAGATCCCTGTCTGACGACTCTAATAAAGGCTCGTACGGTGCACGAGTCAGGTTCCTTAGAACGAGAGTCACATCACACGCAGGGGGCCTGAGATCCTTGGGTGGACAAGACCTTTCGAAGCTTCTCATCAGTAGGGAAATCTCGAAGGAGGAGGAGATGTTTACTCCTTTCAGCTGCAAGACTAGGCTGAGAGCGGAGCGGTAGCCTATTACAGCTGAAACGGAGAGAAGCTTCTCTCAGCGGAGGAAGACGAGGAAGTCCGCGACCTGCTAAACAGTAGCTCTGACCAGCCGCCTCTTGCTCGCTGGAGATGGTGGATAACCTCCAGCCATGAAGACACAGGGACTGCACTGCCCAGTGGTACAGCTCTACTTGGGGTTGAAACAGCAGGTTGGGCCAAGGGGGATCTCTCTCAGTGCCTCAGAGAAGAGAGCTAGCAGGTAGGGATACCAAACGGCCTGCGGCCATTTGGGTGCCACCAGAATCATTCTGGGATTCGGAGTGATCATCACTTGGTTGATCATTCTATGAACCAGACAGAAAGGAGGAAAGGCTTTAACGTTGAGGTTGTCCCATAGGTGCTGGAACACGTCCTCCACAGCAGCCCATGGGTCCGGCACAACAGAGCAGAAGGCCTGGAGTTTTCTGTTGTGTCGGGTGACGAACAGGTCGATGACTCGATGCCCCCACAGGTCAAATAGCCTTTTCGTCACTTCCGAGTGAAGGGACCATTCGGTTCCTCTCACCTGATTCTGGCGGCTGAGCTTGTCTGCCACAACATTCCTCTTGCCTGGAATGTACCTGTCTGACAGCTCTACCGAGTGAGCCACAACCCACTCATTCACCTCCATCGTCAACTGGTGGAGCGGGAGGCGATACTAGACCCCCCTGCTTATTGACGTATGCCACTACCATGGTATTGTTGCTCATCGGTACCACGGAGTGTCACATCACTCAATCCCGGAACTCTTGGAGAGCCAGGAAGGCTGCCTGAGTTCCAGGATGATGTGAAGGTGCTTGTCGTCTCGGTGCCACACTCCCGAAGTCAGCAACTCCTCTAAGTGTGCGCCCCATCCCTTGGTCAATGAGTCTGAGAACAGCAGCATGTCTGGAGGGGGAGTATGCAGGGATACTCCTATCAAGAGGTTCCTGTCGTCCATCCACCAGTGAAGGTCCTCTCTTACCTCCTCGGAAAGAGGGATGAGAAAGGACTGGGGGTCTTGGGACTGGGACCAATACTCCTTTAGTCTCCATTGTAGAGACCGCAGGTGCAGACGCCCATGAGGTACCAGCTTCTCCAACAACAACAGGTGGCAGATGACGACTTGCCATTGCCAGGCTGGCTGTTCCTGTCGAGACAGGAACAGCTGTGGACAGGAACAGCTGTGCTGCCTGCCTGAACCTGCTGATATGAGAGTCGAGTCCGATGGGAAGACTTTCGCTGCTACCATGTCTATCAGCATGCCCAGGTACTTTATCCTCTGCTTTCAGGAGAGATCCAACTTCCCAAGATTCACCATGACCCCAAGATCACGGCAAAACTCGAGGAGTCGATCCCTGTCCTGTAGCAACTGCGAGCAGGAGCTCGCCAGGACGAGTCAGTCGTCGAAATACCTCAGTAGACATATTCCATGCGAGTGGGCCCAAGCTGACATGAGAGAGAAGACTCTCATGAACACCTGGGGAATGGTCGAGAGCCCGAAGCAGAGTGCCCTGAATTGGAAGACCGTCTCCTCGAGGATAAAGTGGAGGTACTTGCGAAAGGACAGATGAATGGGTATTTCGAAATATGCATCCTTCAAGTCCACCATAAGCATGAAATCGTTCTCCTTGATGGAAGCAAGCATGGATCACGCCATTTCCATCGTGAACCGAGTCTAGCGAACAAATCGGTTCAGGGGAGAGAGGTCTATGACTGGTCTCCATCCCCCTGTGGCTTTCTCTACGATTAAGACATGGCTGTAAAAGCCTGGAGACTGGTCCGACAAGACTTCCACAGCACCCTTGCTCAACATGGCTTGCACTTCTTGCTGTAGTGTGGAGTCCTTTGGAGTTCCTTGGACGTATGTGTGGAGACGGACCGGAGTGTAGGTGAGGGGAGACCGAGACTCAAAGGGTAGTTGATATCCCTCCTGGAGGGCATCCACTATCCAGGTCTCGGCTCCGTGTCGCTGCCATACTGCCCAATGGCTCGGCAGGCAGCCCCCCACCTTCGGCAGCATTTGGGGGGGAACGCTGCCCCTAGCGTTTTCCCTTCTCGTTCTTCCCCTTGCCCCCCTTTTCCAGATTGGAAAGCAGACTGAAAGGGGTGGGAAGACCCACCCTTTCTAGAGGAAGAAGAAGGCTGGGTGCTTCCACGGGACCCCTTCGAAGACCGGGACTTCTTAGGGGCCGAGGAAGTGCTAGCCTTACCCGAGGGCCTGGCCGCAGTGGAACGCAAAGACCCAGAGGTCTTGGCCACTGCCTGGTGAACAAGCCGGTTGCTGTCATCGGCCCAGTTCTTGTCCACTGCAGCATCCACCAACTCTCTAGGGAAGAGAGAGGTAGACCCCAGCAACGGTCCGTTCCGCAGGGTCATTGCCGACTTGGACCCCACGGACCTGGAGAAGCGAGAAAGAACAGCGTCCCTTTGCTTCAGGACAAGGTTAGCTCACAGGTTTGCCCTCTGGTGGGAGAGGTAGGAGATGGCACTACCTCCAGACTGGCACTGTCTCCCAAAAGCGGAGTCCTCCCTGGGTACGATAGCGCCCGAGAAAGCAACCACCTTGTATACTGTGAAGGACTGCAGATCCAGCCAGGAGACTGCCTGGAAGGCCGCCATGGCGGTGGCTTCCAGGGTTGTGGCCTCTTGCTGAGAGAGGGATATACTCTCTGCAGTAAGTTGCTGCAACGAGAGACACGGATCTAGACGAACCAGGTCCGGATCAACCTGCTTACAAGGCAATGACTTCTCCGACGGTGCGTAGAAACGCTTCTGTCAAGGCAGAGGAGGGGGAAGAAGCTTGCCCGAGTGGTTCGATCTGAGAGAAATGTCCTACCCAGACACAAGACCATTCACCTGACCGAGTACCCCACAGTAAGCATGGACCACGGCAGCCCCACCGAAGCCTTGGGTTCCATCTTGGGTCCCCAGTAGGATTCGAGGCATGACGGATGATCCACAGATGAGGCCATGGTCCCTTCCCCGAGGTCGTTGTGCTGACGAACCAGCGCAATTACCTCAGCAATCGTCCTCTGTATCTTGGGGGTGTCCACGTCCTGGGGAAGAGGATCCTCGGATCCTTCCAGGCTGCAGTCCTTCCGATCTACTCTCCCTGCAGGAGGGAGAACCTCAGCAGACCCCCGTGATCCTTCCTGCACCACGCGGGAGTACGACCTGGCCGAACCGAGGACCGAGCCAGGCACATACACCCCCGAGGTAGAACTCTGAGGAGACAACTCGCCAGAGTTCTTCCTGTCCAACTCGCGCCCCCTGAGAGGAGCTCAGGAGGTAGAGGGGACAGGCAAGGAGGATCGGGCGCTCCCACTGGCCTTGCTGGCAGAGCCAACAGGAGCAGTGGGCTGGGTCGAGGAGAGCGCTTTCGCCTGGGCAAAGCGGTCTCCCAAGGAGAGCGGAGCGGCACACAAGCCGAGCTGCGCACTCACCTCCCCTGAGCCAAGCTGGCCGCGCGAACGTGGCCGGGGACTGGGAGGAGTCGAGAGCGTGGCTGGCTGGCGCCAACTTGCACTGTCCTCTGGACACGCCCCAGTCTTCCTCGAGGCCAAAACCTCTCGGGAAGACTGAGCAGGGGATCTCTTCTCTGCTTCTCCAGGTGTTCAGACCCGAGGGACCAGTGCACCTTCCCAGGAACCTGGCTTGGTACTAGAAGAAGCACCAGCAGGAAGAGTTGGGAACCTGCATGCCTGGACTCTTTCTCTCGTCCCGCGCCTGAGTACGTACGGAGAGAGGTTTCTCCCATACTAGACTGGGGTACCCAGAGCGACTCACGAGCGAGTGTCCGACACGGACCCGCTGGCCTTAGAATCAGGCTTTTTCAGCGCAGCGGGGGGGTGCAAACCGTGGTCTGCGCGCCCTTGGTTCCCGATACGATTGACCCGGGGGCCAACACAGCAGTTCCCTGATCCGTGCATCGGGAAGAACCAACGAGAGAACCCACTGCCTTCCCCGTGGAAGGAGGCAGTCCCTTAGATGTCTCGGTGCAAGACTACTTTTGGGGGGGAGAGGCAGGCTTCTTCTTCCTTGGCTGAGGAGCCTTGAAAGGAGAAGAGGCAGCTGACAATGACGACGAAGACAACGACACCTTCCTCAATCTCTTCTTCGACTTCTTCTTCGCCATCTTCCTCAGGATCGTAGTCTGGTCCCCAAATCACGGTGGAGCAGCAGAAGGCACAGGGGAGCCACGGAAGCAGGCGCATCCCAGGTAGTGGAGACGGTGCTTGGGCCAGCAGCTACCAGGGCAGATACAGCAGCACGGGAGCCAGGGCAGTCCAGGGACGAAGCCAGGGTTGGAGGCACGGGTGGCGCACGGGGAGCCAGGCCGGGCCGAGTGTCAGGGAAGCGAGGAGCCGGAACCGTGGTCAATGACGAGCGTGGGTCAGCAACAGGAGCAGGCATAGTCATGGAAGGCACCGACGACGTCATCATGAGCGAGGGGCCAGGCAGGGACAATGGGGCCAGGAACCTAGGAGGGAGCGGCACAGAGTGGAATATGGCAGGAGCGGCTGAAACCTGGGTGTCGAGGTGCAAGGCCACCGTCACAGGCAGCCTGCCGAATGACGACACGGTGACAGTCGTGGTGGTGGAAGCGGTGGCTGAGTGGGTCGTCACCAGAGTGCCAGACAAGTGTGACAGAGGACGCTTCCACCCCCAAAATCTGAGGACAAAGTCGGGTCAAGAAGGGAAGCCTCTAATTGCTCGGGGGGGAAAAAATTCGCCCCCGGAGCGAGGAGAGACCCCAGAGAGGGTGTCCTGAACCGCTCCCCCGTGGCCTTCCACACCCGATGAAAGGAATGAGGAAGGGGAGGGGGAGTCCTAACCCGAGGGAGAGGCAGCAAGAAGGGGAAGCTTGCCGGGAGGGAGAAACAATCATGACGGATCGGCCACCACAGGAGTCGTCAGGGGTGTGTTAGCCTCGGAAGATTCCTTGGCAGGCTTCCTATGGTAACGTCTCCTCCCTTCAAACTTCTTCCACTGCTCGGGAGACCAGGAACAACACTCGCTACAAGGCGAATTGCGCTAACACACACGTCCCTGTAAGTGGGGCAGAGAATGCGTGGGTCCATGTCAACGCTAGATCTAAAAGTATGGCATTTTTTGCCTCCTACTCCAGGACATACACACTGGGGGTAGGAGGGCTTCAAGGGCTTATCAACATTCATACTTAAGAAAAAAAAAAAAAGGAAGTTCCCACCGGGAAAAGCACAAGAGCAGTCAGGCAGAGAGCGAGAGAAACAACGTCCGCAGTCTACGACGGCCAAAAGCAAACTGGAATATTTACATCCGGGCAGGCGGTACTCCCGCCTCCCGGAGGGTAGTTAACTGCCTAACCACCTTGTTCGAAAGTTCAACGGCTATTTCCAGCCTACGCTGAAAGTAATTCCTAATGTAAAGGACCGACGGTTTGTATATCGTGTCGGAACAACTGGAGCTTTTATTCTATTGTTCATAGTAAACCCATCAATCATACTGAGCCCATATTAAGGTCATGATTTCCACAGACACTCCGATTCCCACGTCCTGCAGACGACCAGTTGTCCACACAGAAGTGTCCGTACACCAACAGTTCATTGGAACTTTGCTCATTCTGTTGTGTCTCACAAGACTCTCCACTCTGATGGACATAATCTTGCTGTCAAGTAACCTGTAACATGGATGTTAAGTGACGCTGTGTGCGTCAAGGACTCACTGAAATAATGTTGTACCAATTATTTCTTGGTTTCCATATCACGATTACTTCAATATACTTTTAAGAGTAACTTTTTGTGGTATTCTTTTGACAAAAGGCCTAGCAATAGTCCTGTCGACTGTAGTTAATAAGGAGATTATCTACCTTGTTACAGAGCTTCAGCGACCTTGAAAACTTTAGCCTTCACTCCTAAATGTATTAAGTTTTCGTGAGCTTCCCTTGGGAAGCATTATCAAAAATCCTGGGTCAAAAAGCTGGGCTTCCAAATTTCATCGTGGATAGTTTCCTTTGAAAAATAGCAAATTTTAACAGAAATTTGCATTTTTCCTAACATACAAAACTAAACTTCTTTACATGTGGATTTTAGCTTGTGACCCGAGCCGGAACAGCCATTCAAACTTACTGACAAGGTAGCCAACTACCAACAGATGGGAGAAGCCCCATCCACCTTTTCTGCACTCCACTTTGCCTTCTGGCCTAGGTCCCAGTGTGAGGGGTGGCTGAGTTGGGCCATACACACAGAGACCAGTGGTTTGTATGTCAGGAAAAATACAAATTACTTTTAAAAGTTTGCTATTCATTCCTCCACAAATACAAACCTTCATTCTTTGCATAGGAGACTTACCCACTGGTGGGAGGAGTCTGGGCAAATCTCTGAACCGACCTGTAGGTTCATCCAACCTGGGGCGAGTTACCTTCCTGGTCCGTTAGGAGCAGAGAAAGCAACCCCACACCTCTAGCTTAACGCACATATGGGATGTAGGGGATGATAGACTTCTGGACCATTAAGTATAGTAAAGGGTTTGTACTCCATTACCTCATCAGGCTGCAAGAACCCAACTGAAGTGTCGGAGACAATAAAACAGGTAAAATACAATCAACGAGCTTGCTTAATCATCTGTCCTCCTCGCCCCTTGCCAAGAGAGGTGGGGAACTTGCATCCCTTCCCTGCCAATGAAAAGACTGTTGCTCAGCCAGATAGCTAAGCTGAACCCACATCCATCCAGCCTGGATATGGAATGGCACTCTGAACCTCCGTTACCGAAGAGGGAGGAAGTACAGGAGAGGGAGTAGAACAGTCACTCCTATCCTGCCAACTGGATACCTAGACGAGGTGCTACCTACCCCAAAGGGAGCTGGGCTTGCTAACTGACCCGTTGAGCAGCCACCAATGGTCCATGGAAAGCGTATCCAAGGCTAGTGGGCAACATTCCGCGGGTAAAACAATGTGCAGGCGATTGTACCCAATCACCTCCGCACATAATACCCAAAAGCTGACAGGTTCCTACCGAGTGCAAATTACTCTATAGGGTGATGCCCCTACTAACATGAGCTCTCGTCTGGATTGCAATTCGTCTCCACCCTGGAAGAGAAGATGCCCATGGATTAACTTACAGAGCCAGGAGGAAGTTTACTCGAAAGACGCCTTCCTTGGCTCAGTCAGTACTAACCGAAGAGCTGTCGACATCCAAACCTGCCATGTTGAGTACCTTCAATACCGTATAGTGCTGCAGCACTCAACCAAACTCAGCAGTACAGTATCTCACGAAAGTCCCTACTGAAGTTCTTCAAAGAGACAAGGAGACAGGTTCATGACCGACTATTCTTTATCTTAGTTACAAAATTTGGGAAAATCCCAAACGCCGATACACGAGAGCCCAGATGACTCGCCAGTACCTTGCTGATGTCAGGGCTAACCCAGACAGTCTTTGAATTCAGACCTAAGTCTGATAACCCCCTGAAAAGACTCACGCAGACTCAAACTCCCACGTGCTAAAAAGGCAAGACGGCGAAAAAGACGTACCAGGAGAGAATCTTTTCGCCGTGCTTAAATAGAAGTAAGCGTGAGAAGAATGCGCCCCAGAGCTACCAGTTGTGACAAGCTGCAGTCAGGCACAAGCTCAAAACCTCGAATCTCAGCAACTTCTTTGCGATACAGGTGATTGGGGACCAACGTCCATTACTTGTATCCAACTGTACAGCTGGCGTTGAAGGGTCTACTCCTCACCTCTAAAGACAGACTCACCAATTTCAGTAATGCCCAGAAGTGTCTCCTACCACTCACTGGATGCATTTGACCATGAGGGCATCCTTTGGGAAACTAGCTGGCACCCCCATGTACAGTTGTCCTGACGTAGTCTCAGTCAACTGAAGACAACTTCGTGAGACTATGTTGTGGTAGGTTAAATTTGGGTTTGTGTGAATGGATTGTTCCGTTCTTGTTGTTGTGATGTTTTTCATTATGTTTATATTTTGTGTTTTTGTTATGAATGCCTGATGTAAGTTTTCATGTTGTTTTTTTTACTTGCCGTTTGCTTGAGAGTGGTAGGGTAGAGTAGACTCCCCTTCACCTAAGTGCCCATAGTGCTTGGATTGAGAGAACCTGGTTGAGAGACAGTGAAGGAAACAAGGCCTTTATTTCCTTCCTGAATGCTTGCCATGCTTTGCAGCAGCAAGTATTATTTACAAATTAGTTGTGTGAACCAGAGGCTGACTTATTCAAGTTTGCAGTAGAAAGTGATAATGCAGGACACTCACTATAAACTGATTGTTGTAGATTTGTTCCAATGGAAGTGGAAAAACATTGAGAGAGGAATCACAGTGTGAATCAGGTCACAGTGAAGTTGTGTACGGAATACTACTTAAAGAAGAATATGTTTGGTTCTCAAATGATCTTTGTTGGACTATACCAGGTAGATTTTGAAGATTGATCTTTCAAGCATTGGATGTGTTTCCATTTTGAGGATTAAGAAATAAAATTAGATTAGGTTCTTAAAATTATTGGGCAAAACAAACTATAATAAGCTAGGTTAAGGAACTAAGGATGGGTTTTGGTGATCTATAGTATTAAGTTAGGCTAAGTTTAAGTATAGGAAGATTGTTTTGGTAAATATTAAGAGTAAGTAGGAAGTAAGTGTAATGTTAAGGAAATAAATTAGGTTAAGGAAAATCAGAGTTTAATTTAATAACCTTCAAAACTGTTCCCATCATACTGCCCCAGTTGTGTAATATAAAAAGCCCCAACAATGTAGTGAGAGGAGGAGAGCGAGGTCTCTAAGAACCCGCTTCTAAGAGGAACTAAAGAACAGTGACAACCTCAAGCAAGGTGCGCTTGAAACAACAACTTGTGCGCACCCTCCCTGAGTTTGCTGATGCAAGCACCCTTCGAAAAAGATTCTTTTCTGCCGTAAACCAGAATTCAAAAGCAGGTTGTCCTATAGTGAACACTGCAACAAATTAGCCAGGAAAAATCCGGCGTACCCCTCATGAAAGAGTATCACCATTGTGCACTATTTTAGGTCTTGAGGAAGGTGACTGAAAGACCTTCTTCCCAGAGAGGAAAGCTGACTTGTTTCTGAGGCGATTAAAATGGGTGTATTTGAAAAACACTCACCCTTTTAGTCCCTGAAAAGAAGAGAGAAGTCATTCTTCACTGACTTCTAGTGCCAATCCTCAGCAACCCCCCCCTCGAAATGGGACCACCTTGATGTGGTGAGGTGCTCTTGAAACCCAGGAATTTGTTTCCGGGTTTGAGTGCAAGAGTCCCATATGTCATTATATATTGGTTTGGATGAATTTTTGTGGAATTTTCCAATTCTGATAAAATTTATATAGGACCTGATAAACAGGAAAAGATATCATAGCTGGGATTGGGTTTACGTCCGAAGCTAAATAGTGGGACGATTGTATTCTTGAAATACTCTCAGCCCTAGCAAGCGGGTTTGGCTTACACTTGGGCCACTCTAATCATGTTGTGCCATCCCCTTTGGGGTAGGGTAGGGAGGGGACATTTGGGAGTCGGTTCTCTCTTGTGCCATTGGTGGAAGAACAAACTCCGCGAAAGGCTGATGATATCTTTTTAAGGTTTTCAGGTTTATTTGTTATTTTTTTTTCTTATACTTAAATCTTTATGAATAGTAACTGTAAGGATTCAAGTACCCCTGGGCCCTTTGATGACACTGACTCAGCACAATTAACGACCTCTGAAACTGCCTCTGACATCCTTTGTCTAGGAAAAGCCAAAAAAAAGTCCTAACGTAATTACACTGGAACCTTATGCTCCAGTACAGAGCAAACCAAAAAAAACAAATACCGTCTTGACCCAACCTTGACTTACTCCGACTCCCTCTTCGAGAGTGGCGAGTGGCAGTTGGTCAAGGTTTCTAACCTATGAAACTGACCAGAAAATAGCAGCACTCAAGTTGGAAAATTATTTATTGAGGAGATACTCTACAACTGGAATGTCATCTAGACAATTAAAAGAAAAGACATGGCTTGTAGAAGCCACGACAAAAAGTCAGTCTGGAAATTATTTAACAATAAAAAAATATAGATAAGATAAATATAACAATTTTTGAAAGTAAATTGTATTTTTCCTAACTAGACAAACCTGAGGTCCTTTACATTAAGTATTACTTTCAGCGTAGGCTGGAAACGGCCGTTATACTCTTGAGCAAGGTGGTTAGGCAGTAACTACCGCCAGGTAGGCGGGAATACCCGCCTGCCCGGATGTAAACGTTTCAGGTTCAGACTGAGGGGTGGCATGAGGTTTGTATAGTTAGAAAAAATACAGTTTACTTTCAAAAATTGTGATTTGTTCTGACACAATATACAAACCGTCGGTCCTTTACATTAGGGAGATTCACTGGTTGGAGGGAGGAATCTGAGTGAGTCTCCTGAACTGACGAGTTCTGCACACCTGGGCTACTGCCCCTGGTTGAAAGAGCGAGGAGTACTGTGCCTCTGACATACTGATCGGAGTGTAGGAACTGCAAGATCAAATATCAGATACTGGACCTTTTCGCATGAGTGAGGAAACGTAACTCCTACGAAATAGGCTGGGAGTATCTAGAGTCGGAGGCAGTAAGGAAAAGCCGAGATAGGGTTCCCTTATTGCCAGTCTCTCCTTCCTCCCCTTGCTAGAGGAACGAGCGGAATTGCTTCTACGATTCTATAAGAAAAATAGAGCGGGTGCTCGATGTGTAGTCTTACTGCATCAGCGCCAGATCCAGCAACTATTGGTTTGAGTCCTATTCTCATCCCGAAGGAGGAGAAGTAGGAGGATGGAGAAGGAGGAGGAAGAGAGGCCAGTCACTCTCGGTATCTTTCTCACTTCCAGAACCAACAACACCCTAGGTGAGATGCTACTCGTCCTCTTGAAGGAGCCGGGTATGACAACATGACTTGTTGAGCAGCCACCACAGGGCCAAGGAAAAAAGGTTCCAAGGGCCTGTGGACAAGACCACGTGAAGACAAGAGTGTGGTCTAAGAGACCACGTCTTGCTTCCAGACCGACAGAAACTTCCGGAATGCGAGGGATGGACCAAGCCATCGACTTCGTGAGCTCTCGGGTGAAAGGTACCGGTATCGTCGTCGTCAGTTGCCAAGTACCTCCTTTGAACGCTTCACGAAGTCAGGAGGAAGATGTGTCCTTAGACACGTCTTCCTTGGGAGAGACAGTACTAGCGAAAACGCTGACGACATCCAGGTTAGGAATGTCGAACCTTTCGGAAAGTACCACAGTTCCCAATAGGACAAAGTAACGAATGATCTGGATCATCGATACAAAGTCCAAGGAGGAAGGGAACAAGAAGGACTCGATCCCAACAGTCGATGCCAATGGATTCGGAGTCCACCTACGACATCCCAGAAGGAGTCGAGGTATGATCCCCATCCCTGTTCTTCCATCTTCTACGCCAAGGCCAGGGTAAGATGAGAGATGGACCTAAGAGGCATATCTCTATCCGACGATTCTCGTAGGTCGAGTGCAGAGCACGGACAGGAACCCTAAACGAGACTCGCATGCCACCCAGGAAACAATTCCCTGGGAGAGCATGACTGAAGAAGCTTCTCGTCCGTAGCTAACTCTCGACTGAGGAGACAAAGGCTACTTCAGATAGAAGACTAGGTTGCAAGGGTCTACGTTCTTCACAAATGAAAGGGAGAGAAGCAGCCCTCGGCGGAGAAGACGAGGAAGTCCAAACTTGACGAGCGACTCTGACCCGACAAGAAGTTCCAACAACGACACCACCAGCGAAGTCGGATCTAGTCCCTGGGACAGTGTTGCAGAGGACTTCAAGGGATATCCAGCTATATCATTGACGCTCGGCGAGAAAGCCTGTGCTTGCAAGGAAACCTGGAAAGTCTCCCAGTCCTGAACACACAGGGATGTACTGCCTCAAGAACCGCTTCTTGTGTAGCTGCACAGGAGGACGGGTCAAGCGGAATTCTTCTCGATGCCTCGGCAATCAGGTCGGATGAAGGCGAAGTCTTCAAGTATTTGTCTGAAACTTGGGGGTCACCAATGTTTGTGAACCCCTAGTGAAACGGACAAATACAGAGGGAAAAAACGTCGATATCGAGTTTTCACCAAAAGACAGCATGCCTCAACAGAGCGGCCCCTGGTCTGGTATGAGGGAGTGAGAAAACACTACCAACTTGTGTGCAGGGAGGCAACAGAAGGACGGTAGGGATTTCTCAGTCCAGCAGTCTCTGCACGAATCTTCGTGAAGAAAGAGTGAGCAGCATGTTCTGTCCCGATCACTCAAACCCGACGCCAGGCTTGCCTACCAATACATCCCCACCAGGAATGCATCTGGTTAATTCAGCTGTCGAGTGTGCAATAGAACAACACTCTAGTACCTTCAAACGTCACGATGAAACAGGGAGAAAAAATGATTGCCTCCTGTTTGTCGACAAATGCCACTACTGTGGTTTTGTTGTTCAACGAAACCTGTGAGAGCCGCAAAACCCATCCTGAATTCTCAGATGGCCAAAAGGCTGCCCTGAGCCCAGGACGGTGACGAGAAGGTGCTAATCGTCCCAGTCACACAAATTCAAGACAAGGTCTTACCAGTGTGAGCCTATTCCTCAATCTGTGAATCCGTAAGTAGACACAAGATATGAGGGGAATATGCAAGCATATTCGAAGGTTCCTTCAATCAAGCATTAGCCTAACTCTTTCCTCATACCTCAAAGAGGAAAGAACGGGGAAAAGGAAGCAGACTTCCATTTTCCACCATGGGCAAGCTTCTGCAAGATGACAGGGTACCAAGGCAATTAGCTCTAGCCGGCTGGCATTTCCCAAATTGGGAGCACGGGAGAGGTGGTGGGATGAAAGTTCGATGGAAAGAATTGCCGAGACCTAAGGGAAATAGATACAGTACTTCTCCTGAAGGGATCCATTCCCAGGTCTCGGCAATGTCACTGCCAGTTCCAGAGACTCGATAAGTATCATTTCGTCCAGGCATCAGCAGTTGCAATCTTCTTCTGAAGCCTAGGACTTCTTAGCTAAGGAGTTGAGGGGGGCTGGCTTGAACTCAAGGTCGAGTTGAGATGACTAAGACCCAAAGTTCTTGGCCATTGTCCAAAGGACAAGTCAGTGCCCTGGTGGGAACCTTGATTACCGGGCTATCTGGTAAATCTATGAAAGAGAAAGGCAGAACCAAGTAAGGGTTCGTTCCCAAGGGTCGAGCAACTCGGGACTTACGAAACCGGAGATCCGAATTGGGACAAAGTCCTTCTTCTTAGCACCAGAATTGCCCAAAAAACTGCAGTCGGCAAGACCCTCCGAGGCAAGAATTCATATTGTGTCGAGGCAGGGGTGGAAGCTTGGTGTCTCGACCAGAATTAACTCCTTCGAAGAAAAGAATTCATCAGGTCGAGAACGCTCTCGGAAGCCAGGACCGCGGCAGTCCACAACACTCTTGGTCCCTCGGGAACTGCAAGGGTTGCGAGTGATGAAGGTTATTCATTGGGGAGCCATGGTTCTGTCCCGGGGATCCTCGCGCCAATTCGTCGGCTCGAAGTTCTCCGAAAACACGGGGGCGATCGGGCGATCGTAACTTGAAGAGGAAGACCCTCGCTGTTTCCGATGCGTGAAACTCCTGTACCTCTCCCCTGGAGAGAGGCCTTGACAGATCCCATGAAACCCTCCTCGGCTACCTGGTTATAATATGAGAGAATCGGGGGACCAATACCCAAAGCACGCTAGGCAGCCGAACTCCGAAAGAAAATTTCGTCGGAGCTCTCTCTGTCCGTCTCGCGCCTCTCGGAACAACAGAGAGGAGAAGAGAACAGGTGAGGAGAAAAGAGTATCCCTACCTGTCCTGCCAGTAAGATAAGCAGGAGAGGCGGACCGTGAGCGATAACCAACCGAAGGAGATTACTGAAAGGAGAGCACTTGTGCCGTGGCAAAGCGCTTTCCTGGGAAGAGCAAAAAGTTCACTCGAACATAGCCGAGGACGCGAATCGGAAAAAAACGATTAGGGCCGAGCAGAGCCGAGCCGATCACGCAAACGCGATCCAGCTGGTTGGTATGCGGCGGACTGGGAGGCAGGCGGGGCAAGCCGAGGCCGAGCCGAGCCAGTCTGGCAGGCTGAGTCGAGCCGAGCCAGTCTCGTAAGTGCGACCGGGGGCCGAGCTGAGCCAATTGCGCAAACATAATCGTAACTGGGCAGGATGGACTCGTCTGCTGTGAACAATTGCTAGTTTCCTGAACTCTAAACTCCTTCAAGGCCGAGGCCCCTCGAGAACTTCAAAGGGGAATTCTGTGTCTGCTATCTTGCATGCTTGAATCCTAAAGTTCAAGACACAAGAATGAAGCCAACCCGAGCAATCGAAGCAGCTGGCGGGCAGTATCGAGACACCACGTCTCGGCACCCAGACACCCGGGCGTCTCAGCACCCAGACACCCGGGCGTCTCGGCACCCAGACACCCGGGCGTCTCGGCACCCAGACACCTGGGTGTCCGGCAACCAGACACCTGGGTGTCCGGCAACCAGACACCTGGGTGTCTCGGCACTTTCTCTCGCCCTGTGCCTCTTGTAAGGAGAGCGCTCGTGATTCATAGAATTCGAGCTACCCACGAGACTTCCAAAAATCGGGAGCAGCTGCTTTGTTTCCTAATAGATCGAAAGAGCCAAGCACAAAACCAGTCTTAGAAGCAGGCTTCCAAGACTGGCAACGAGGGCGTGGCCTCGAGAGGCTGCGCTCTCGCAGCCCCCGAAATGCAAGATCCCACAGGAGAATGCGAATCGGTTCCCGCCCAAGGGCGGGAATAGCCAACGAGAGAAACTTGTCTCCCAGAAGAGAATCAGTCCCTTAGAAGTCCCGCAGGACTCCCAAAGTGAATCTCTTCCCTGCCTCTTCTGATGTTCGAACTGACAGGATCGAGACACCAGGCTGGGAACCCGACCGAGCACTGGCAAACACTCGGGGAGCGCTTGCGGTGTTGGCAGGAAGAGGAGCCGAGACACCTGGGTGCCTCGGCCCTTTCTCTTGCACTGCTCCCGAACTGGGCCCAGGAAAATCTCTCCAGACCAGATCGGGATACTCGATATTCCATAGAATCTCGAGCACTCGGAGCGGCTCGCGAATGAGCGCCCGAAGCAGCCCCCATCTTAGAGGCGGAACCTCTAAGACTCGAGAACGGGATCGCAAACTGAGGTCTGCGTGCCCGCGGCTTCCGAAACACAAAACCCAGGGCTATGTCAATCGGTTTCCTAACCCGAAGGTCGGGCAACACTCAGCATAAGTAGGAAGAAATTAGTGATGCCCCTTACACACGGAGGGCGGAAGCCCAAGAAGGGAACAAACTCTTACGTCCCGATGGATGTAGGGGAGTGAAGATATTGCGTCCCAAACTACATCTCCGAAAGTACAGGGGCGCCTTCAGTATTTACGTAAAGGGCTTCTGGAAGAGAAGCATTACCACTTGGTTACGCTACTCGAGTTACGCCCTTGGCCGTCAAACCCAAGCCACAGGCAGGGCACGACGGCTTATGCAAGGTTATCACAAACCGTGGGTTTGTATTAATAAATATCAAACACACGTATATATAAACAAAAAAGATCCCACCGGGATAATAAGAGCTTAATGACAGTCAGGCGGCGAGAGAGACCGAAAACACGTCAGCAACGCATGACGGCCGAAAGCAAACACGACATTTTTATGATAAAATGATGTTTCATTATACTTACCAAAACACTGTAAAAGCTTTCATCTCTTTAAAATCGACACGTCCGAGATATAAATTTTCAAACTTTGTTTGGAACGCTGATACAATTGGCGGGAGACCCAACCCCACCGGATGCCAGTGGGGGTAGCGTGGCAGGAGACATACCCATAGACCAAGGTCAGTTTCATTCTCGGTATACACAATTAGTGAAAACCTGAGATAACGTCTCCCCCTGCGGGGAGGAGGAAGCCTTTACATTACAGTGTTCTGGTAAGTATAATGAAACATTTTATCATAAAAATGTCATTTTCATTATAATGACTTACCAAAACACTGTAAAAGCTGAGTCCACATTTAAGGTGGAAGGGCAGGGGATGAGGTACCCGTTATTGAAAGGTTACACACACACAAACAAAAAAAGAAAAGGAACAAACTCTAACCATGGGTATCTTAAGGATCCATACCAACAAAAGGGCAGGAGTCACCTTACCTGGTAGATGGGCTTTTGCAGGGAGGCACTGCTGGTGGTTGAAGCTCCATTACCTGCAGAGGCCTTGGGCGTAAGCACTGCTAGCCGCTCTGCTCCATAATAACCCAAGCAGTCAGGGAAGTACACCGCTGACTAAGACAAGGGGTGACTTCCTTTTGCTCTTGCCCTGAGCAATTGGAAAGCAACCAGACTGAAAAAACGGGTCTCACCGCCTAACCTAAAAACAGTTAAATACATCCCCCTTCCCTATACCCTCAGCAGCTCAACTAGGATGGAGGGTACTCCAGGTGAACTGAGCACCCCCGGCTTCCCATTAACTCAGCAGCCATAAAACCACAGGGGGAAGGAAAGATAAGGAACCTACCCCCCTAAAACCAAGCCTGCTACCGATACGGGACCTAACGCAAACAGGTCCTGATACGCAACTTCGACCTCCCTAAGGTAGTGAGATGCAAACACCGACTTCGACCTCCAGAAGGTGCCCTGTGTGATCTGCGAAAGTGACTTATTATGACGGAAAGCCACTGAAGTTGCTATTGAGCGCACTTCGTGAATGTGACACTTGACTAGGCGTGCGTCCTCTTCGTTGATGTGCCTGTGCGCCTCTAAGATGAGTTCCTTGACGAAGAAAGCCAGGGCATTCTTGGATAACGGTCTGGTTGGATCTTTCACTGAACACCACAGGTTAGAGGAACGTCCTCTGATGCTGGCCGTTCTGGCTAAGTAAGTTTTGATAGCTCTAACGGGGCACAAAGAAGTCTCCAATTCTTGAGGGCCAGCCACTTCGGAGAGGTTCTGAATGGTAAAGGACCGAGGCCACGGGTTGGAAGGAGACTCGTTCTTGGCCAGAAAATTCAAGGTGAACGAGCAAACAGCATTACCTTGTGAAAAACCCACTTCCTTGTCAATGGCTTGTATTTCACTAACCCTCTTTGCCGTTGCTAAAGTAACCAGAAAAAGGGATTTCTTAGTGAGGTCTCTAAGAGAAAGATCTTCTAAAGGTTCGTACCTTGGAGACATCAACCACCTCAAAACTACATCTAAATTCCAGGCAAGGGCAGGTTTTGGGGTCTTAGCTGTGTCTAAGGACTTGAGGAGGTCTGACAAGTCTCGGTTATTTGATAGGTCTAACCCCCTATGGTAGAAGACGGAGGACAGCATAGCTCTGTAGCCCTTGATGGTTGATGGCATCAATTTTCTTGAATCCCTCAAGTAAACGAAAAAATTGGCAAGTTGAGTTATAGACGTCGAAGAAGAGGAGATACTATTTTTTCTACACCAGTTCCTGAAGACTGTCCACTTGGATTGGTATAATTTGCTCGAGGAGTCCCTTCTGCACCTCGCAATAGCCTCTGCAGCCTTGCTTGAAAAACCTCGCGCTCTGATGAGTTTCCTGACAGTCTGAAGCCTGTCAGAGCGAGAGTGGACAATCCCTGGTGGAACTTCATTAGGTGGGGTTGCCTGAGAAGCGACTTCTTTTGAGGGAGAAGCCTTGGGAAGTCTATCAGGAGATCTAGCAGGTCCGGGAACCACTCCTTCCTTGGCCAGAACGGGGCAACGAGGATCAGCTCGACCTTCTGATGGAATTTCACTTTGTTTATCACTTGCCTGATGAGCCCGAAAGGAGGGAAGGCATAGGCAAACAGGTTCGTCCAGTCTAGGAGCATGGCGTCCACCAAATGAGTCAGTGGGTCTGGAACTGGTGAGCAGAACACTGGGAGACGATGGTTCTTGGAGGTAGCGAAGAGATCTATTATGGGAGTGCCCCACAGATTCCACAGATCTAGGCACACTTGCGGGTGCAGGGTCCACTCCGTAGGGAGAGTCTGGCTCCGACGGCTGAGTTGGTCCGCCAGGACGTTCAGCTTTCCCTGCACAACCCGAGGGAACAGGGCCACCCTGTTGCTGTCCGCCCACAGAAGAAGGTCCCTCGCCGCTTTGAACAGGGCGAAGGAATGGGTACCTCCCTGTTTCCGGATGTAGGCTAGAGCCGTCGAGTTGTCGGCGTGAACAGCGACTGCTTGGCCTGAGACGTGGGTCGAAAAGTCCTGGAGAGCGAGGTGAATGGCCAACAGTTCCTTGACATTGATGTGGAGCTTCTTCTGTTCGTCCGACCAAACTCCTGACGTCCTGAGGTTGGCTAGATGTGCTCCCCACCCAACATTGGACGCGTCTGAGAACATCTGCAGGGATGGTTGTCTTGGGAGGAGATCTAGACCCTCCGAAAGCCTTTCCGGCGATTTCCACCAGAGAAGATGCCCCTTGACGTCGGGGGGAATTTTGAAGACCGTGGAGTCCGTTTGGGTCCTTCTGTCCCAAGAGCCCCTGAGGAAAAACTGTAAGGGTCTCATGTGCAGACGGCCTAACCTTACAAATTGCTCCGCTGACGACAGAGTTCCCAGGAGAGCCATCTACTGACGGGCGGAGCAACTGTCCAGGAGGAGAAACTTCTCCACCGTCTGAAGGCAGGAGGAGACCCTTTTGGGAGACAGAAAAGCCCGAAAAGCTAGACTGTCCAGAGTCATCCCCAAAAAAAAGAATCCTCTGTGAAGGAACTAAGCTCGACTTTTCCGTGTTCATCAGAATCCCTAAGTCCCGAGCTAACCTTAGGGTTCTGTGAAGGTCCTCCATGCAGCGGTCCCTTGATGATGAACGGAGTAGCCAGTCGTCTAGGTACAAGGAGATCCGAACTCCCTCCAGGTGGAGCCAATAACCTATCGGGGCGAGAATCCTGGTGAACACTTGCGGGGCTGTCGACAGGCCGAAGCAGAGGGCCCGGAACTCTGGTAAACTCTGTCCTTAAAAACAAAGCGAAGATACCTCCTGGAGTCCTGATGTACTGGAATGTGGAAGTAGGCATCTTCCATGTCGAGGGTCACCATCCAATCCCCCCAAGTTAGTGCCTGAAGAACTGAGCGGTTCATTTCCATGGAGAACTTGGTTTTCACTAAGTACAGATTGAGAGCACTTACGTCGAGAACTGGCCTCCAACCCCCTGATGACTTGGGGACTACAAACAGGCGGTTGTAGAAACCTGGGGTTGACACGTCCTGCACTACTTCGATGACCACTTTCCCTAAGAGAGACCTAAGAGAGTATGCTGTCAAGGAAATGGGAGAACTGGAGGAGGAGGTTGGGCGAACGGAAGACGGTAGCCTAGCTGTAGCACTTGCACCACCCACTGATCTGCACCTCTGTCTCTCCATTCCTCCCAAAAGAGGCTGAGTCTGGCCCCCACCGGCGCATGGAGGACAGGGATCCTACTTACTGGTATGACGACCTTGTGGCTTCGAGGAGAACTTGTGGCCCCTGGAGTTGGAGCGGGACCTTGAGTAAGGTTTGGACCTGGAGTTACGAAACGGATGCCTGTTAAGAGGAGATACCATCTTGGTCAAAGGAGCGGGAGCAGGCCTCGGTCTGGTGGAAGACATAGACAGGATGTGCGACGACGCCCTCTTATCCATGGCTGACAGGACGTCTTTCACTACTGCTTCTGGGAAGAGGCCCTCCTTGTCAAAGGGCGCGAACATCAACGCCATTCTCTGCGAAGAAGTCACAGCCTTAGACAAGAACGAGCACCAAGTTTCCCTCTTCTTCAGAGTGGCCATGGCGAAGAGGGAGGAAATTTCGCCTGCCGCATCATGGATAGCGATATCGGTGCAGGAAAGGAACCCCGTGATTTTTTCCAAGACGTCTTCTGCGACATTAGCCTGCTCCACCTGTTTGAAAATAGCTCCCATTGACCAATCGATAAAGCTGACAATCTCTAGGAGCTTGAAGAGGTTCCTGGAAAAATGTTCTACATCTAGGGCAGAAAAGAAGGTCTTGGCTGCCTCGAATGAAATGCGTCTTGAGGGGTCCACAAGAGAGCCGAAGTCCCCTCGTGCTGAAATTGCGGATCCCAGTGAAGGAGAGGCTCCTGTGCTGTAATAATTTTGCCTCCTTTTCGACAGCTTTGAAGGAGGGTACGCAAACGACGACTTACCCGAGGACCTCTTAGCTTCCAACCACGCCTCTACCTCTTTTAATGCTCTCTTGGAGGCGGTGGAGAGTACCAACTTGGGAAGTGAAGTGGCAGGACCTTGTTTTCCTAGACGCAACGTAGAAGTCGGAGAAGAGGGGGCTGTCGGCTGAAAATGTTGCGGGTACGATTGCAGCAGAAAGCTGAGCAGAGAAGCGTAATGTGAAGAAGGCCCCGATTCACCTGGGCCTTCCTCTTCACCAGAAAGAATCGGTTCCGTGCCCAGACCGTCCAGGAGTTGAGGAGGAACGAGTTCTTTATCCTCAGGAATACCAAGGACTTTGCGGACTACCTTTCCTAGCTTCTCTTCCAACAGAATAGACTCCTGGGAGGGCGAGGATGTAGCCAAAGGAGCAGACACTTCGTGTGTAGGAGGAGGAGTAAGAGGCCCGGGCACTTGCGGCGGAACTTCCTGGAGAGGGCTAGGCCTCTTGACTGCACTAGGTGACCTGGGAGAAAGCGTCTGAAATGTATTTTCTTGATCGGATCCCCATGCTGAGCAACCAGGTATAGGGCTGGCTGTCCTTTTCTTGAAGAGTTTAGTAACCCTAGGGCAGGAATTATCCGAAGATTGCCTCTTTAAGGGCCGAGAGGTCTGATCCCACTTGCGATGACGAGGAGGGGGGGGGATCCGAAGTGCTGGAATATGAAGAGACTGAAGATGAACTGCTGCTACTCTCACCTGAAGAGCTTAACCTTAGGTAGTGCCGCTTCGACTGCGACCGCCTTGATGAAGCTTCTGGGGACACCATCCTGCGATGTCGGCGATGGCGAGAAGATCGACACGTCGATGGATCACTTTCTCGTCTCCCTGAACCTTTTCGACGCTTCGAAGGCGAGTCAAGCTTACTACTTCCGCCACCAGGGCTAAGGCTTTCCTGTGCCTTAGAGGACGAGCCTGCTCGTGGGCAATAATTTCTGACCATTTCGCCAGCGCCGGACTGTCTTCTAGCCTCAGAAGGCGAACGGGACAGTTGCCTTTGCTCAAAAGATTCAGAAAAACGAGCAGACTCGCCTGAAACGCGATCGCGAACAACCACATTGTTATCACCAACACCAACACTGACGCCATCACCGACGCTAACGCCCGGACTACGGTGCGAGCGCACTAAACTTAAGACCGACTCCATGAAACCGTTCATTTGCGCTTCCATTTGATTTCTGAAAAGAACGAATTCTGATTTATCAGCCTCGAGGCTGGGCTTGGCTTTAGGGAAAACATACTGGGAAGCTGGTGAAGAAGAGGGGGGGAATATGAGAGGGGGAAAGAGCAGCGGTAGAGGAGGGGGTAGGAGAGGAGGAAGGAACAGCCGGTAGAGGAGGTGACGCCGATGCCACCACGCTTAAAGGCTTTCCTATCCCTATCCCTAACCAGCTTTATCTGATGGGAACTGCATGTTTGCCAAAACTCCTGACTCCATTCCATACATTCACTGCATGTGTTCTCCTGGGAACACTCTTGACCCCTACATGCTGTACACAAAGAATGGCGACCGTATTTAAGTTTAGCTAGTCTGGCGGAGCACAAATTCCCTGCGCAAACTCTGGATCCCGAGAAGCTTGAATCCGACACAGCTACGAATTCCCAGAGCTAGGCTAGCTAGATTAATGAACAGGCAATTGAGTACTTCCCCAAGGAGAGACGCCACAACTAAGCGCAAGCAGACAAAGGAACCCAAACAGTTTGAGGCAGACGGACGCGCGAGACGCGTTCCCAATACGCCCGAGAATGAAACTGTACCTGGGTCTGTGGGTATGTCTCCTGCCACGCTACCCCCACCGGATGGGTCTCCCGCCTATTGTATCAGCGTTCCAAACAAAGTTTGAACATTTATATCTCGGACGTGTCGATTCTAAAGAGATAAAAGCTTTTACGGTGTTTTGGTAAGTCATTACAATGAAATGGAATGTTTGCATCCGGGCAGGCGGGTATCCCCGCCTACACTCCATCGGCTCCTTCATGGCGAAAAGGGCAGGGCATGGGAGGTGACCGGCGCTGCCACATCAAGTACTCCCACTCACGTTGTATGGTATATGAAGGCAGCGTAAGTTATACAACACAGATATAATTGGCTGCCAATAAATTTTTGCCCAATGTTAAAGGCCCTCGTAATTTTCTAGCATTTGACAACAATAAAACAACACATTCATTCTTAAACGTGACAGAAAAACTTCCAGCGCTGCCAGTTCCTCCCTCGCGTGTTAAGCTGACCTCAGGGCATGAAGACGTCAAACAGCCCGTGCCTCCACAAGGGAAGCTCAGTCAAAACACTCGCCGACTCATTAAGGAGTCTGTCGCCTTACAAGCAACATGGAAGGAAGTCCTCGTTCCCGCATCAATCTCCATCCACAGGCTCGACAAATCGTTCGCAGGGTCGTTAAGTCCTTTCCTAAAGAAAAGGCGAACCGTGGACCCATTGCGGATATCAGAAAAACACTGCAACGCGCCTCAGAAGCAACGATGATACCGGAGAGAACAATCGGCGGGATTTGCAAAGATACGGGAGAGAGATGCGGCGGCGCAGCAATTTTCCTGGAACGGGAGGAGCATCAACCGAGAATCGAGACAGATTTCGACGACTCTGACAAGAGCGTTTTACGTAGCACCGCTTCAGACTTTTACGTGCGGAAGGAAGTACCGACGCTTGGTTTAATCGAAGGCGCGTTAAAACGCAAGAGATATTTTTCATCGGGTATGGGCATTCATGCCAAGGTATCTTGTACGTCATAACGATAAAATCTGATACGAAAACAAAGAAAAAGCAATTAAACATTCCGAGGAAATGGCAAAGCTGGAGCTAAGTCTGTAAAGAAGAGAAGATATACGAGTAGAAAAATGTCATGAATGCTCTCGCTGGAGAGAAACGAAGGACCGTATTACGAATGGATGATAAATTAAATAGCTGCCGGTAACCTTATTTGTGTGACCTATGTATATTTATGCTGCGCTCTCTTATCTGTCCACACAAACGATCCTTTTCAAATCTCTCTCTCTCTCTCTCTCTCTCTCTCTCTCTCTCTCTCTCTCTCTCTCTCTCATATACACAGTTGTTGCAGCTCATTTTCACATAATCTCTCTCTCTCTCTCTCTCATATACACAGTTGTTGCAGCTCATTCTCTCTCTCTCTCTCTCTCTCTCTCTCTCTCTCTCTCTCTCTCTCTCTCTCTCTCTCTCTCTCATATACACAGTTGTTGCAGCTCATTTTCACATAATCTCTCTCTCTCTCTCTCTGTCTCTCTCTCATATACACAGTTGTTGCAGCTCATTCTCTCTCTCTCTCTCTCTCTCTCTCTCTCTCTCTCATATACACAGTTGTTGCAGCTCATTCTCTCTCTCTCTCTCTCTCTCTCTCTCTCTCTCTCTCCTCTCTCTCTCTCTCTCTCTCTCTCTCTCTCATATACACAGTTGTTGCAGCTCATTCTCTCTCTCTCTCTCTCTCATATACACAGTTGTTGCAGCTCATTTTCACATAATCTCTCTCTCTCTCTCTCTGTCTCTCTCTCATATACACAGTTGTTGCAGCTCATTCTCTCTCTCTCTCTCTCTCTGTCTCTCTCTCATATACACAGTTGTTGCAGCTCATTCTCTCTCTCTCTCTCTCTCTCTCTCTCTCTCTCTCTCTCTCTCTCTCTCTCTCTCTCTCTCTCTCTCATATACACAGTTGTTGCAGCTCATTCTCTCTCTCTCTCTCTCTCTCTCTCTCTCTCATATACACAGTTGTTGCAGCTCATTCTCTCTCTCTCTCTCTCTCTCTCTCATATACACAGTTGTTGCAGCTCATTCTCTCTCTCTCTCTCATATACACAGTTGTTGCAGCTCATTCTCTCTCTCTCTCTCTCTCTCTCTCTCTCTCTCTCTCTCTCTCTCTCTCTCTCTCTCTCTCTCTCTCTCTCTCTCTCGAAAAACAGAGACCCGGAGGAACGGAAATATTTTCGAAGGAGTGTCGAGGCAACAAGGAACACCCAGACGCATACTGCCCCCGAGGAGACACTAACAAACGCCAAGGAGGTTAATGGCCAACCACCTTGCTCCAGAGTTTAATGGCCGTTTCCAGCCTGCGCCTGAAAGTAACCCCTAAAATCCCTAATGGAAAGGACCTTAGGTTTGTACATCGCGTCGGAACAACTTTCCTTTGGGGTCTGTTAACGAGCTGCAGGCGCGTCCCTTGACCTGACCTCAGGTGACCTTGATTAAAGGCAATGTGACCTTCAAATGATAAATGGAAAGGGTTTTCAGTAGTTACCTGATCATTGAGGCAAGCTGGGTTGTGTATAAGGAGTAATAGTAGTAGTATTAGGGGCGACTTGCCTTTGAAACAGCTCCTCCCTTTTATGTTCATGTTTCTTCTCTCAGTAATACCATAAATATTTTATAAATAAACTCGTTCTTATATTCAATTTATTCTTTCGACACATTTTCAAATAGAATTATAATATTAGCCGTCAATTCCTCTTTCTTTTCGTGATGTGGCTGCTGCACAAATCTATATTTCTAAAATGTCACTCTATATATATATATATATATATATATATATATATATATATATATATATATATATATATATATATATATATATATATATGCTGGACAGTAGAGTAAAGCAATGCTCTAAGTTTTCAGTTATTTCTTCACAGCACAAATATTTTGTATCTTAGTCTATTCCTGTCCTTTAATTCTAGTCTCGCCCCCTGATCAGCATTTGTTTTTTTTAGGTTTCTTCTCTCATGCTTGCTTTATATTTTCTATGGATTTTTAAGGTTGTCTTATCATTCATTTCTCTCTGACATGCTTTTTTTTTTTTGTCCCAGTTATTTATCATTTCTTTTAACTGCTTACCTTTAAGTGATTCAATTTTTACTTATGTTTATGTTTAATTCTTTCAGATATTCTTTTATTTGCAGAATCCAGGGGGTTTTCTTACTGAGCTATGGTTATCTCGTACAGGACCCTATTTCCACCACTCTCAAGTGTATGTTCCAGATAGAATATAGTTTATTATCTTTCATGCCCCTTAAGTGGCAGGAAGAGGCCACTATTTCGGATCTTTAAGCACAAATTATGTACTTGGTGCTTTCAGGGTTCTGTACACTTGGTGATCTACCTTTTGTAGTTCATCTATGTCTTTCTTGTCGAGTTTCATGACTTCCAATGTAGTTTTCCCTTTTTCACCCTGCTACAGCTTTTGCTGATGACTGCACGAGCCATATTTGCCTTCCTCTGCTTTGCTTTCATTTGCGCCCTTTTTATCTCTCCTCTGAATTTTTTGTCCTTCGTGTTGCTGATCGTTGCACCCAGGTATCTTATCTGCTTAGCTGCATGTTTCCTGCATCGTCAATACTGTACCAATCGCTGAATATTAATATATTGCTTTTATCTTTGTTTATATTTAGGCCACGTTCGCTTGCTTTTCCCTTAAGAGCCTGCATTGCTTTTGTTATTTCCTCAAGGGTGTATTGTCCGCACACAATAATGCCACTATCCTAAGGCCTATGACTTCATTCCTGAAACCTTTCGTTGTACTTTCTAACTTTTCGACTTTCAAGTAAGTTATTAGCAGAAAGAATACGGTTGAGCCATTGTACCCCTGCCGCCTTGTGCCATTTGCTACATTTCGCACTTTTTTGTTCCACATGGCTGAGGCTCAGACTTCTTATGTCTTTTGTTTTGTGTAGCCTGTATTTCCTCATGACCTCTATGAGCTCTTTTCTGTTAACCGAGTCAAATGCTTTTCGGAGGTCTATTGATACCACAAATAACGCAAAATGATGTCGGAGTTATTGGTGAAATATGACTATGCGTCTACAATTCCCTTTCCCGTAGAAGAAGAAGAAGAAGCGAATTGTGTGAAATGGGAGAATGTCATGACCACAGAGGAAAGATCCATTACGGTCATATTTCAAAATGGAAATAAGGGGAGGATGTGATATATGGCACAAATTAAATTTTGCTATAAAAGTTTATTTCATTTATAATTGTGTAGAGTAAAGGACTCCCGCTGCAGAGAAGTCTATAAGTGCTGACTATACAGGGCGCTGACCAACCGGTTCTTGGGGGTGTCAAAAAGGCATCCTGAAAAATATTAAATTTAGGGGGTTTCCTCGATTCAAATCGAGCTCAAAATTGATCATCTTTAGGTATCCCCTGTTTTCCAGCGCTGTAGCCACCCCCCCCCCCCCCCCCCGCCCCACCCCGAAGCGGTTGAGTGTGTAGTGTTGTCATATGAGTAGCCATACATTTATTGTTTATACGTTAATCAGGCTGTTGGTGTCTATTTTTTTTTATAACATAGTGCAGCAAGATATTTTATGATGATAATTTTTTGCTATTGATTTTATAGAGAGTTATCAGTGATAATATTGCGTTCTGGGTCCACTGCTATTTGGCATTTACACAGCTGAATTATCTAGCATTCTAAATGAGCACAAGGCTAAGTATAAATTGTATGCTGATGACACATTTCTATTTTCCTGTCGAAACGGTAGAAGACGCCATTAGTAAAACTGATGCAATAATGAAAGATATAAAAAAAATGGATGTCAGCGAAGAAATGAGACTTAATGAAGACAAAACTGAATGTATGCTATTTGGATCTGACAGTGCACAGCGAAAATATGGACACTTCAGAAGAATGACTATCGGTTCTTCAACAATAAATATTGTAGCAGCAAGTGAAGAACTGAGGAGTATTTATTGATAATAAATCGTCGATGAAGAACCTTATATTGCATATTACAAAAACCTGTAACTATCATATTAGAAACATTACGTTCATTAGAAAATACCTAAACGAAGATACTCTGAAAGCAGCGATTTGCAACCAAATACTTTCGAGGCTTTACTGCAACATTATATACTGCCGTCTCCCTAACTACATACTAAGAAAATTGCAAGGAGTACAAAATAGAGCCGCCAGGTAATAAAAGGACTACGTTCCCGTGACAGAATAACATCAGCACTAACTGAGCTACATTGGCTCCCAGTAAAAGCTACAATCGAATATAAAATACTACTTACAGTCCTTAAAGCACTGAAATATGATGAACCAACATATCTGAGAAACTGCTCAAGCTTCTTTAGACCAGAAATGAATATTGTAATCAGACATGCAAATGAAGCATGTAGGCTATTTGAATCTAGAACAAAATGTAGGTCAGGGAAGAGAGCATTTGTACACTGTGCACCAAGTCTATAGCCCACAACAAAATACAGCCTGAAGTGAAGATTATAGAAGAAGAAAGCAAACTTAAAGAGGAACTAAAGACTCCATTCCGCAGGAGCTACTATGCTAACGAGAAAACACTGAAAGACAATTAAGAAATATAAGAAGCACCTTATTTGGAAAACGTACGTGGGTCCGCCAGAGAGGGGATTATCCCTGTGGAGGGCTGTACGTATAGATTATTAGGACTTTGCTCCCTTTGCGGGTTCTAAATTCATTACTAACGAGGATAACACATTAATGTCATTACTGATCGGTACCACAATTAAGTGCTGTGACCTCTGAGCACCCCCTATAGACGTGACCTCAGGTCATAAGTTGCCGCGAGATACGGCGAGAGGTAGGCCCTACGCGCCTCTCTCAAATTCTCGCGAGTACTCACAGGTTGATTTTCAGACCTCAGAGGACCGCTATAATATGTTACCTTGTTTCTGTAAGTTACTTGTGTAACCTTAAAGTATGAACACAATACAAGTTTATCAGATCAAATTACATTCACCATTCTTAAAAACTGAAACACGGAAAAAGGAAATAAAATGGAGGGATATTGAAACGCATTTGTTGAATTTAAAGTTAAGATTAATTTAATAACAAAAGGTTAAACACATCAAAGAGCAATTACATGTGAGGCAAACGAAATGAATTACTCAAAAGGGAATTACAACTCAAGGGACAAGTTATACAATAACCACGAATGCAGAACAGATAATTCTCAAGTTCGATATCAAAAATAAATTCCAAATGTAACATTGCGCAATTTAAACATGTTGGTTAATTGACTGGTGGTGTGTGACAATACAATTTTGGGCGACGTCACGCCCATACGCATATACATAAGGATACATGAATTGTTATAACTAAAACAGTGCTCTACACTTCATGCTAGAATCATAGCAAAAAATCAGGCAAAATAATGCTTTCTCGAATTAGATGTGGTTCTTTCACCCTCATTACGATAATCAATAGAGACGTAAATATTTCGACAAAATACACAAGCATGCGAATTAATATATTTGGACTTCACATGACTACACATGCAAATGCAATTCACAACGAGAAATCAAATCAATAATTTCTTATGAGAGAGACGATCCTCATAACTACGCAGTAAGTGGTAGGTCGCAAGTGAAAACACAAAAACACTGGTGTTAATTTGTAATCATTTAGTCTGAAATGTTAATCAATTAGACATTTATGGATCAAACTGTATGAGATTTTGAAATGACCATTGCTGTGTAAGATTATATTCAGACGATTGATGCTTGTTCTAAAGATTGAAAAAGTTCTAACAATTTTTAGAATTATCTCAGAAAATAATTGTTGTGAGAAGAATTTCTCACAATAAGTGTTTTTGGGATAATATTTCTTGATAGTGACCCATAAGACTTTACGGCTTTTAAAGTCCGTTTTCTTTGTCAGTAAGTTATACAGAAACGTGTATGTTCGTTTTGCATACTCAAGCATAATAAGGAATGAATATAACTATTATATCGTTTACACATTTATTAAATTTTTCGCACTCATGACTTCTCACTTGTCAACACTCTCTCTTCATTGAAAATACCGACTGAAAATATTGCATTCCTTTGATTGGAAGTTTGTTCCGAAAATCGTCCACTGGGAGAAAAATTACAATATATAAAATATACTTTGTAATAGATTAAGTGGTATTTGTTAATAGTTTTACCATTTTTTTATTATGTTCCAGATTTTTAAGGCAATATTTTTAATATTGCATAGCCTGTCCTCGTGCCTAGTATATAAACTATGTAGATCAGATTGGTGTACATCCACGCATTCGTCACCGACACTACTCTGCAAGAAGCGTCCTATCTTTGTCGAGTACAGCATTCGATGCTGCTCCTTGGAACGAGTGATGGTTATGTTCTGAAAATGGTTTCCTTAGAACTCCCGACTACTCCGCCACACACTTTATGACACAAGACCTCAGAGTCCCCTCTTCATTTATGTGCAAGGTGATTTGGTCCCCCTCCGCGGATCGTAGCCATGCCATAGGGCAGCATTGGAGCTACATATTAGACCACTGAATGGCTAAACTCTGTAGGGGGTTTCCCCTTTTGTTCATTTTACTGTACGTCCTTTCGTATTCTCTTTTAAGAAGAGGATTAATTCTGAGATAGAGCGTCGCCTTACAATAGACCTCTTACCTACAGTATGTGGATGCTACATCTTCAGATAGAGTTGATGCCCTTATACCCCTTCTCATTAAACTCGTTACCTACTACCATAGACCGGGACTATCTAAACCGGTCCTGGTCGTTTCGGCCATAAGTCGCTTTAGGCCGTAACATCCAAAACAATGAAAGACGTTATGTTTGTGGTATTTACAATTATTATTTCATGTTTTACGTACATCCCAAGGGGCTGGTGCTAAACGCAGTGCCCATTTTGCAAGTAAATGTGCTCAGGGCCGAAACGACCCAGATTTTGAGCTTGACCACAAACGGTGCAATGAGAAGTTCAAGTTCATATATCAGGGAATAGATGCATTCCAAGAACAGTGGGAGCAGGAATACTTGCATTCCCTAAGATTAAAGTAAGAGATGTGGTGTAGTGCATAATGACACCTCGCTGCATGTGGAAATTGGCAAGGGTGCACTCGTCTGATGCCCAGCTCTGATGGACTGGGCAGAGTTGTGAAGTTACAGACCAGCAACTGAGTGACAACCAGGTCAGTTGACAAACTTTATCTGCTGGAGGTCTCTAAGCCAGAAGATGTGTACAGTGAACCCCCGTATTCGTGGGGGATGCGTCCCAACGACCCCCCCCCCCCCGGCTAAAATCCGCGAATACTTAAAACCCCTCTAAAAACGCTTAGAACTGCCCATTTTGATAGTTTAAACACAGAAAACCCCGTAAAAATGCATATACCTGAGTTTTTTTAATAGTTTTATCACAAAAAGTGCATTTATTCATGAAGATTATATGAAAATACAGTAATTAGTGAATATTTCTCAGTGAAAAATACCGCGAGTGGGCGAATTTTCCGCGAATGATGGCTAGATATGTTCCACAGAGAAACCCGCGGATGCGTGAGTCTGTCGATCATGAGAACGCGAATACAGGGGTTTTACTGTATACTGCAGTTGCTATAGCTATCAAGCAGAAGAAACGAGACCAAAAAAGAGCCGCCACTAACTGGAGGCGATTCTTGCAACAGTCGATCAATGATGAATCTATTTAATTGAACACAAAACTGTGTGTTTTGTGTTATCTCCCCTGGGAGGATGTTGTAAATTTACTTGTAGCTGAATTTATTTACTTAGATTTACAAAGCAATTGATTAATCCTTAGGACTTTCTGGCACAGGTCTGAAAAGACGTTACGTGCACGGGAGAATTGTGTGCTTGACAGCCGTCCTTTACAATTTACCTTATTACCAGAGAACATTCAGTGGAAGGAATGACCCTTGTCATTTATAGTGTCTCCCACTGAGCGATACAAATTTCCCACAGGGTAGTCCCGTTAGTGCACCTCACGCGGTGCACTGTAGTCATTACTTAATAAGATTCTTTGCGGCGTCCATCCCTTAGGGTCCTAGCTGCTATAACCCCTTTTATTCTTTTACTGCACTACCATTCATATTCCCTTTATTCCTTCCTACTGTCTGTTGATAATGTTTATTTGAGTCCAGCTTGAATGTGTTGTCCACTATTTTCTGTAAACGTGTTTTCGACTGAAAAATAGCTACACGTCCGTAGTTTTGTTCTGTTGCTATTTGATGGATTCTTACTAATGCTGTAAGAGGTGCAAATCGAGATCCAGGCAGTTTATATGGCGGCAGACCGGCGCCGTGCTGCGAAAGACAATGAGATTGTGTGTGACCTGAGGTCGATGATAATTAACAATAATATACAGAGAGCAAGTACAATTTACAATATGAAAACAGACGGAATTCCAATATGGATATAATACTGATGCCTGCGAACGAAGAAATACAAGGTACACGATTGACAACGGGTGAACAAATACGTACATAGTTTAAAGGCACTAAAAAAAAAGTAAGTATACCTTAGTTTTACCAGACCACTGAGCTGATTAACAGCTCTCCTAGGGCTGGCCCGAAGGATTAGACTTGTTTTACGTGGCTAAGAACCAACTGGTTACTTAGCAACGGGACCTACAGTTTATTGTGGAATCCGAACCACATTATAGCGAGAAATGAATTTCTATCACCAGAAATAAATTCCTCTAACTCTTCATCAGCCGGCCGCGGGAATTGAACTCCGGCCCATCGAGCGACAGTCTATCCGCATCCCGCTTTATAAGCAGCTAATTACGGGCTGCTCTAGGAGCAAGAGCCCGTGCTGGCACAGGGCCAGCTAAATCTGAAACAGCAACATCAATAAATCAGGAGACACTCTCACTGTTTCAAACTCATCAAGTACGGCAGAAAATAAGTCAGTGCTTAATAGATTTTAGATTAAGATATATTTAAATTATATTTAATACATTTATATTAAAATGGTTTAGAACGCAATTTTTTTTTTACTGAAGAATGACTCAAATAAATAGCTATTTTTGCGATACGCTTTTATAAATACTAAAATTACTGAGAACGGTAGAAAATATGTACGTAGCCAAAAATGCTTTATTAATTACCTTTACAAGTAAAAATAAGCAATTTTATGTTACAATAATTTAATATAATTATGTTTATTACCTTTTTATATATATAAAATGTTAAAAAACGTAAAAATTAATCTAGAAATGACTCAAACAAAGGGCCTAATCACCTTCGGTGGAAATTGGCCCAGAGACTCATATAAATACTTAGATTATTGAGAACGGTAGAAAATATGTACGTAGCCAAAAATGCTTTATTAATTACCTTTACAAGTAAAAATAAGCAATTTTATGTTACAATAATTTAATATAATTATATTTATTAACTTTTTATATATATAAAATGTTAAAAAACGTAAAAATTAATCTAGAAATGACTCAAACAAAGGGCCTAATCACCTTCGGTGGAAATTGGCCCAGAGACTCATATAAATACTTAAATTATTGAGAACGGTAGAAAATATGTACGTAGCCAAAGATGCTTTATTAATTACCTTTACAAGTAAAAATAAGCAATTTTATGTTACAATAATTTAATATAATTATATTTATTAACTTTTTATATATATAAAATGTTAAAAAACGTAAAAATTAATCTAGAAATGACTCAAACAAAGGGCCTAATCACCTTCGGCCCAGAGACATATAAATACTTAAGTTATTGAGAACGGTAGAAAATATGTACGTAGCCGAAAATGCTTTATTAATTACCTTTATAAGTAAAAATAAGCAATTTTATATTAAAATAATTTAATATAATTATATCTATTAACTTTATATATATATAAAATGTTAAAAAAACTCAAAAATTAATCTAGAAATGACTCAAAAAAGGGCCTAATCCCCTTCGGTGGAAATTGGCCTCATGTAAACAAACAGTTGTTTTGAAGTTTCGCCGGAACAGAACCAGTCACAAAAACCAGTCAATTTCTACTGGAAATATTGACTGAATGATCGATTTAAAGGTCACCCGATGTAAATCAAGGATCGAGGTTGAATTGGTGAGTTAGAAATTATGTTAAAATTGATTTTTAAAGTTAAATATGGTTGAATTAAGAGAGACATTTTCCCTCTCGACCCTACGGATACGATGGCGAAGGTAAAATCGTTCGGCTTAATTAAAGCGTTATTTCCGTTATTTTCATGATTTAAATAACGTGTAAGGTTAAATCGGTGATTGAAGTTATTGAAGTTAAGGTCAAACAGCCAGGTACTCGTTTAAGGAATGGTTCCGCCCATTGGCGAGGCATTAGCTTACGTTAAATAGGGGATTGGTTGAGGAAACTTATCATCTAATACTAATACGAACTTACTTAACTTTGCTGCTTAGGGGGGGGCGGGGGCGGAGCCGCCCAGCCCCCCGGTGAAGGGAACTCCTTTTGTTCCGACACGATGTACAAACCGTCGGTCCTTTACATTAGGGGATTACTTTAAGGCGTAGGCTGGAAACGGCCGTTGAACTTCAAACGAGGTGGTTAGGCAGTTAACTACTGTCCGGGGGGGCGGGGATCCCCGCATACCCGGACGTAAGGATTCCTGCTTGCTTTCGGGCGTCAGCCGTTGCTGACGTGTTTTTCGTTCTCTCTGCCTGACTGTTGTTAAGCTCTCGTTATCCCGTTGGGATCTTTCTGTATTTTTTTTTATATATAAAAAACCCACGATTTGTGATAACCTTGCGTAAGCCGTCGTTCCCTGCCTGTGTCTTGGGTTTGACGGCCAAGGGCGTAACCGGAGTAGCGTAACCAAGTGGTAACGCTTCTCTCCAGCGGCCCTTTACGTAAATACTGGAGGCGCCCCTGTACTTTCGGAGATATAGTTTGGGACGCAATATCTTCACTCCCCTACATCCATCAGGACGTAAGAGTTAGTTCCCTTCTTGGGCTTCCGCCCTCCGTGTGTAAGGGGCATCACTAATTTCTTCCTTCTTATGCCGAGTGTTGCTCGCCGCCTGTGCTTAGAGATTTGCGGGCCGAGTGGGAGGTCACGGGCGTCGTCGGTAAGTTCCGCTTCCACGGCGCCCTTGGTGGCCTCCCCTCTGTCCTTTTTTCTCTTCCCGTAGGTTCTTCCTTCTCCCCTTAGTAGATCTCTCTCCTTTGCCCTTTTCGCTCGCTCATCGGGCGAAGACCGGGGGAGGGGGGGAGCAATCGAGCGACCTCGTCTAGGGTACCTCCTCCCGCTGCGTAGGGCTGTTTCCCTTGTAGCGGGAGGAGCCTCCCTCTACTAATCATCTTTGTTTTTCTTTCAGGTTGACAGTGAGCATCGCAGACACAGCAATAGTTGGCTGGATATATCAAGAATATCTTGCATGAAGCAGTCCCGACATTCATTCAGTGTTGCTTCAGGATCGACCACAATACCTGATTAGATGACATATTTCCACGTCGATATCGCTCTGACTCTGTTCCCGCCGATGTAGATCGATCGCTGTCATTGCTGGTTTTCATATATGCTGTTGCAATGCTTCCTGCGTATCTGTAGTCCATCTGCTCCTGCTGTTCCCTGTGTTATGCTCTTGTCAACTTGACGACAGTCTCTGGGCTGCTCTCCTGGTCTCCTGCCGCAGCCGCCCTGATCGCTCCTGTCACCTCTGGTGACTTTCAAATGACATTCTGTCCGTTGCAGTAGCTCCTGCCTTCCGAACCGCTAACGTAGCTCCTGCATCGAATGTCCTGATCGTGCCCGCTTCTTCTCCTAGTGATCGTGCCCAGGGCCGCTTCCGTTGTGTTCCTGCCAGCTGCCCTGGAGGTTACGATGTCAGCCATCCTGTAGAAGATGTTGGCGTGAAAGGGAAGGAAGTCGCCTTGTGGAAGTAACGTTCCTGGCCGTTGCACAGCTCCTGCTCACCGAACCTTTGCCGTAACTCCTGCATCGGCTGTCCTGATCATTCCTGCCGCTTCTGGCGGTCTTGCCCGGGGCCGCTTTCGTGCGTTCCTGCCAGCTGCCCCAGAGGTTACGATTTCCGCCATCCTGTAGAAGATGTCGGCGTGAAGATGTAGGAAGTGGTACTGTTGAGGTGATGTTCCTGGCCGTTGCAGTAGCTCCTGCCTTCCGAATTGCTGCCGTAGCTCCTGCATCGGGTGTCCTGATCATGCTTCTCCTGGTGGTGGTGTCCTGGCTGCGTCCATTGTGTTCCTGCCGGACTACCTTGGAGGTTACGATGTTTCGTGTCCACCATCCTGTAGAAGATGTCGGAGTGGAGGTGAAGGAAGCCGTCCTGTGGAAGTAGCCGCCGTCTTCTTCATCTTATCTTCGATTTCGTCTTCTGCTGCGTCTTCCCTCCCTCTCCCGAGGTCCAAGGGGGTCCCGAGAATCGGACAGACCTGCCTGGCGTGCTTTGGGTATCGGTCCCCTGATTCTCTCGTATTATAACCAGGTAGCCGAGGAGGGTTTCATGGGATCTGTCAAGGTCTCCCTCCAAGGGAAGAGGTACAGGAGTTTCACGCATCGGAAACAGCGAGGGTCTTCCTCTTCAAGTTACGATCGCCCCCGTGTTCTCGGGGAACTTCGCGCTGATTCGTCGGCGCGAGGATCCCCGGGACAGGACCGCGGCTCCCCCAATGAATAACCTTCATCACTCGCAACCCTTGCAGTTTCCGAGGGGCCGAGAGTGTCAGGGACCGCCGCAGTCCTGGCTTCCGAGAGCGTTCTCGACCTGATGAATTCTTTTCTTCGAAGGAGTTAATTCATGTCGAGACACCAAGCTTCCACCCCTGCCTCGACAGAATATGAATTCTTCTTGCCTCGGAGGGTCTTGCCAACTGCAGTTTTTTGGGCAATTGTGGTGCTAAGAAGAAGGACTTTGTCCCAATTCGGATCTCCGGTTTCGTAAGTCCCGAGTTGGCTCGACCCTTGGGAACGAACCTTTACTTGGTTCTGCCTTTCTCTTTCAGAGATTTGCCAGATACCCCGGTAATCAAGGTTCCCACTAGGGCACTGACTTGTCCTTTGGACAATGGCCAAGAACTTTGGGTCTTAGTCATCTCAACTCGACCTTGAGTTCGAGCCAGCCCCCCTCAACTCCTTAGCTAAGAAGTCCTAGGCTTCAGAAGAAGATTGCAACTGCTGATGCCTGGACGAAATGATACTTATCGAGTCTCTGGAACTGGCAGCGACATTGCCGAGACCTGGGAATGAATCCCTTCAGGAGAAGTATCTATTTCCCTTAGGTCTCGGCAATTCTTTCCATCGAACTTTCATCCCTCCACCTCTCCCGTGCTCCCAATTCGGGAAATGCCAGCCGGCTAGAGCTAATTGCCTCGGTACCCTGTCATCTTGCAGAAGCTTCCCCATGGTGGAAAATGGAAGTCTGCTTCCTTTTCCCCGTTCTTTCCTCTTCGATGTATGAGGAAAGAGTTAGGCTAATGCTTGATTGAAGGAACCTTCGAATATGCTTGCATATTCCCCTCAGATCTTGTGTCTACTTACGGATTCACAGATTGAGGAATAGGCGCACACTGGTAAGACCTTGTCTTGAATTTGTGTGACCGAGACGATTAGTACCTTCTCGTCACCGTCCTGGGCTCAGGGCAGCCTTTTAGCCGTTTGAGAATTCAGGATGGGTTTTGCGGCACTCACTGGTTTCGTTGAACAACAAAACCACAGTAGTGGCATTTGTCGACAAACAGGAGCCAATCGTTTTTTCCCCGTTTCATCTCGACGTTTGCAGGTACTCGAGTGTTGTTCTATTGCACACTCGACAGCTCAATTAACCAGATGCATTCCTGGTGGGGATGTATTGGTAGGCAAGCCTGGCCTCAGGTTTGAGTGATCGGGACGGAACATGCTGCTCACTCTTTCTTCACGAAGACTCATACAGAGACTGCTGGACTGAGAAATCCCTACCGTCCTTCTGTTGCCTCCCTGCACACAAGTCAGCAGTGTTTTCTCGCTCCTTCATACCAGACCAGGGGCCGCTTTGTTGAGGCATGCTGTCTTTTGGTGAAAACTCGATATCGACATTTTTTCCGTCCGTATTTGTCCGTTTCGCTAGGGGTTCACAAACATTGGTCACCCCAAGTTACAGACAAATACTTGAAGACTTCGCCTTCATCCGACCTGATTGCCAAGGCATCGAGAAGAATTGCGCTTGACCCATCCTCCTGTGCAGCTACACAAGAAGCGGTTCTTGAGGCAGTACATCCCTGTGTGTTCAGGACTGGGAGACTTTCCAGCTTTCCTTGCAAGCACAGGCTTTCTCACCGAGCGGCAACGGATATAGCTGGATATCCCTTGAAGTCCTCTGCAACACTGTCCCAGGGACTGGATCCGTCTTGGCTGGTGGTGTCGTTGTCGGAACTTCTTGTCGGGTCAGAGTCGCTTGTCAAGTCTGGACTTCCTCGTCTTCTCTGCCGAGGGCTGCTTCTCTCCCTTTCATTTGTGAAGAACGTAGACCCTTGCGACCTAGTCTTCTATCTGAAGTAGCCTTCGTCTCCTCAGTCGAGAGTTAGCTACGGACGAGAAGCTTCTTCAGTCATGCTCTCCCAGGGAACTATTTCCTGGGTGGCATGCGACTCTCGTTTAGGGTTCCTGTCCGTGCTCTGCACTCGCCCTACGAGAGTCGTCGGATAGAGATATGCCCTCTTAGGTCCATCTCTCATCTTACCCTGGCCTTGGTTTAGAAGATGGAAGAACAGGGATGGGGATCATACCTCGACTCCTTCTGGGATGACGTAGGTGGACTCGGAATCCATTGGCATCGACTGTCGGGTTCGAGTCCTTCTTGTTCCCCTCCTCCTTGGACTTTGTATCGATGATCCAGATCATTCGTTACTTTGTCCTATTGGGAGCTGTGGTACTTTCCGAAAGGTTCGACATTCCTAACCTGGATGTCGTCAACGTTTTCGCTAGTACTGTCTCTCCCAAGGAAGAAGTGTCTAAGGACACATATTCCTCCTGACTTCGTGAAGCGATCAAAGGAGGTACTTGGCAGTTGACGACGACGATACCGGTACCTTTGACCCGAGAGCTCACGAAGTCGATGGCTTGGTCCATCCCTCGCATTCGGGAAGAATATGTCAGTACCACAGGTGCTGAAGGCGGATGTGTGGTCCCAACAGACTACCCTCACCTCCTTCTACCTCCAGGATGTTGCACACAAGTCCTTGGACACTTTTTCCTTGGGTCCTGTGGTGGCTGCTCAACAAGTTGTGTAGCTTATCCAGCTCCCCTAACGGGACAGGTTGCATCTCGCCTATGTTGTACGGTTGATTGGGAGAATGAATGGTGAGTGACTGGCCTCTCTTCTTTCTCCCCATCCTGGCTCTCTTCCCACGGGCAGGGAGCGGACGTGCCGTTACAAGCTGGACCGGGCGATTGAGGCAGATAAGCACATAACGGGAGCTCCCGTTCTATTTCCGTTCAGGTTAATAGAAGCAACCCCACTCCTTCCTCTTGCAAGGGGAGGAAGGAGACCATGACTATGAGACAACCCAATGCTTGTATTTGCCTTATTGTCATCCGACGTCAAATTCTTCCCAGCCTACTTTGCATGAACTGACGTTTCCTCTTTCATGCAAAGGGACCCAGAAGTCTGACAACTGATCCTGCGTTTCTTACAACCCGATCTTTTGTCAGAGGCAGTTTTTCCCTTCCTCGCTCTCACGACCAGGAAGGGAAGACAAGGTGGTGAACTCCAGTCAGTTCAGAGAGACTTTATCAGATTCCTCCCTCCAATCAGTAAGTCTCCTAATGTAAAGGACCGAGGGTTTGTATATTGTGTCGGAACAAATAACAATTTTTAAAAGTAAATTGTATTTTTCCTAACTATACAAACCTGAAGTCCTTTACACTTTATGCCCACCTCATGCCACCCGTCAATCTGTACCTGGGCCGAAAGGCAAATTGGAATGTTTACATCCGGGCAGGCGGTACTCCCGCCTCCCAGACAGTAGTTAACTGCCTAACCACCTTGTTTGAAGTTCAACGGCCGTTTCCAGCCTACGCCTAAAAGTAATCCTAATGTAAAGGACCTCGGGTTTGTATAGTTAGGAAAAATACATTTGTTCATGAGACTTACCTGTCAGATATATATATAGCTGTATTCTAAGAAGTCCGACAGAATTTCAAAAACTCGCGGCACACGCAGTGGGGCCAGGTGGTTAGTACCCATTCCCGCCGCTGGGAGGCTGGTATCAGGAACCATTCCCATTTTCTATTCAGATTTTCTCTGTCGCCGGTACTGTCAACATCTGTTTTCAGTACCTCCGTCTTTGGATTTCGTAAACTCGTTATTTTCCACTTAAGTATTCTATTTGACTTTTGGTTTTTGACTTTGGATTGTGGATTGGCATACGCTTCTGTGGACTGTTTTTGAATTTGATTTTGATTGCTCTTTGGATGATGTCTGGATCTAGTTCTGCTAGCTTCAGAGTATGTTGTGTGAATGAGTGTAAGGTGAGGCTACCGAAGGCTTCGGTAGATCCTCACACTGTATGCATGAGGTGTAGGGGGCAGGTTTGCTTGATAAATGATCGCTGCAAGGAGTGTGAGTCTTTGCCGGATGCAAGCTGGAGGGTGTATGATGCCTATGTACGCAAGTTGGAGCGTGATAGGATCAGGAGGTCTTCCTCCAGGAGTGCTAGTAAGAGTCAGGGTATTAATTCCTCTCCTGATAACCCTATTGTAGACGTAGTATCACCTAACCCTGTGGTATTGCCTTCGGGCCCTGAGGTTGTGTCTGCGGAGGGTATGGCCCTGACGGAGATTATGAACACCATCCGTGCTCTGGAATTGAAAGTGAATTCTCTTCAAAGTGCAGTTAAGTGTAGTGATCCCCCTAGTGTAGTGGAGGGGGCGTCAGATCAGCCCCATAACGCTTCTAGGCCTGGACCTCTGTCGGACTCCCAGGACTCAGGGAAAGGGCAAGTCGAAAGCCGCAAGAGGGTTACAGGGGCTTCCCACCGATCTGGCGACCCTTCGGCAGAACCTGTTGACGCTTCCCAGGCTGCCAAGGATCGTGCGCGTGCATGTATCCTGAAGGACTGCTTCTCGTCCTCCGAGGCGTCCTCCCCGCGCAAGGGGTGGAACTCTCAGAAGGACTCTCGCCCACTTAAGAGAAGCTTCAGAGAAGAGGATGCTTCACGTCCTCTTTTTCAAGGCGTTTTTTCGTCTTCTTCTGAGTGTTTCGACGCTTTCCCGCCACAGAAGAGGACCAGGATGTCTTCAGAGGAGGAAGTTTTTGAGCGCCCCAGTCGCACCAGGGAGAGAGCTGTTTTAGCTCCGGTGAGGAGGAAGAAGGCGTCCCCTCACCCCTCGTCTTCTCACAGGATCAGCTCTTCCCCCGAGAAGGAGACCGCTCCGTCCAAGAGGATTCTGCTGGACATGCAGCGTCAGTTGGCTTCTCTCCTTGCTGAGAGGGAAGCAGAGCCACGTCGTCGACGCAAGGACTCGAGGCTGCCTGTCAAGAGGTCCAGGAAGTCCCCCTCTCCTGCGCCTCTTTCGTCTTCACCATCACCTGCTTCGTCTCCCGGTCGTGCTCACCGCTCGCTGGATCGCCATCGTGACGCTCGGCTGCAGCGTGACGCTCCGCAAGCAGCTATCCTGGACGCTTCTGTAGCTGCTCGTCAGGACGTTCCTCTCGCTGCCGTGCAGGACACTCGGCTGGACGCTCGGATGGACGCTCATCAGGACGCCTCTTTGGTTGCTCGACGTGACGCTTCAGAGCAATCAAAGACTGCGGGGAAGCGAAGATCCCATCTGCGTGTTGGACCGCAAGGCCTTCGTTCTCCCAAGGTCTTGGGAGACTCTCTGGTTTCTCCCATTGAAGAGGGAGAAGTCTCTTGTGAGTTGGAGCCTGCAGACCTTGAGCAGCCTCCTACTTCCTCGTCTACGGACTACCAGGTGTTAGCCGGTTTTCTCAAGGACTTGTTTGGCGACAAGTTCAAACCCTCGGCTCCTCTCTCTCCTCCTTCGCAGTTAGCTTCGTCCAAGACGAGGAGAGCGCCGGGGTTTGTTAAGACGAAGAAGGCCTTCAAGAAGGTTAACACCTGGATGGAGGAAAGGAAGACCCAAGGCAAGACTTCTTTTGCCCTGCCTCCGTCCAAGCTGAGTGGCAAGGCAGGTATGTGGTACGAGACCGGAGAGGACGTCGGCTCAAGAGTTCCTTCGTCGTCCCAGGGAGACTTCGCTAGCTTGGTCGACGCGCCTAGAAGGTCCCTCCTGTCTGCAGCCAATGTGTCGTGGACTATGTCGGAGACGGATCACCATTTGAAGGGACTGTTTCGAACCATGGAGGTCTTCAATTGCCTGGACTGGTGTTTGGGGGCTCTAGACGTCAAGATTAGAAGTCCCGACTCGATCAGCCTGGGGGAGCTGTCCAGCGTGTTGAACTGCATGGACAAGGCCATCAGGGATGGCTCAGAGGAACTGGCTTCCCACTTTTGTACGGGTCTCTTGAAGAAGAGGGCCTTGTACTGTAACTTTACGGCAAAGTCAGTTTCTCCGTCGCAGAGGGCAGAATTGCTGTTCTCCCCGTTGTCGAGCCATCTCTTCCCCCAGTCCTTGATCAAGGATCTCGCCACCAGCTTGAAGGAGAAGGCCACTCAAGACCTCTTGGCCCACTCGTCAAGACGCCCGGCAGTCCCTTTGACGTCGTCGTCGGGTCAGACCTCCAGGAAGCCAAAGCCCTTTCGTGGAGGAGCTTCTTCCTCGAGATCGTCTCACCGAGGAAGAGGTCTTTCCAGAGGCGGAGCCCCGCCTAAACCTAGGGGCAAGAAGTGACTTACAGCGCCTCCAGACACCTGTAGGAGCAGGCTTCTTTCGTTTGCGGGAGCCTGAAGAGCAAGAGGGGCGGACACCTGGTCCCTCCAAGTTATCGAGAGAGGATACAAGATCCCCTTTCTCGACACGCCACCTCTGTGCACATCGCCCAGGGATCTTTCGCCCTCCTACCATCAAGAGAAGCAACAGATCCTTTTCGAGCTATTAGTGCAAATGCTCGAGAAAAGAGCTGTGGAGCAAGTCCTGGAGCTGGACTCCACAGGATTCTACAACCGACTGTTCCTAGTTCCGAAGCAGTCGGGAGGATGGAGACCAGTCCTAGATGTCAGCAGACTGAACCGCTTCGTGGTGAAGGAGAAGTTCACGATGGAGACGTCCCAGTCTGTTCTAGGAGCATTAAGACCAGGAGATTGGATGGTCTCGCTGGACCTTCAGGACGCCTACTTTCACGTCCCCATACATCCCCAGTTGAGGAAGTACCTGAGGTTTGTACTAGGGGGACGGGTGTTCCAATTCAGAGCTCTTTGCTTCGGGCTAAGCACAGCCCTTATGATCTTCACGATCATCATGAAGAATGTGGCGAGATGGCTTCACTTAGCGGGCATACAAATCTCGCTTTACCTGGACGATTGGCTCATTCGAGCCTCTTCGCAGTCAAAGTGTCTGGAGGACCTGAAATCGACTTTGGAGTTGACGAAGTCCCTAGGACTTCTAGTAAACGTAGAAAAGTCCCATCTGATCCCGACGCAGTCCATCGTGTATCTGGGGATTCAGATGGATTCAGTGGCTTTTCAAGCTTTTCCGTCCCAGGAACGACAGCAGCAATGCTTAGGAAAAGTTTCATCTTTCCTGGGGAAGGAAACATGCTCGGTGAGGGAATGGATGAGTTTGCTGGGGACCATTTCCTCGCTGGAGAAGTTTGTTTCCCTGGGAAGACTGCATCTCAGACCGCTCCAGTTTTTCCTGGCGGAAAACTGGATAGACAAGGAGGATCTAGAGGAGACCCTGAGGATCTCTCCCGTCGTCAAGGATCACCTGAGGTGGTGGCTCGACCCCTCGAGGTTGGCAGAAGGGGTTTCTCTACACCTTCAGAGCCCCGACCTAGTGTTGTTTTCCGACGCGTCCAGGGAGGGATGGGGAGCAACACTAGGGGGGGGAGGAAGTGTCAGGCACCTGGAGAGGGGAACAGGTGTCCTGGCACATCAGTCTTAAAGAGTTAGGGGCGATTCTGGTGGCCCTGCAATTCTTCGAGAGCCAAGTTTCAGGCCGAGTGATACAGGTAAACTTGGACAACACCACAGCCCTGACATACCTCAAGAAACAGGGAGGAACTCGCTCCCGGTCCCTGTTTGTACTAGCGAAGGAAATCCTGCTTTGGGCCCATGCTCGGGGTATCACGATCGTTACGAGGTTCGTGGCAGGAGTGAAGAATGTCCGCGCGGACCCTCTCAGTCGGCAGCGTCAACTTCTGCCGACCGAGTGGACCCTCCACGAGGAGGTGTGTCAGGAGCTGTGGAGGTTATGGGGGCGTCCCTTGGTGGATCTCTTTGCGACGTCCAGGACAAGGAGGCTTCCTCTATACTGCTCTCCCGTACTAGATCCAGGAGCAGTAGCAGTAGATGCCCTCCTCTGGGATTGGAAGGGAATGGATCTTTACGCCTTTCCTCCCTTCAAGATTCTAGGGGAGGTCATCAGGAAGTTCGCAGCGTCGGAAGGGACGAGAATGACGTTGATGGCCCCCTTTTGGCCAGCGGCAGAGTGGTTCACAGAGGTCATGGCCTTCCTGGTGGACTTCCCAAGAACGCTTCCCCTGAGAGTCGATCTGCTCAGGCAGCCCCACTTCGAAAGGTACCACAAAAACCTCCCCGCTCTGAGTCTGACTGCATTCAGACTATCACGAAGTTGGCGAGAGCGAGGGGTTTTTCAAGAGCAGTGGCAAGGGCTATCGCCGGCGCCAGGAGACCCTCCTCCAATGTGGTATACCAATCTAAGTGGGCCAATTTCAGGAAATGGTGCAGAAGCAAGGGGATTTCCTCAACCACGACCTCTGTGCCGCAGATAGCAGACTTCCTGCTTCATCTTAGGGAGAAGGAAAAGCTGGCAGTCTCGACAATTAAAGGATATAGAAGTGTGCTGTCGGCAGTCGTCAGACATAGAGGTCTAGACTTAGCCAACAACAAGGATCTTCACGATCTCTGGAGGTCCTTTGAGACTGCTAAGGTACCTCAGCCGAGGACGCCTTCCTGGAACCTGGATGTCGTCCTGAAATTTTTGAAGTCGGATACATTCGAGCCTCTTCATTCGGCATCGCTCAAGAATGTGACAAGGAAGGCTATTTTCCTAACTGCTCTGGCGACGGCGAAGAGAGTTAGTGAAGTTCAAGCCATCAGCAAGCACATAGGCTTTAGAGGGCATAATGCCGTATGCTCCCTAAACCCTATGTTTCTCGCCAAGAACGAGAATCCTTCTACCCCTTGGCCCAAGAGTTTTGAGATCAAGGGTATGGCAGAAATTCTTGGGCAAGAATCAGAGAGAGTCCTGTGCCCTGTCAGGGCTCTCAAATTCTACCTAGACAGGACGAAAGGAAGTCGAGGCCCGTCGGACAATCTTTGGTGTTCTGTCAAAAGGCCGGACTTGCCGATGTCCAAGAATGCTCTGGCATTCTTTTTAAGAAGCACGATCAAGGAGGCTCATTCTACCTGCCAAGACAGCGACATGAGACTTCTGAAAGTCAAGGCTCACGAAGTGAGAGCCATTGCGACCTCAGTGGCTTTCCAGAAGAACATGTCCCTTAGCGATCTTCTGGGTACCACCTTCTGGCGAAGCAATTCGGTGTTCGCTTCACATTACTTGCGGGACGTGAAGACGACATACGAAGACTGCTATTCGCTAGGACCATACGTTTCCGCAGACACAGTGTTTGGGGGCAGAGAGCGATACTCATCCTATCCTTTAGAGGTTAGGAAGTATTTTTTAATCGTGATTTTGTGTTTTCTGGTTGTTGGGTTGGCCACCGGAGGTGGACGTCCCAGTCTTTACCTTATGCTAGGTTTAATGACTTAGATAGGCTCGGTCAGGTGGTTGGTCGTTGCTCCTTTTGCCCTCACAGTATGGTCTTATGATCTAGTCCCATTGTGGTCACGCCCCCGTGGACAGATCATCTAGAACTCACCAGCTATATAGGTCACTACCTTGCTGGAGACTCTAGTAAAGCAGAAGCAGGCTTGGGTGACAGTATCACGAAGTCAGCTATGCTAACAGATAAAGAACCAATGCGTCAATCGCCTACATTTATGTTTCCTAAATCCTATTCTGTCTCTTCCCACCTCCAATGGTGGGATTCAGCTATATATATATCTGACAGGTAAGTCTCATGAACAAAATGATATTTTAATGATAAAATAAAGTTTGTTCATACTTACCTGGCAGATATATATAATCATAGTGCCCACCCACCTCCCCTCAGGAGACAGTGGCACTAGAAAATCTGAATAGAATATGGAAATGGTTCCTGATACCCGCCTCCCAGCGGCAGGAATGGGTACTAACCACCTGGCCCCACTGCGTGTGCCGCGAGTTTTTGAAATTCTGTCGGACTTTGGAGAATACAGCTATATATATATCTGCCAGGTAAGTATGAACAAACTTTATTTTATCATTAAAATATCATATTTACTTTTAAAAATTGTTATTTCGGGAAACTAGCAATAGTCCATGGCAGACGAGTTCTGCCCTGTCCAGTTCCGATTGTGTTCGTGCGATCGGCTTGGCTTGGCTCGGCCCCTGGTCGCTTTTACGAGACTGGCTCGGCTTGCTCGCCCCGCCCAGCCCTTGGTCGCGCTTGCGAGACTGGCTCAGCTCGGCTCGCCTCGCCCTGCCTGCCTCCCGTCCACCAAATACCTCCCAGTCTGAAGTGCGATCTGCTTGGCTTGGTGCGGCTCAGCTCAGCCCCACTCGGTTTTTTCCGAATCGGGTTCTCGGCTCTGTTCGAGTGAACTTTTTTTTCTCTTCCCAGGAAAGCGCTTTTGCCACGGTACAAGCCCTCTTCTTCCCTCGTGTAGCAGTAATCTCCTTCGGTTGATTATCGCTCATGGTCCGCCTCTCCTGCTGGTTTTACTGGCAGGACAGGTAGGGGTACTCTTTCTCCTCACCTGTTCTCTTTTCCTCTCGGTTGTTCTGAGAGGCGCGAGACGGACAGAGAGAGCTCTTCGGAGTTCGGCTTCCTGGTGTGCTTTGGGTGTCAGTCCCCCAGTTTTCTCATAGTGCAACCAGGTAGCCGAAGAGGGTTTCGTGGGATCTGTCATGGCTCCAAGGGCAGAGGCACAGGAGTTTCACGCTTCGAAAGCAGAAAGGGTCTTTCAAGTTGCAATCGCCCTCATTTTTCGGAGAACTTCGTGCCGATTCGTCAGCGCGAGGATCCCCAACACAGGACCGTGACTCCCCCAATGAATAATCTTCTTCACTCACAGCCTTTGCAGTTCCCGAGGGGGCAAGAGTGTCAGGGGCCACCGCAGTCCTTGCTTCCAAGAGCGTTCTCGACCGGATGAATTCTTTTCTTCGGAGAAGGAGTTCATTCAGGTCGAGACACCAAGCTTCTCCCCTGCCTTGACAGAATACAAATTCTTCTTGCCTCAAAGGGTCTGGCCGCCTGCAGTTCTGTGGACAATTCTGGTGCTAAGAGGACTTTGTCCCAATTCGGATCTCGGGTTCCATAAGTCCCGAGTTGGCTCGACCCTTAGGAACGAACCTTACTTGGTTCTGCCTTTCTCTTGCAGAGATTTGCCAGATGCCTCGGTAATCAAGGATCGTACCAGGGCACTGCCTTGTCCTGTGGGCAGTGGCCGAGACCTTGGGGTCTTAGTCATCTCGACTCGACCTTGAGTTCAAGCCAGCCCCCCCCTTCAACTCCTAAGAAGTCCCAGGCTCCGATAGAAGATTGCAGAACATAGCCTCTCTTACCCTTCTAGGAAAGTGCGCATAACTGCGTCTCTTTCCACCCTCTTTCCCATAAGGGAGGAGGGAAGAAGGGAAGAGAGAGAGAAGTATCGACCGGGAAGAAGTTCTCCTACTGCAGATTCCTGGATGAAATGATACTTGTCAAGTCTCTGGAGCTGCCAGCGACATTGCCGAGACCTGGGAATGGATTCCTTCAGGAGAAGTATCTATTTCCCTTAGGTCTCAGCAATTCTTTTCATCCCTCTTCCTCTCCCGTGCTCCCGATTCGGGAAATGCCAGCCCGGCTAGAGCTTTATGTCTTGGTATCCTGTCATCTTGCAGAAGCTTCCCCATGGCGGAGGATGGAAGTCTGCTTCCATTCCTCCGCCCTTCTTTCCTCTTCGAAGTATGAGGAAGGAGTTAGGCTAATGCTTGATTGAGGGAAGCTTCGAATACGCTTGCATATTCCCCTCGCATTGTGTGTCGACTTGCGGATTCACTGATTGAGGAATAGGCACACACCTGTAAGACTCTGTCTTGAAGGTGTGGGACCGAGACGATTAGTACCTTCTCATCACCATCCTGGGCTCAAGGGAGCCTTCTGGCCTTCCGAGATTTCAGAGTGAATTTTGCGACACTCAGTGGTTCGTTGAACAACAGACCACAGTAGTGGCATTTGTTGACAGACAAGAGGGAATCGTTTTTCCTTCTGTCGACATTTGCAGGTACTCGAGTGCTCTATAGTGCACTCGACATCTCAGTTGGCCAGATGCATCCCCGGTGGGGATGTATTGGCAGGCGAGCTTGGCCTCGGGTTTGAGTGATTGGGACAGAACGTGCTGCTCACTCGAAGATTCACGAAGAGATCGCTCGACTGAGAAATCCCTACTCTCTTTCTATGGCCTTCCTGCGCAAGTTGGTAGTTTTTTCTCGCTCCTTCATACCAGACCCAGGGGCCGCTACGGGGAGGCATGCTGTCTTTCTGGGAAACTTGATATCTACTTTTTTCCCTCTGTATTTGTCTGTTTCGCTAGGGGTTCTCAAGCATTGCTCACCCCAAGTTACAGACAGATGCCGGAAAGCTTCGCCTCTCGCCCGACCTGATAGCCAAGGCATCAAGAAGAGTTCTGCTTGAGCCAACCTCCTGTAGCAGCTACACAAGAAGTGGTTCTTAGGGCAGTACATCCCAGTGTGTTTGGGACTGGGAGACCTTCCAGCTTCCCTTGCAAGCATGGGCTTTCTTGCCGAGCGGCAACGGCTATAGCTGGATATCTCTTGAAGTCCTCTGCAACACTCCCAGGGACTGGAGCCGTCTTTGCTGGTGGGTGTCGTTGTGGAACTCCTTCTTGGGTCAGAGTCGCTCTTCAAGTCTGGACTTCCTCGTCTTCTCTGCCGAGGATTGCTTCCTTCCCTTTCATTTGTGAAGAACGTAGGCCCTTGCGACCTAGTCTTCCATCTGAAGTAGCCTTCTCCTCAGTCAAGATTTAGCTAAGGATGAGAAGCTTCCTCGGTCCTGCTGCCCTAGGGAACTGTTCCCTGGGTGGCATGTGACTCTCATCCCACACTGCACGCGCCCTTACGAGAGTAGTTGGATAGAGATGTGCCCTCGTAGGACCATCTCTCATCTTGCTCTGGCCTTGGCGTAGGAGATGGAAGAATAGGTGAAGGGGATCAATACCTCGACTCCTCGGATGTCATAGGTGGACTCCGAATCCTTCGGCATCTATTGTAGGGTTCGAGTTGTCCTTATTCCCCTCCTCCTTGGACTTTGTATTGATGATCCAGATCATTCGTTACTTTGTCCTTTTGGCAGCTGTGGTACTTTCTGAAAAGGCTCGACACTCCTAACCTGGATGTCGTCGACATTTTCGCTAGTACTGTCTCTCCCAAGGAAGAAGTGTCTAAGGACACATCTTCCTCCTGACCTCATGAAGCGATCGAAGGAGGTACTTGGCAGCTGACGACGACGATACCGGTACCTTCGACCCGAGAGCTCACGAAGCTGATGGCTTGGTCCATCCCTCACATTCCGGAAGTTTTTGTCGGTCTGGAAGCAAGACGTGGTCTCAGACCAACACTTTTCCTTGGCCCTGTGGTGGCTGCTCAACAAGTTGTGTTTTCTTACCCGGCTCCTTCAAGAGGACGAGTAGCATCTCGCCTAAGGTGTTGGTTCTGGAAGTGAGAAGGATACCGAGAGTGACTGTGACCAGGCCCTTGGGTCAGGCTAGCTCTTCCTCGGCCCCTAAGAAGTCCCAGTCTTCGAAGGGATCCCGTGGAAACACCCAGCATTCTTCTTCCTCTAGAAAGGGTCGACCTTCCCACCCCTTTCAGCCTGCTTTCCAATTCGGAAAAGGGGGCAAGGGGAAGAAGAAGAAGGGGAAACACTAGGGGTGGCGTTCCCCCCCAAATGCTGCCCAAGGTGGGGGGCTGCCTGTCGAGCCATTGGGCAACATGGCAGCAACACGGAGCCAAGGCCTGGATAGTGGATGTCCTTCTGGAGGGTTATCTACTACCCTTCGAGTCTCGGCCTCCCCTCACCTACTCTCCTGTCTGTCTCCACACATACGTCCAAGGAACTCTGAAGGACTTTGCACTACAGCAAGAAGTGCAGGTGTGCACGCCATGCTGAGCAAGGGTGCTGTGGAAGTCGTGTCGGACCAGTCTCCAGGCTTTTACAGCTGTGTCTTCCTCGTAGAGAAAGCCACAGGGGGATGGAGACCAGTCACAGACCTCTCTCCCCTGAACCGATTCGCTCGCCAGACTCGGTTCACGATGGAAACAGTGCGATCCGTGCTTGCCTCCATCAGGGAGAACAGCTTCATGCTTACGGTGGACTTAAAGGATGCATATTTCCAAATACCCATTCATCTGTCCTCTTGCTTTATCCTCGGGGAGATGATCTTCCAATTCAGGGCACTTTGCTTCGGGCTCTCACCCGCTCCCCAGGTGTTAACGAGAGTCTTCTCTCTCATGTCAGCTTGGGCCCACTCGCACGGGATACGTCTACTGAGGTATCTCGATGATTGGCTAGTCCTGGCGAGCTCCTGCTCACAGTTGCTGCAGGACGGGGACCGACTCCTCGAGTTTTGCCATGATCTTGGGATCGTGGTGAATCTTGATAAGTCAGATCTCTCCCCCAAGCAGAGGATAAAGTACCTGGACATGCTGATAGACACGGTAGCAGCGAAAGTCTTTCCCTCAGACTCTCATATCAGCAGGTCCAGGCAGGCAGCACAGCTGTTCCTGTCATGACGAGAGCGGCCAGCACGGCAATAGCAAGTCGTCATCGGTCACCTGTTGTCGCTGGAGAAGCTGGTACCTCATGGGCATCTGCACCTGCGGTCTCTACAATGGAGACTGAAGGAATATTGGTCCCAGTCCTGAGACTCCCAGTCCTTTCTCATCCCTCTTTCTGAGGAGGTGAAAGAGGACCTTCGCTGTGGCTCACTCAGTGGAGCTGTCGGCCAGGTACATTCCAGGCAAGAGGGATGCTGTGTCAGACAAGCCCAGCCGCCAGAGTCAGGTGATAGGAACCGAATGGTCCCTTCATTCGGAAGGCACGGAAAGGCTATTGGGCCTGTGGGGGACGTCCAGTCATCGACCTGTTCGCCACCCAGCACAACAGAAAACTCCAGGTCTTCTGCTCTGTCGTGCCGGACCCATGGGTCGCTGTGGAGGACGCGTTCCGGCACCCGTGGGACAACCTGGATGTTAATGTCTTTCCTCCGTTCTTTCTGATTCACCGAGTGATCAACCAAGCGATGATCACCCCAAATCTCAGAATGATTTTGGTGGCACCCAAATGCCACAGGCTGTTTGGTATCCCGACCTGCTATGTCTCCTCTCCGAAGCACCGAGAGACATTCCCCCGGCCCAACCTGCTGTGTCAACCCCACGTGGCCTGGCGGTACCACCAGGCAACGCAGTCCCTGTCTTCACGGCTGGAGGTTATCCACCATCTGCGAGCGAGAAGCTTTTCTCATCGCGCAGCAACTGAGATGGTCGAGTACCTCAGACGATTCTCCGCAGGGGTATACCAGGGGAAGCAGTCCATCTTCTGTGGTTGGTGTCATGGGCAGGGTATCTCTCCGGTCAGATTCACTATTCAGCAAGTCGTGGACTTCCTCGTCTTCCTTCACCGAGAGAAGCTTCTCTCCCTTTCAGCTGTAAAAGGCTACCGCGCCGCACTCGGCCTAGTCTTGCAGCTGAAAGGAGTAGACATCTTTTCCTCCTTGGAGATCTCCCTACTGATGAGAAGCTTCGAAAGGTCTTGCCCACCCAGGGATCTGAGGCCCCCTGTATGGGATGTGACTCGTTCTAAGGAGCCTGACTCGTTCACCGTACGAGCCTTTACAAGAGTCATCAGACAGGGATCTGACCCTGTGTCTTCCTGCTGGTCCTGGCATCGGGGAAGAAAGTTGGTGAACTACATGGACTTTCCTTTGATGTTAAACACTTGAGGTGATGGGGATCAGTTACGCTCGATTTCGTCCCGGATTTCGTGGCGAAGACTCAGAATCCTTCGGTTCCTGATTCACAGTTCGAGTCCTTCACGATCCCCTCCCTAGAGGACTTTGTAGGTAATGAACCAGACGAGATGCTACTGTGTCCTGTTAGAGTGCTGTGGCGCTATCTGAAGAGGACTCTACGTCTCCGGCCTGAGTGTCGACGACTCTTCGTTAGTACTGACTCAACCAAGAAAGAAGTGTCCAAGAACACGATCTCTTTCTGGCTTCGTGAGACGATAAGGAGAGCGTATTCTGTTGCTGGAGAAGATGACACCGGTACGCCTCGTCTGAGAGCTCACAAAGTCCGCAGCATTGGCCCGTCCCTCACATTCTGGAAGAACATGTTAGTTCTGCAGGTGCTGAAGGCAGGCGTGTGGTCCCAACAGACCACCTTCACCTCCTTCTACCTCCGGGATGTTGCTCACAAGTCCTTGGACACTTTTTCGTTGGGTCCTGTGGTGGCTGCTCAACAAGTTGTGTAGTTTACCCGGCTCCTCTAACAGGACAGGTTGCATCTCGCCTAAGATGTACGGTTGTGACTGGGAGAATGAATGTGGAGTGGCCGGCCTCTCTTCTTTCTCCCCATCCTGGCTCTCTTCCCATGCTGGATCTGGTGGTCGATGCAGGTAAGCACCCAACGGGAGCTCCTGTTCTATTTTCCGTTCAGGTTTGTAGAAGCAACCCCACTCCCTCCCTTGCAAGGGTGGGAAGGAGGCCTTGACAATAAGACAAACCCAATGCTTGTGATTGCCTTAATGTCATCCGACTCTAAGTTCTTCTTAGCCTACTGACGATTCCTTTTTCATGCAAAGTTACCCAGAAGTCTGACAATTGACCCCGCGTTTCTTACAACCTGATCATTTTGTCAGAGGCAGTTTTTCTTTCCTCGCTCTATCGACCAGGAAGGGACGGCAAGGTGTGGTGAACTCCAGTCAGTTCATAGAGACTCACTCAGATTCCTCCCTCCAACCAGTGAGTCTTCCTAATGTAAAGGACCGACGGTTTGTATATCATGTCGGAACAAATCACAATTTTTCAAAGTAAATTGTATTTTTCCTAACTATACAAACCCGAGGTCCTTTACATCACATTTCATGCCCACCTCGTGACACCCCTCAATCTGATACCGGGGCCGAAAGGCAAATTGGAATGTTTACATCCGGGAAGGTGGTACTCCCGCCTCCCGGACGGTAGTTAACTGCGTAACCACCTTGTTCGAAAGTTCAACAGCTGTTTCCAGCCTACGCTGAAAGTACAGTAATTCCTAATGTGAAGGACCTCGGGTTTGTATAGTTAAGAAAAATACAACTTACTTTTAAAAATTATGATGTTTACATCCGGGCAGGCGGTACTTGCGTCTCTTGGACGGTAGTTAACTGCCTAACCTCCTTGTTCAAAAGTTCAACGGCCGTATCCAGCCTACGCTGAAAGTAATTCCTAATGTAAAGGACCTTGGGTTTGTATAGTTAGAAAAAAATACAATTTACTTTAAGGATTGTGATTTCTAGCTTCTTGAGGCTGTCAACAAGTGGACTCTACACCCAACATGTAGCCAGGAGTTCGTTCCAAGTACCTCGTAAGTTTAGGGACATTAGTCCGTCCTCGCATTCCGGAAGAACCTGTTGGTTCTACAGGACAGGTATAACAGAAAGTGGTCTGGGCCGTCCACTCACGTCTTCCTAACTTCAGGACATAGCCCATAGGCCCTTGGACGCTTTTGTCCCCTGGGTCGTTTGGTGGCTGCTCAACAAGTTGTGTAGCTCGCCCAGCTCCCTTAGTGGAGAGGTTGCATCTCACCTAAGGTGTTCGGTGGCACAGAGTGAATGTGAGCCAGAGGGGGGTGGGGAACCGGCCGCCCTCCCTTCTCTCTTTTATCTTTCTTCTCTTGCAGAGAGACAAGTAGCCATCCGCCACATGCTGGATGGGTGGGCCGTGCAGGTGAGCCTTAACATAACTGCGTACCCTGTCTATAATCGTAGATTAATGGATGCAAGTCCTTTCCTCTCTCCAGCAAGGGGAGAGAGGGGCTGACGATAAAACAACCTGTTGGTTATCTCTAGTTTCATTGTCTCTGATGCTCTAGGTTCTTCAAAGCCTTTTTTGAAGCAGTGTCACTACACACACACATTAATTCGATAGGTCCAGAAGTCTGACAGTTGAACACGCTTTTGTTCAACACATCGGGGGCAAGAAGTAAGTCTTCCTGTATAAAGACCGATGGTTTGTACAGTATATTGTGTAGGAACAAATGACAAATTTTTAAAGTAATTTGTATGTTTCCTAACTACACAAACCTGAGGTCCTTACAGTTTTACTGCCAGCCGCAAGCCACCCCTCATTCTGCTTCCTGGGCTAAAAGGCAAAGTGAATGCATTCCAGCTGGGTGGGCGGGACTCCCACCCGTAGTCGGTAGGTAACTACATATTTAACCGCCTTGTGTACAGTCAAACAACCGGTCTCCAGATGCACTAAGTATATTCCTAAGTAAAGACCTCAGGTTTGTATAGTGAAGAAAATACAAATTACTTTTTTGTCAATTTTAAAGTAATTTGTATTTTTCGTAACATACAAGCCTGAAGGTCTTAACATTGATGCCCCACCTCAGCCACCCCTCATTCTGGTACCTGGGCCAAAAGTCAAATTGGAGTGCAGACCGACGAGTGGGCGGGGCTTCCACCCACTGTAGGCAGTTAACATTCGTTGTTTGAAAGTTAACAGCCGTTCCAGCTCGCTTTGCAACCAAATCCTATGCAAAGACCTTCAGGTTTGTATGTTAGGAAAAATACAAATTACTTTAAAGTTTGCCGTTCTTTTTGTTCTCGTTGTCATCCGTTAACGTCAGTTCCCGTCCTGTTTGTTCTGTAACCTGAAGTCATTTGCGCACTCTCTTTAACCTGTGTTATTCCTTTCAAACCTTTCTATTCCTCTCAGTTTCCCTTTCAGTACTGAATGACCTCACAAGTCCCAGCTCTTGGCCTTTGGCCTAGATATTATATTCCATTCAGTCCCGTTCCCCCCCCCCCACCCCTGCTTCAGCCGTGCCAACAAGTCCGAGACTCGTGACGGGGCTGAGGTCTCGTCGGGTATGAGTGGTGTGACATTAATTCAGTGAGTACTTCAGGAACGCAGGTTTCACGACAGCAAGGTTCTGTCAGAACGGAGAGTCTTGTGAGACACATGACAGAATGATTGAAATAGCTCCAATAAACTGTTGGTGTACAGACGCTTACGGTTGGACAACTGTCCGTCTGGAAGACTTGGGAATCAGTGTGTCTGTGGAAACCATGACCGCGATATGGGCTCGGTATAATTGATGGGTTCGTTATGAGCAATAAATTAAGAGCTTCAGTTTTGTGTAAAGTTTTCTAATAATCTTGTACCCTCTCATATTTCAGACTTCAGGGGAAGTTCCTGTGAGGTGTCGAATAAGTTCCCAAAATAGGAAATGTAAAATTCTAGATATCAGACTTGTGCATCGGTGACAGGAGAAATTGGAGGAAATAAGATAATAGATGAATAAAAGTGATGGAAGCAGTGAATAGCAATAGAAGAAAGTGAAAAAAGGTGTTTTCATAAACAAACGTCAAAGGACCAAAGTCCAAAATGAGCATCTTGGAATCTCTCTTGAAAAGCAAGACTGAGGATCCAGCGGCGATGTCTCTCGCCAAGCACGAAAATATAGGTTTAGCTGGCAGCGATGGCCCAGCCGGCTGTACCTCTCTTTCTGTGGATTCACTGGCAGAAATCAAGGCGGAAATGAAGATGGAGGTGGAGGTGTGTTATGAGTCTGATGGCAGTGTGAAACTTGGTTCTGAGGATTGCGTGTCGTCGATCGGAGACGAAGATGATGCGCCGCCTGTCAGAAAGGAAGTCGATGAGGAGAATCCCTTCATGTGCTGGGAATGCGGGAAAGCCTTTTCCACGAAGACCCACCTGGAACGACATTTCTGGAGCCACACCGTAAAGAGGCCGGAAGCCAGCGGCGAGTGTGGAGAGGCTTTCTCCCAGAAGTCCAGCCCCAGAGAACACGTGAAGACCCACAGTGGAGAGCGGCCATACACTTGTGACGACTGCGGGAAGTCGTTCTCCAGGAAGCCATATCTCAAGATGCACGCGAGGAGCCACAAGGGGGAGAGGCCCTTCGTGTGCAAGGACTGTGGGAAGTCGTTCTCCCAGAAATGGCATCTCGAGCGCCACGTGTCAGTTCACACGGGGGAGAGGCCCTTCGCCTGCAAGGACTGTGGGAAGTCGTTCTCCCAGATAACGAGTCTCAAGCACCACGTGGCGATCCACACAGGGGAGAGGCCCTTCGTGTGCAATGACTGTGGGAAGTCGTTCTCCCAGAAATGGCATCTCGAGCGCCACGTGGTGATCCACGCGGGGGAGGGGCCCTTCGCCTGCAAGGACTGTGGGAAGTCGTTCTCCCAGATATCGAATCTCAAGTACCATGTGGCAACCCACAGCGGGGAGGCGCCCATCGTGTGCGATGACTGTGGGAAGTCGTTCTCCCAGAAATCATATCTCGAGTACCACAGGGCAATCCACAGGGGGGAGGGGCCCTTCGCCTGCAAGGACTGTGGGAAGTCGTTCTCCCAGATATCAAATCTCAAGTACCATGTGGCAACCCACAGGGGGGAGACACCCATCGTGTGCGATGACTGTGGGAAGTCGTTCTCCCAGAAATCACATCTCGAGTACCACAGGGCAATCCACGCGGGGGAGGGGCCCTTCGCCTGCAAGGACTGTGGGAAGTCGTTCTCCCATGAATCGAATCTCAGGGATCACATGAAGATCCATCTTGGAGAGAAGCCATTTGCTTGCGAAGAGTGTGGGAAAACGTTTCCCTCGAGGAACAGCCTGCAACGACATCGCTTGATTCACACGGGTGAGAAGCCCCTCAGATGAACTGACTGTGGGAATTTGTTCTTACAGAAGTCACATCTGAAGGTCCACATTACTTACATTACTTGCAATGCTGCTTACAGTTTTAAGGAAAACATTCAGAGATTTGCTCAGAAAATACTTAATAAAAGTGATGTAGCTTCTGATATTTAATTCTAGTTTGTCCCTTGTTCTCTCTGTAGGATTTCTAATATTCAATTCTAATATTTAATTTAATTGTAGGATTTCAAATGTTTAATAAATTTAATTGTAGGATTTTTACTACTTAATTAGTACCCTGTATAGGATTTCTAATTGATTCTAATATTTAATTAATTTGACTAATTTTTCAGCCGTGGAGTTGAGTGTCCTTGCCAGGGAGCAAAGGCAGCCTTCAGACGAAGAAATCCTGTAGGAACTTCTTGAGTCGGAGGGTCTACACTTACAAGGAATACATTGGGATTGCTATGGAGAGAGGACAGGTATTTGGGGTAGGCCTGTGGAGTCATCAAGGTTTAGAATTACTGTTGTTTTTTTATGAAGGGACTAAAAAAAAAGGTATATTGCAATACACTCCCTGAACACCTGAATTAGCCCTTAATCCAACTAGCCCAAACAACTCTCAACTACCCATCCCACTATAGTGGGAATTTTAACGGCTAGCGTTACCAACGCTGCAGGTAAAATCTTGTCATTTGAGCTACCATAACAAACGGTTGGCAACGCTGACACAGGTGTGCGCCGACACGCCCCATTTTCGTCAATTGCTTTTTGTTCGCGCTGCTGGAAGGTTGTTTCCTTCTGCAGTGCGAGGTTTTAATCCTATTGCCCGACTTCTCTTTGTATTTTGGACTTGTGGTGAAGACCTGGATTGTATTTAACGGTTTTTCTCCTGGATTTTCTGGATATCTTCGACGTGGAGCGTCTTTTGGATTTGGACTTGCTGGTTCCCGGTCTCGATTGTGCATCACGGACTTTTCACCTTCTACTACCTTGCCATCGGCTTCGACGTCGGCCTCGACTGCCTACGACGGTGGACTCTGGCGCTCATCGCTTCTTCCTGCAAAGACGGATGAGTACCTTGAGACACGATGGATATTCCGTCAGGTATGTAGGAAGGTTAAATGTGATGTCCAGACTCATTGCGATGAATGTTCCCATTGGAAGGCACAAGAGAGGGACGATTACATTTGTCATCGCAAGTCTTTGGCTAGTAATGGCGGCAGGCGTTGGTCAGATTCTCATTGCCTCAAGTGTCTCAGACTTCTGCTACAGATCAGTTGATGGATTTAGCGAGTTCAGTGGTAGTCAAACAGATAGAGGATAGGATTGCAATTAGTAAGGAAAATTCAGTAGCTAGTCGTCTTCAACATTTCTCAGTTAGGGATAATAGTAGTATCAGGATGTCTAATTCTTCTTCCTTTCAGCTCCCCTGCCTGTTCCAGAACCAGCCCTGACGGGTGCCGAGGGTAATGGCAGAACCGCAAGCCTCCGAGTGGGTAGGGTCTGCCGGCCCCCTCGGCGCGGAGCAGGCAGTGAAGGATTCCACCCCTCCTTGTAATATTGATAAATGTAATGTTGATAATGTTAGGATCGAGACCTAGGTGTGATAAAAGAGGATAGGTTTGGTAGTGAGGAGAAGGTTTTAATGGTGCAGTGTCGTTCTCCTGAACGGGTTCCGGTTTCGGGTTCGAGTGGTTTTTGTTGTGCTCTGACAAGAGTTTCTCCATCACTTCTTTCGACCTGGCTCAGTCTCAAGTCAATGTTTCAGTTACGGTGGGGCAGAATCCTTCTGCTTTCGCTTCTAGCTCACTTCCTACTGTTTTCTAAATCTCCTACTGTAGTTTCCCCCTTCCCCTCCATCTAGTAAGGTGGATTATGGTGTGTCCTTCTGGCTTCTAAAGTAAATTGCGGGACCTGCAATTGGCTGTGGCGGGTTATAAGACGGATGGCGGGGTTTTTTTTCGACGGGTATAGACCTATGGCGAGAGGTTATATTTTTTCCTCGAATGTTTTTTCTAACATTAGAGAGTATGTGACACGGTAGTGTCCAGAATTCATGTCGGATATGTTTTCAGGATTATTTAGGGAGGCCAGATTCGGTGTACCTTCTTTCCTTTTTGTTCTAAGTTTTCTTCTTCATTATCTGTCGCTTCATCTCCTGCTCCCACATTCTCTGTTACTCCCTTTTCAGTCTCCTCTTCGCCCCTTTCTTCTTCTGCTCCGGTCTTTCCTGCGCCTTCCGCATCTTCCATTTTCCCTCTTCCTTCGATTTTCCTCCTCTCAGGTAACTTTTTATGCGTCTGCGATTCCTATGCCTCCCGCCTTTTCCTTCCTTAGTACAGTCTTCTCCGGTAGGAGGAGCTTCCAGACTGGCGAAAACCCTGTTTCGGCAAATTTTGGCCGCAGGGATCTCTTGTTCCATCCCTTCGGGTATGCGCAACCCCTTGCTTCCGCTTCATGTGGCTGTCCCGATAGCATCAGGTATTTCACAGGGTTTTCCCGTCGATTCCAGTTCAGTTTTGGCAGAGCGTGCGGTACCTTCTTCGAGCGGTCCACGGCTTTCATCGTCTGCATTTTCTGCGGCGGTAACTCAGGCTGGCTTCTACCTCTTTCATTCTCTGTCCTTCATCTTCTTCCGTCCCTCTACAGCGGTTTCGTTTGCGCATCCTCCCCCAAGATTTAACAATGTTGGTGTGGCTACTCTCACTCGTCTTCCCCTTGGTCATAATGGGGAATCGGCTCCAGGTTTTTATCGGTTCAGCCTTCTCTTCCCGGCGGGTCCAACAATGCGGATTCAGCTCTGGGTACCCGATTAGGTGCGGGTGCGCAGCATTCTGGTTAGGTTGGTCCGGTTGCGGACTCTTCATTGTTGTCCGGGGCTTCGTCCAGTGCCTCCTCCTTTGTCGGTCTTAGACCGTTCGGACATTGCGGAACAGGATTCTTATCCATAGGCGCAGGAGATTCTGGCGGACTTAGAATGTCCTCTTGCCAGCAGTATGATTACGGACACAGGCTTGAGTATGTTACTTCTTCGTACCCTCGAACAAGAGCTCCGGACCTCCCTATTTTGAGGTTTTTATGACACTAAACCAGCTCCTGCCTCTTTTTCGTGTTGGCTGGTTTGGTTCGATTGGGTTAGCCAGGCTTTGGAGGAGGCGGATGTTCGCTTAGCATCGGTAGTTGCTTCTAATAGACAGCACTCTTCTCTTCTCTCTCTGAGTAGGACGATTTGCGCAGTTCGAGGTAATCCTTCGGCAGGTGTCAGGTTGCCCCTCAACGAATCGGTTGAGGCATTCCTGTTTAAGTCTCCGGCGTCGTTTCAGCTCGTAGGGGCTTCTCTTAGGGAAGCAGGTGCTTGGGGGTATGTGTTGCGCAATCATACTGAGGCTCTTGCGCATTTTTTTTGGATGCGGTTCAAGTTATGATAATGCAGGTTCTAAAGAGTGACGGCTATGTCCCTTCGGATCAGTGGCTGTTAGCAACCTAATAAATTTATCTCGAGGGGTCTGGCTCACCAGGCGAAAGCTTTGGCTTCGTCTACGACGTTTGGAGCAGGAAAGTCGAAATTTCTATCTTGGCCATCTTCCCCCTCAGTATCCGGACGTTCATAAGAGGGATTGCTTAGAACACCATTAGCCTCAGCTAATTCTTGTTCAAGGATGATGACGTAGCCAGCATGACAAACCTGGTTTCTTCTAACTCATGTCTCCAGTGTCGGCAATTATGCATCATCGAGGATACAGAGTGTTGAAGTATCTAGGCGATACGGAGTGTTGAAGTATCTAGACGATGCAGAGTGTTGAAGTATCTAGACGATCGTTTAACTGGCCTCCTCTCCAGAGGAGCTAGTAAGAGTGAGGGAATTCTATGGAATTCTTAACATATTCAGGTAAGCGGATTCTCTCTCTCTCTTCCTCTGAGGGTTTTCACAACCCTGGAGAGAGTCCAATCGGTCCTTCACAGATAGAAGGGTTCCCGTCCAACAGGGAACGGCCATTACCAGCTTGGAGAAGCTTCTCTCTCTTTTAATTCCAGGGTCTCGTGTCCGAATGCGCTCTCTCTTCAGGTATGTCTCAGGAATCGCTGGAACTTCCACAACAAGAACTCTGTTATAGTCAGGAGCGATTCTTGCCTGTTGGATCGTTTGTGGTAGTCAGAAATGCATCTGACAGGGGAAAGGTCTATCAACTCCCCTCTTCCTGACGTTCATCTGTACACAGATGCCTCAGATCAAGGTTGGGAATCAACCTTGGAGGAATCCAGGCCTCGGAACGATAGTCAATAAATCTTTGGGAAAATCAATGCTGTAAAGGAAGCCCTCAGTTATTCTCAGTCTTAGTGCGCTACAGAGTAGTGGCTATGTTTAGCGACAGCGTAATTGTCGTGTCGTATCTGAAGAACTCGGAGGGGAACAGGCTCACAGAACTCAATACTATACTGTAGCACATAGTCCTGAGAGGGTGCAAAGAACAAAACTGTCTCTTCTTCCCCAATTTATATCGGGAGTCTCAAAGTACGGGCAGATTCGCTAGGTCGCTCTCGTTCAGGTATTGGGGGGGGGGAGAGTGGACTTTGACTCTGGAAGTAATATGTCAGGTTCTCCGGAAGTGACCACCAACTGTCGACTTATTCGCGACACGATTAAACCATCGTCTTCCGGATTATTTCTCTAATGGTATCCCCATTTCAGTAGTCACCAAGGTGACGTTACAAGTTGGAATCGCATGCATGTGTACGCCTTTCCTCCATCCGGTCTCATTAATCAGGTAATAGGGAAATTACGGGAGAGTGTCAAGACGGCCTGGACTCTAATAGCTCGCCATAACACGCTTGGTTTCCGGAACTCCTTGAGCTCCCTACGGAAGTTCCGTTGTCCCTACCAATGCGAAACTACTACTTCTCAGACGACCGCATTCTTTCTGTTATTTTCCAAACCCTCGCGTGCTGGACCTAGTTGCAGGGCAACTGTAGAGAGAGCCGCTAAACAGTCCGGACTCCCTAAAACTGTGCCTAAATAGTTTTCTTTTGGATTAAGTCAACCCGTAAGCCTTACCAGGTTCAGCTAGAAATGGTATAGTAGTTAGTGTCGTAAGGAAGGTCATTCCATCTCTTGACCTTCCATAGCCAAAATAGCGGATTTTCCTTTATTCCTCCGGAAAATCAAGAGTCTTTCATATTCGGCCATTGCTGACTACCGCTCAACGATTAGCGGTATATTTAGTTTCCGCATTCCTGAAGTTTCAAGTAGTAAGAGAATCGTTGATTAAGTTCTTGTAAGATTGAACGTCCTGTTTTTGCCGACTCGGGCGCCGTTATTGGGACTTACTGGAAGTATTTCAATATTTATCTTGTTTTCCCCTGCCTTTGAACCTATTGAAACTAATGTCTAGACACTGAGAAGCTGCCTTTTTCTTACGGCTTTAGCTTCAGCTAAAGGGTTGGGTGAGCTTCAGGCAGTTTCGAGGTTGGGTTCTTGTGCGAGAATGATACATATTTGTCTGTCTCTCCCGGAATTTGCGGCGACAACAGAGTCGGAGGTTAAAACTCTGCCTCGTTCGTTTAGAGTTCTTTATCTGCAAGTGTTCATTGCTGGTGATCCAGCGGAGATACCTTTATGTCCGGTGGGAGCATTAAAGTCTATTTATCAAGGGTTGCGAAACTCCTTCCGCTTCCGCACACACTTGTCTCTCCGCGAATCCTTCCCGTCCACCGTCAGAGAATGTGATTAGTTACGTTCGGAGGGCTTCTCAGCGTTGTTCTTCGTCGTCTTCAGCTCTCTATTTTCCCGACCGCACAGTATTCAGAGTATGTCCAATTCATCTTCCTTTTCCCAGGAATTATTTACTGCCGTCTATTCTGGAAGCAGCTACTTGGAAGTCCGTCTCAGTGTTTACTCATTTTACTTAGAGATGTTCGATTCGCCTCACAGCGTTTAGCGGCGAAGTCTATTATGTAGGGTGCGTTCATTTAGCTGAGGGGGTATTAACGCGGGGGTTCGGAGGGTTATTCTCTTAAGGGGGTTTACACAGTCAAATGGTTCGTCGAACGCGGTTCGACAGACCTGTGTTTGAAGTGATGTTCGAACATGTGAATGGGGTATTTGGTTGTCAAACGGTTTAAAGAAAGTCTCTTCGAGCCTGACTTTGTGGGCGGGGCTTCATTGTCCACAAACCGTTTGAATGTGAGAACGTGCGTCGAACATCAAACTTCAGTTTATAGTTGTAATAGTAACAACAGTAGCAACACCAATGACTCTGAGATCATGAGATGTCGCACTATTTTGCACGTGTAGCGGCAAAGTCTATTATCTAAGGTGCGTTCATTTAGCTGAGGTGGTATTCACTTAGTGCGCAGGGTTATTCTCTTAGGCCACGTTAGTGGCGAAGTCTATTTTCTAGGGGCGTTTATTTAGCTGATGCGGTATTCACATAGTGAAGAGATTCTTAGGTTAACCAGATAGAGGAATGCCTTTTAGTCTTTAGAATTCTTAGGCAACAGTGATAATATAATTACATGAACTTAGGTTTAGTATGTTTTAAGTATCTTAGTATTTGATAGTTTCCCTACGAGAGTCCAAGGGGGTACTCTAGTAGGCTAGGCTATTTCGTCGGCACCGAGATATTTCTTCGCTCGTCCATCGTCGGACCTTATCTGGAGGATCAGCGCCTAGGCACACTGCTTCATTTCCCTCCATACATGAGAGGCTATGAATAGCCACATGGGAGGTCACCGTACTCCTCCATACATGAGAGGTTCTGAAGAACCACGTGGGAGGTCGACGGACAGAGACAGTACGGACGTGACGGGCGATCAAAGTACTTTCCATCATGTCTCATCACCAAAAGCAACACGATTGATAAGGCGAGTGTTTAACTAGATAGGCATCGTAGCCGAGAGTACTGACCTGACTCGATCAAAGTACTCTCCAACAGGTCTCTTCACTGAAACCATTGATTGATATGGTGAGTGTTTGGCTAAATGGATATCTTATGCAGAGCAGATTGGTGAGCTACCATCTCTGCGGTTGTCAGAGGGGCTTGCAATAGAACTGATCCCTCCTCTAAATGTTGTTAATCGGGCTAATTCAGGTGTTCAGGGAGTGTATTGCAATATGAAGTTTTCATAAACTAATATTGTAATACTTACCTGAACACCTGAATGATTCCCACCCTCCTTCCCCACATCAATTTTGACCTTGAATAAAGCAATTGACGAAAACGGGGCGCGTCGGCGCACACCTGTGTCAGCGTTGAATAAAGCAATTGACGAAAACGGGGCGCGTCGGCGCACACCTGTGTCAGCGTTGCCAACCGTTTGTTATGGTAGCTCAAGTGACAAGATTTTACCTGCAGCGTTGGTAACGCTGGCGGTTAAAATTCCCACTATAGTGGGATGGGTAATTGAGAGTTGTTCGGGCTAGTGGGATTAAGGGCTAATTCAGGTGTTCAGGTAAGTATTACAACATTAGTTTTATTATGAAAACTTCATTTTTTTCAGTTAAAACTTTTCTTGCATTAGGAAGGGACTTTTTCAGTTAAAATTGCAAGTTTTTTTTATGTAGAAAGGGACTTTTTCAGTTAAAACTACTGGTTTTTTGTGTGAAGGGAATTTTTCAGTTAAAATTGCAGTTTTTTATTATGTAGGAAAGGACTTTATTCTGTTAAAATTGCAGGTTTTTCTTTTTATATAGGAAGGGACATTTTTCTGTTACAGGTTGTTCCTACATAAATACAAATCTTCGGTCTTTACACAGGGATTATGCTTGCAGATGCGAGCTGGAACAGCTGTTAGGTTTCCAATAAGGCCACTGTTGAGTCAAGACATCTGCTGCGCTCTCTGCTCAACTGGTGTTCAATTTTATTTTTGTGTTTATTTTTGTGATACGAGTTTGTTTGTTTACCTTATATCTATAATGCAAACCCCTAACTTGCAACAGCATGGGGAGAGGAAACCTTTGGTTTTTAGGCAGTGTCCTGGTAAACGCCATGTAATTGGTTCCTCTCCTCATAAGAGATAAACCCTCATACTTTGTGTGTGTCATGCAGGAAGCGATTGCCATCAACAGTCCTTGTAATTAGTGTCGTGTCTGGCCTTCCAAACAGTGGGTGAAGTTTGCTCCTGAGGAGAAGAGAGACAAGTAGGTTTCTCCAGTGTCATCAGGATGCAACACTGCCGATGACACCAAGGATTCTCTCTGATTCCTTCTCGCCCCAGCAAACTTACACCTGCTGTTGCTACTCCTAAGGGAGCGATGTCTCCTTCTGCTTCGTCAGTAGAGAGCCAACGTAGAGGAACCGGTGACCGGTTTGACTTCTCTGTGACGGTCTCCGTGTGCTTGGAAGGGGAAATTATCCTTCTCGGGGGAAGGGAGATTGCCTCTCTTAACCTGGCTTGTTTTTTCAGGTGTTGTGGAGCCAGAGGGGCTTAGGGCATCCCTAGGCCTCCCAGTGGCATCATATGTTGAGGGTTTGATCTACCTCTTGAAGGCCTCCAAAGACCTTCCAGTACAGGCAGTCCCCAGTTATCAGCGATCCGGTTTTTCGGGGCTTGTCTAGTGACGAAAATCGCGTCGATATGCGCTGATTTCCACTTATCAGCGCCGATAATCGTGTACTGGTGCCGATACATACCTATCAGAGGCGCAGATAACTGAAAATCAAAAGTCGCTGATTTTCGGTTATTGGCGATTTTTGCTTATCGCCACGCCATCGGAACGGAACCCCACCAATAACCAGGGACTGCCTGTACTGCTGCCACTATAACTGTGACTACAGTACCTGCAGTGCTGCAGTCTACGGTTACGGTGTCCTGCTGGTTCAAGGGCCATCACTACATCAGTGATACATTTTATCATGCCTCCAGTAGTGTGCTTACTAGTGTTACACTCGGCATTGTCTTCCTTGGTGACGTCCATCTCCACACCCTGATGTCCAAAGGCCTGCTGCGACCAGCAGAAGAAGCCGAAGAGGAATCGGTAATCATCGTCATCTTTGTCTCCATCTTTGTAGTGTGCTGTCACCTCCTCCCCTTCTTCTAAAACTAACAAGTGGAGGAAGAAGAGGGCTGCCTCTCCCGTTGTAGGAAGTCCTGTATGGCTTCTGACGGCCAGCCTTCTTCCGGGGAAAAGGCTACGGGATCTCTCATTTGTGGTACTAGCAACTCCCAATCTGTCCACTAGCAAGGGAGCAGCCACTGCCCGGGGTTCCATGGACCCCTGGTGCACTGGGTACTAGTCCCAGGAATTCACCTTCCCTGGCTGGTAAAGGTCCCGGCCCAGCGACGAGAGAGAGAGAGAGAGAGAGAGAGAGAGAGAGAGAGAGAGAGAGAGAGAGAGAGAGAGAGAGAGAGAGAGAGCATGCAGACGCTCACTCACCCCCTGCCCGTTCCTCTATGTGAACAGTGTAAGGGTCCCTGAATGGTGACGTTGGCCTACTGGCCCACTCACCTGGGAAGACAAGAGGAGGTCCCCCACCCTGTCTTCTTCTACTGTAGAGGCCCCAGCTTCTAAGAAGACTGTAGCACATCTTCGGGACAGCCCCCGTCCGTGTTCGCGTAAATGGACCACTCTCCCCGACCTGTACTGCTGTTATCACCGTGGGCTGACGACCACCCATGGCCTTACTCACCCGCCGGGACTTCAGCCTCCGGCAGGCCCACCTTCTTAGAGGTTTCCTGGGACCCGGAGCCGGACAGGCCTAGGGTTTGGGACTGGAATCATTCACGCTCCCATCGCATCCCTGCCATGGAAGCATACGTTCTGGGTTCGGTCCTTGGACCGGAATGGTCGTATGCTCAAGTGGTAGAGAGATCACCAAAGGGCTCTGGCAAGCATCCCTCTCCTGCAAAGGGAATAACCCAGGAAGACCGTGACCTAGAAGGGCTCGAGGGCCCTATGCTCCAGGACTTGGACACCCCTGAGTTGCAGAGGAATTTGTCGGAGATCGTGTGTTAGATACAGTAGTTTAATGATCTTGAGGGAGACCATGGCTTTCCCCATGGACCATCCATCAGCCATCGAAGCTTTTTGGAGACCCCAAAAGGGAACCACAGTCTCAATGGGCTTGCCATGGTCGCAACTTTCTGAAGGGGTCTTGGACCAAGTGAATTTTCTTAGTGTATGAGCAGGACAATTCATTTCTGTTTAGCCGATCTTGCAAGACACTTCCTCAGCCTTTCACTAGCCAGGGGAAATACTTCAATACTGCAGAGAGTCCTTTGATGGCCAAACAGGTTGATCTGGACGGTTGTAGGAACATTCGCCGTAAACATTTTTGCTGTAGGAAAACTCGCCTCAGGAATTTTCGCCGTAGGAAACTTTGCCATATAGGATTTTTGCCATAAGACAGTTTCGTCGCATTTTTTTTTTTTTCGATACCCTCATCTTGAACGGTCCCTTTCGGAGTAATGTCCAATATGCGAAGTACCTTATTATCAAGTATATATGGCTCACACTATTGTTCCTTCGATTTTAACATTTTAATAAGCGAAGTACCTTGTTATCAAGTATATCTGATTTTTACATTTTGATTAACGAAGCACCACGTTTCTTTTCTTTTTTTGTTCCTTGTAAATGTTATCATAATTTGTTACAATTTGTGAATTATTTGATTGTGTTCCAAACATTGATTTATTTTGTAAGGATAGATGTTATGTATACCTTAGTTTTACCAGACCACTGAGCTGTGATTAACAGCTCTCCTAGGGCTGGCCCGAAGGATTGGGCTTATTTTACGTGGCTAAGAACCAATTGGTTACTGAGCAACGGGACCTACAGCTTATTGTGGAATCCGAACCACATTATAGCGAGAAATGAAATTCTATCACCAGAAATAAATTCCTCTAACTCTTCATCAGCCAGCCGCGGGAATTGAACTCCGGCCCATCGAGTGACAGTCTGAAGCTCAACCGACTCGGCCAACAAAGGGCTATGTAAATGCATGTATAGACAGGACTTCATTTTTATAAGTATTACGTAACATGACTTTTTTACAGGGTCAAACATCAGAAAAGAAATTAAAAAGTAAACATTTAATTAAAAAATAAAAGACAAAATATATCGAGTTAACAAAGAAATAATTTAAAATGTGTGCAAATTCCAAGCAATGCTTCGTAAATAATGTGTTTTTTGCGTTGGACTATAATGAAGCATTTTCCGCTGAAGTCTGCATTGATATCAATATATATTTTCTTCATTTGTATTAGTTCTTCTTTGGAGGGGTGGCTAGAGCTCTCAGCTAGCACGCTGTTGGCCCAGCGTTCGAGTCTCCGTCCGGCCAATGAAGAATTAGAGGAATTTATTTCTGGTGATGGAAATTCATTTCTCATAATAATGTGGTTCGGATTCCACAATAAGCTGTAGGTCCCGTTGCTAGGTAACCAATTGGTTCTTAGCCACGTAAAATAAGTCTAATCCTTCGGGCCAGCCCTAGGAGAGCTGTTAATCAGTTCAGTGGTCTGGTTAAGCTAAGATATACTTAACTTTTTTTTTCTTCATTTGTACTGCATCTCCTCGATCTAAATTACACTTTTTCTTTTTTGCTAATGTCTCTATACTCACGGAGCTCTGTACTGCACTGTGGAAGCCTTCTATGCTGTTGTTGGTTCTGATCATACCATTCTGGGTTCGTTCGAAGACATTCCACAATTCAGTAGCGACCCCGTTCCCCTCCAATGTAGTGAGTTTCAAAACATGATACAAATTCTTGGGGCAAATCATCATCGTCAGTCAGTTCGAGAAAACCATCAGTAACATCACACATTGGCAGATATGCTAATGCAGTGAAGCACTTGATTTTGTTGCTAAATTCTGCGTCCGTAAGAATGCGCGACTTCAAACCTGTATCCACAGTGTGGCGATAGATATTCTTAGCCATAAGAAATAAACAACCTGTTATATATTTGCTGTTGGAAATATCTCACAGAAAGCATTGATAATTGTTTTCTCGAAATCAGCCATTAAGGTCTCGGGCTCTAATGATGGGTGTAAGACGTTCAAGGCGCTAAAAAAGTCTGCTGTAGGTTACCTGTGATTTACTACAGTAGGTAGCAAAACAAAAAGACGTGGTACGCTTGTATGTCTTATGATGATATGTAACGTGAATAACTGATAATGTATACCTGGGCTACATTTAAAAGTGCCATCACAAGCCCAATCTTTATTATTAGCAAGGTCCTCCACCCCAGCTTGAGTGCCAAACACTAAAATTCTATCCGGATCATCTTCACTACTATCGTAGATTAAAAAGTTCTCACCATTTTCAAGAAATCTATATTCTTCAGGTATTGTACATCCATTTCTTCGGTTGGGATCGGGCGAGCTTGGCTTTTCCAATACCTCCAACCTCTAATACTGCGAGACAAATGCGATATCGAAGTCGGTAGCAAAGACAATGCATTATCATCTAAACTAGATGAAATTTCTGCAATTGACGACCGTGCAGAAGTTTGTGAATTAGTGGCTAGTGATTTCAATTTTGTTTTTGCTTCATACATTTTTGGTTTTGATGGATGAGATGTATGGCAATGCTCGCCAAATGTTTTACATAAAGATAAACTATCAGTTTCCAACAAGGTATGCACTCTAGCTTTACATTCTTTATTTTCACATTTCCAATATGTTTTTTTCACCGTATTTTCTCTCTATTCTGTAAACAAAGATAAGATTGTCAACTAATTTCACACCGCCCCTTGTATGTACTTTCCACTTGATAGACCGTTGTTATGGGTTGGCTGCACAAAAAAATATTGTCGAATGAATAAAGAAAAATTTAGTTTAACTCAAATTAGGTATTCAATTTGGGTATTTTAATTATATAACAAGGTACTTCGTCAATCAAAATGTAACGGTAGTAGGTTCCAGATGTACTCGATAACAAGGTACTTCGCTTATTAAAATGTTTAAATCGAAGTAACAATAGTGCGAGCCATATATACTTGATAACAAAAGCGGAGAAATTGTTTTACGGCAAAAATCCTATACGGCAAAGTTTCCTACAGCGAAAATTCCTGAGGCGAGTTTCCTACGGCAAAAATGTTTACGGCGAATGTTCCGGATACGGATCTGGACCTGGTTGGCGCGTGTCCAGGTCTGTTGCTGGACCGCCTCTGTGCAGAGGGAGTTTACTTGTCGCATCAGGAGGCAGCGGCAATAGAATTGACTGCCATGGCAGCATTCCAGATGGTCTCCTGGATAGATATTTGGTCCCTTGCATTGGCCAGGATCGCTTCTTCCTCTTTGGAATCTCGTAATTCCGAAGAGGAAGCCATGTTCAGGAGGCTGATGTTGTCTGGAGGTAGAGCCATCTCCTGCCTAGCCCACCGGACAACTAACCTGTGGGCAAACCTTGTGCTCAGGCCACCAGGTTTGTCGGTTCTGAGTCAGAATTGGCACTCAGGAATGGACCGGTACTGGGTTCTGCTCCCCTCTTCGCTAGAGAAGTGGATGCCGCAGTGGATAGGTGAAGGGTTGAAAATAATGATCTGCTTGTTCACCAGACTGTGGCCAAGACCTCCAGGTCTTCGTGTGACACTGCAGCCCGACCTTCGTTCAGCCCCTTGCCTGACCTGGGAAAGGGGGCAAGGGCAGGAAGAAGGGGAGAGGACGGTAGAGTTGGTGTTCCTCCCCACCTACTGCCATTGAGGGGGGGGCGTTGTTCCTGTCGAGCCACTGGGCAACATGACAGCAATACAGAGCAGAAACCTTCCAGTTCCCACCACCCCCCACCAACGTTCCAGTCCGCTTCCAAACATACGCTCCTGGGTCACCGACGAACCTCGCCCTATGGGAAGAGGTGAAAGCGATGCTGAAGAAGGCACTGTAGAAGTCGTGACAGATCGGCCTTCCGGGAATTTACAGCCATCTTTTTCTTGTAGAGATGACGGGTGGCTGAAGACTGGTCATGGATCTTTCTCCCCTTAACCGATTTGTTCGCCAGACTCGGTTCAAGATGGAAACAGTATGGTCAGTACTCAGTGCCACCAGGGAGTCCGAGTTCATGCTTTCAGTGGACTTACGGATGCATACTTTCAAAATACCCATCTACCAGTCCTCTCGCAAGTTCCTCCGATTTACCCTCAGGGAGATGGTATTCCAGTTCAGAGCACTTTGTTTAGGACTCTCAACCGCTCCCCAGGTGTTCACCTGAGTGTTCACCCTGGTATCGGCTTGGGCCATTCACACGGGATACGTCTTTTAGGTCTCGACGATTACTTGGCGAGCATTTGCCCACAGTTGCTACAGGACAGAGACCAACTTCTCGATTTTGTCGCGACCGGACAGTCTTGATCAATTTCAAGAAGTCCAGTCTCATACCCAAGCAGAGAGTAGAGTATCTGGGCAGGCTGATAGACATGGCAGCAGCGAGAGTCTCTCCTCAACTCACGCATCAGCAAGTGTATGAGCATACTCTGATAGAGCTGTCAGTGCCAGGGAACTGGAACATAGTGGCAGGCAAGCTCAGTCCCCAAGGAGAGGTGATAGGGACATGGCCCCTGCAACCAGTCATTGTGGAAAGATTATCCAATCTTTGAGACCTCCCAACAATAGGTCTGTTCTATTTTTCCGGAACCATGGGCAGCGATAGAAGATGCCTTCCAATTCCCACGGGACAATCTCGAGGCCTACACCTTTCCTCCGTTTTGCCTGAATTGTCGGGTGATCAACAGAGACATGATCGCCCTGAATCTCAGGATGACCCTGGTGGCTCCCAAGTGGCCACATGCCGAGTGGTATCCAGACCTGCTAGCTCTACTTTCTGAGGTACCAAGAGAGATTCCCCCTTCACACAACCTGGTTTGCCAGCTGCACATAGAGAGGTATCACCAGGCTGTGGAAGGTGGTCACTTCACGCCTGGAGACAATTCAGCTGTGGTTGGTCATTGACGAGGTCTCTCTCTGGTATGAGCTACTGTCCAGCAGGTAGTTTAGGAAATTTTAATACATTTTAATTGTCAAAATCAGTTTCATTGCAATCGTCTACATATTTGGTGGGATGACAAGCAATGACCGCACTCTACTAAACTAGAATATTTAACTTGAAGTTACAGTATGATAGGCTGTACAAGTCATATTGGATATAATTTGCCGAGAATTTTCGTAAGGACATTTTATCCTTGTGAAATAACAGGATCATAAAAAATGATGTAGACCTATAATGTCCTATATCTTTTTTGTTGGTTTATGCAGCTTATGACGTTTGGATTATAGACCTATCTTATATTCAGCCATTTTGTTGTGGTTCGTGTGGTTATACTTGTTTTTGTTACTGCTGTTGTGGTGCTTGTAGTGTCTTTGAAAATTTTTCATATGGTAACCTAACATTGCAGAGTAAACATACTAGTGTAAAGAATTATCTGCCTAGTATTGTTAATTGCAATTTAGTCATTTGTTTTAATTAAAAGTAATCAAGATCTATATGAATATAGTCTACGCCGGAATATTCTCCTAACAACAGAGAGAGAGAGAGAGAGAGAGAGAGAGAGAGAGAGAGAGAGAGAGAGAGAGAGAGAGAATTTACTGACACTCATGTATGCTTTTGTCCATCAGGGTAATCTACAAGAATGCCCCCAAAAGCAAATGAACCATGGGCTACTCGCTGACTGGTTTGCATCACCTCATACATAACTTTTTCAGCCATCATTGATTTTTTTCTTATTTTGTGTAGTATCTTTTGATGCCTTCTTCCACAGTCTTCATCTTCATAGAAATGCCACAGCAGCAGTATTATAATTTGTTGTCCCTTTTGTAAATATATATTTTCAGCGTAGTTCATTGCGAGCAGTTCGATAGTTGTGTGTAAGGCTGATACATTCCTACGATCGGTCTGTTTGCCGTTGGCTATGTGCCCGCAAATTCCACTTCTATTGTCTGTGGTGTAAGTGGCGTTACATTTACCGTGGCCATCGACACAAGTACACGTGTATATGCATGTGCTTATCAGTGTACAACACAGTACAGTATACATGGGTGCTCCCTTTGGACGAACGATACCCGAGAGGCCATGAGGTGTACTGCCGTTGTTCACAGTGACATTCCGAGACGCCCCACAAACACTTCTCACTGTCACTCCACCACGCAGATGTTCGTAGAAAACCTGGATAATCTAAAACTCGTTCTGATCGCTCGACAGCGGCAGTTCGCTCATACGGTACAAAGCATCCTGAGCAGTGAGGTAAGGAGATGTCCATTGTGGGAAAAGATGAGATAATGAGGCGTCTGTTCTGTAAATGACTTAATCTCTATTTATGCAATTATGAAGTGTCATCTGCAGAATCTGTGATTATCATTATTGTTATTATTATTATTATTATTTGTTGATTGTTATTAATAGTATTTTCTTTTTTTATTGTTACTGTGATTATTACCGTTTTAGAGTTTTGCTGTTTTCAATTTTCGTATTTAGCTTCCTGGACCTGGCTTCTGTAACCACCTAAGGTTCCTAGCTGGAAATTAATTGTCTGCAATGTTTTAGTTTTCTGTAAAAGAAAACTATTGTGCCAGCTTTGTCTGTCCGTCCGCACTTTTTTCTGTCCACCCTCAGATCTTAAAGCTACTGAGGCTAGAGGGCTGCAGATTGGTATGTTGATCATCCACTCTCCAATAGCCTTAGTAATTTTTATTTGATTTAAGGTTAAAGTTTAGCCATAAACGTTCTTCAGGCAGCGATATAGGATAGGCCACCAGCAGGCCGTGGTTAAGGTTTCATGGGCCGTGGCTCATACAACATTATACTGAGACCACCGAAAGATGGATCTATTTTCGGTGGCCTTGATCAAGGTCTCTAGACCTTGGTAACGATTATAAGCTATAGTGGCTGCACAGAAAACTCGATTGCGCCGAAGAAACTTCAGTGCAAATTTTACTTGTTTTAATTGTTATTGCTTTTAATATATTTTTTTTCACTGTTTTCCGTATTATTACTGTCGTTACCATTATTATGAATACTGTTTTTTCTAATTCTTCAGCAACTGTGCAGACATTGCCGATTATCGTTTCTTATCACGTTATCGCATGTATCTAGATTGTGTTGCCTCAAAGTATTCCTTTCCACCCTACCCTTATGTTACGGCAACACCACAATGGGTGATTACATTTTCTGCGAACGAAAGCCTATTTTTCATGTAACAAGGAATGTGAACGGTCGAGCTGGTGGTATACCAGTGCTTATATTTTCTAAACACTACTGTAGACAATATGGTAATGACGTACGGATAATAGTTCACATTACACGTGAATTGAGTTGTTAAATAAATAGAAAAATAGTATAGTAACAGAGTAATAAAAAGAGCAACTGTAAAGATCGTATTCAGTCCTGATTAATCATACATCATCGTCTTCGTTACATTTGGGTGTGGGAGGCGGTTGCTGAAATCCAACTGTAGTTCATAGTAGATGTTTGGGGTCGATTTCAGAACATAATTATTTGAATGGCAATACGCTTATGATTTACATAATCCATCAATTTATAAAGTAACAAGATTATAAGCCGCTAATTTCAAGACCTATAAATATAATTGCATAAAGGCAATTATGATAGCCATTGACAGGTTATGGTACGGAAGGCTTGGGGAAAAATCAATAGACAACGCGATGTATAAAGGAACAAATATATCCAGTGTATCACTCATATTTTTTTTTATCTTCTTATTCGAGCCATGTCTCACCAGGGTTGCCTAGATGGAAATTTCTCTGGGCGGTAACTGAACTCGATATCATCCAAGCATAACACACCTTAACCACCCTGACGGTCTTTATATCAGTGGTAGATATGGTTGCACATTGATAACTTCAGTACTCAGATATGATGAGAGAGAGCGAGAGAGAGACTGAACTATGGTGGGTTTATTTTCTGTCAATTTCGTTGGTATTATTAAACAATAGTATATAGACCTTTTATAATACCTTGAGAATGACAACAGGGAATCGATTAATGTGTATAACCATGTGGTTATATAAGAAGATAAGTCCGGTAACGTTGTGTCTTCGTCAGTGTATTTTTAGATCTCGTTCAATACTTAAAATTTCCCTTCACATGTTACCTAAGAAAACATCAAGAAAAAATCATCAGTCGTATTTTCATTTGTGTGAAAGTAAATTCCGTGATGATCATTCGCAGAATATTAAGGTATGAGTTCATGACAGTGGTAGTTCGGGAATTTATCGGTTGTCAAAGATCCACTTGACAACAGAATTACCCTAGGGAATGTAACTAAGTGCTTTGTAAGATATTTCACTTTTAATACTGAATATTTGTATAGATAAAATAATTAGCAGTTTGACCTTGCAACTAGATGCACCATAGATTGGTAGATACATAGAGATAAAGAGATGGATAGATTTGCTGTCAGTAGTCGTCAGGTTTAGATTTATTTTTTTTTACATTTAACTTGAATTACTAAATTTCCCCCTCAGTCGAGCTGGTCCTTGGTCATAATCATTGGTAAAAATAAAATACCCAAGCCGTTTATAATTCTATAATTATGAATTTTCTTGATTAAAGTCAGCAGGATTCATTGATGAATTTATAGCAAATATCTGAAAGCTATGTATTACGCATTTGTGATATTCAGTGTTTAATCACAATTACAACTTCGTATTAACCTGTTGTTTTACTACTCAAGCGATACGGATTGATTGAAGCTATATTTTTTTTTGTCCAGTTTCCATTCTCATAACATTCCTTACATTTGTGGTCAAGGTTTAGTGAAATACCTATGGAAGTAAATCTTTTTATTTCTATTTATACAATGTTGAATTGTAAAAAAGAAAATAGTTAAAACAAGATCATATTTGAAACATTAATATTTTGCCCATCCACCATTATATAAGTGCAATAACATCTTGCAGTCTGTTTCGCATTGACGAGACGTAGTTATACACGTGTGGGTTGCTGCGGAACAGTTCCCAATCGTTGAGAACATGCTGGAAAAGACACTGGTGGTTACGCTTCTGACCCTACTCCCAGCTGTTGACGATGCTCCCCCCAGACATTTTGACGATGTTCTCCCAGGCATTTTTGATCAGTTCAAGTCACATTCTTTGCTCACCCAGGGAAGGAGAACAATGTCATGCTGTTCGGCAAACCATGCTCGGACAATCCTCGCCGTGGATGGAACCGTTATCCGAAAAGAAATAACATAATTGATTAACCATATTGTTAGAACTAGGTGGAAGGAGAAAAATTTATATTTTCAATATAAATGATGACAAAATAATACGGTTTAGTCCAATAAAAGGAGTCACAATAATAATTAATAAAAGGCCTTGAGTAGTAAATGAGGAGGAGACTTGGAAGTTTTGTGTTTATAAGAATACTTGGTCTACTTTTCATGAAGAGACAAAAGAGACCTTATAACATTTTCACTTGCTTTATTTGGCCCCTTTAGATTCACCAGGAAATATAGATCAGTGGTGTTGATGTAAGATCCTTTTGCAGTTATAAAACCAATAAATCTAAGGCGAAAGTCGTGTCAAGTAATTTGAAACTACTTCATGACCAATATCAGCAATGAGTCGGTACCATATCAGTTGTCAAGAAACGGTGTTCATATATGAAATACTGTAATAAAAATGCACATACCCGCAAGAAAATGATCTGCTCAGGATAGTGAAGAGCATAAGTGCGAGCCGAAGGAGCCATCTCCTCCTCCAAATTTCCAAGATACTGTACAGTGTTGAGCCTTCCACTGATCTCAGCCAATTCACCAATGGCATGCAGGTGTATCCACCCCCAAACGTTACAGATGGTATGGCTGCTTGATAAATATTCCGGCCGTCGTATCTGGTGTTATCACGCCTCCAGCAGTGCAAACTACTATGAGCGTTAGAAGAGAAGGTCTTTTCATCACTGAAAATTGCTCTACCTCAGAAGTCTAACCCCTCTTCCAAATAACGTTGAGCAATTTCCAACTGTGACGCTTTATGCCGATCCTCCAGGTTTTGTTTCACTGCCGGAGCCCTATGGTGGATACCGTCTGCGTGGAGCCTATTTCTTTTATTTCCAGCTGAAACATGCCAGTTCAGTGTCCCTTATGGCAACTGCATTTGGAAGTGGGGTTTGCGTGGCTACTTCCGTAATTGCCGTATCTTCTTCTGGGGTCGTTTTTCCTGGCCCACCAGCTCTTGGCCTGTCCTTGAGGTTTCCAAACTCCCCCCATCTTCGAAACCAAAGTCGAACTGTTGGCAGTGAAATTCCCAATTCTCTTGCAATTCATATGTAAGACATGCCAGAGTCTCTCATCCTACAATTCTGCTCTTATTGCTGATTCTTTGTTGGTAACGACCCATTGTCAACTCGTCACTAAACCACTACTGAAGGAAATGACATTCGGACTGACAGTGGTCACGACATGACTTACTGGTCTCTCTCTCTCTCTCTCTCTCTCTCTCTCTCTCTCTCTCTCTCTCTCTCTCTCTCTCTCTCTCTCTCTCTCTCTCTCTCTCTCTCTCTCTCTCTTATACAGCTTTTATTAAAAGGTCTATGTAGTATTATTTAATAATACCAATGAAATTGACAGAAAATAAACCCAACCAAAGTTCAGTCTCTCTCTCTCTCTCTCTCTCATCATATCTAAGCACTGAATTTATCAGTGTGCAACCATAGACCATCAGGGTGGTTAAGGCGTGTTGTTACTCGGATGACTCGAGTTCAGTTACCGCCCAGAGAAATTTCCAACTGTGCAACTCTGGTGAGACATGGCTTGAATAAAAAGTAAAAAAAAAATATGAGTGATACACTGGATATATTTGTTCCTTTATACATCGGGTTGTCTATTGATTTCTTCCCAAGCCTTCCTTACCATAACCTGTCAATGGCTATCGTAATTGCCTTTATGTAATTATATTTAAGGTCTTGAAATTTGCAGTTTACAATCTTATTACTTTATAAATTGACGGATTGTGTAAATCTAAAGTTTATTTCCATTCAAATATGTTATGAAACTGACCCCGTATTCGTGGAGGATGCGTACCACAGCCCCCACGACTAGCTGAAACCTGCGAATACTTAGAACCCTTCTAAAAACACTTAGAACTGCCTATTTGGATAGTTCAAACACACAAAACAAACAAAAATGTTTATACAGGTATTATCCTACTTACGGTGGGGTTAGGTTCCAAAAAAAAAAACATCGTTTTGTTGGAAAAAGTGTAAGAAATACCAAAACGTATCTCAAACATAGCCTAGCCTACATTAGGGTGTTCGGTACCATGTATACATATGTGGTAGCCTAGCCTACACTATAAAGTATACTCTATACATACAGTAAACCCATACATACAGTAAATCCCCCGTATTCACGTTCTCACGATTCGCGGACTCGTGCATTTGCGGGTTTCTCTGTGGAACATATTCGCCCATTCGTGGTATTTTTCGCAGAGAAATATTCACTAATTACTGTATTTTCACATAATTTTCATGAATAAATGCACTTTTTGTGATAAAGCTATTAAAATACTCAGGTATAACAATTTTTACAGGGTTTTTCTTGTGTGTAAACTATCAAAATGGGCAGTTCTAAGTGTTTTTAGAGGGGTTTTAAGTATTCGCGGATTTTAGCTGTTCGCGGGGGGTGCAGTACGCATCCCCTGCGAATACGGGGCTCACTGTACACGGTATAGTAATTATTAATATAGCTAATTCTGGAGGTTCATGCAAAGTGAAATTGAATAACAAACAAGAATTAGCTTATCCTGTATAATGTATACATAAATAGTAGCCTTGCCTACATTATATTCACATATCGTATTATACAAACATCAACATCTTTTAAAACTTTATGCCTTAATTCACTGTATCCAATAATATTGTACATACAGTGAACCCCCCACATTCGCGGGGGATGCGTCCCACACCCCCCCGCCGAATAGGTCAAATCCGCGAATGCTTAAAACCCCTCTAAAAAACACTTAGAACTGCCCATTTTGATAGCTTAAACCAAGAAAAACCCTTTAAAAATGCTTATACCTGAGTATTTTAATAGATTTATCACAAAAGGTGCATTTATTCATGAAAATTATATGAAAATACAGTAATTAGTGAATATTTCTCGGTGAAAAATACCGCGAATGGGGGAATTTCCCACGAATGATGGCTAGATATGTTCCACAGAGAAACCCGCGAATGCGTGAGTCCGCGAACCATGAGAACGCAAATACTGGGGTTTTCTGTATCTAGTAATATTGTACATATTCTTATACTGCTTTCCTATTATAAATTGCGGTCATAGTGTCTCAATGTTTTGGTTTTGGAAATCGTTTATGCGGTGTTTATTTCGCCGTATTTAATTCAGTTCAGAGCGCTTTTCTTGCTTCTAGGTGGCTTAAACGAATCTCTAGATACTTTATTTATATGGGCAAGGTTATTTTAAGTCGAAATATAACTAAAATACGTCTCATTGTGAAATTAAATTATTATTTTCGTTAATAGATGACGAATGACTGTGGCCGTTTGGGGGCATTTGTTTTGTGTAAATTCAAGGTTCCGTTCGCTATTTTCACTTGATTTCATCATAATATGAGCTTTAAGTATTTATCTTTTATCGGCGTAAAAACAACAGTACTGTAATGTGTTCTTTCATTCTCAGTAGTTCTGATTAAAATACTTTCTCTCCAATTTTAATTACAATCGAGTTTCATCCACGTTGCCGATGCACGATAATTTACAGTATAGTCATTAGCAGCTCGAACATTGTTTCCTCAGCTTCAGCTACAACTTGCAGCCTAAATTTAGTAGTATATTTCCTTGACGATCTTTTATCCATAACAAATAAGGGTATAATGTAAAAATATATCAGTCCTATTCTACTTTGCGTCATTTGTGCTGTAACCAGCGGTAATTGTTTATTACCTTACGATGGTTGAAATACTTGGTAAACGGCTGTTGTTATCTAATTCGGTTATAAGCAAAACAACAGTTTCTCGGTCGGTTGTTTATGGCTGTACGCATTTACGCAAGAGTATAACGTTACTAAACAATACTTTTATCATTCTCATTGACTTTTTTAACTAAAAGATGGGATAAAGAGATGGAGGAAAGTTTGTCTATTGTAATTTGGTCTCTCACTGCCTGATTAGACTGCTGCCTGTGCCTGGACGAAGTTTAAAAATGTTTTATAAATAATATTGTCGTATCAGCATTAATTGCTTACCCCCTTGCAAAATCGAATTACCGGAAGGTGAATTATCGTAACTCGAGCATTACCTGAGTACTTTAATAGTTTTATCACAAAAAAGTTTATTTAGTCATGAAAATGAGATGAAAATACAGTAATTAGTGAATATTTCTCAGTGAAAAATACCGCGAATGGGCGAATTTTCCGCGAATAATTGGTAGATACGTTCCACAGGGAAATTCGGGAATACGCGAGTCTGCGAATCGTGAGAACGCGAATACAGGGGGTTTACTGTACAGTTGGATTTCAGCAAACACCTGCCACACCTGAATGTAACAGGTTGATGATGCATGATTAATCATTACTGAATATGATTGTTACCATTGCTATTTTTATTACTCTGTTACTACAGGCAGTCCCCGGTTATTGATGTGGGTTCCATCCCCGACGGCGTGACGATAACCGAAAATCGGCGATAATAGCACCAACCCCCTGGTTACCGGCGCCGATAACTGGGGATCTTCGGCATCGAAAATCCAGTTATCATTCATCGCTAGACAAGCCCCGTAAAACCGGATTGCCGGTAACCGAGGTTCCCGATAACTTGGGACTGCCTGTATACTATTTTTCTATTTATTTAACAACTCATTTCATGTGTAATGTGAACTATTATTCGTATATCATTAATATTATTGTCTACAGTAGTGTTCAGAAAATATGAGCACTGGCATACCAGTAGCTCGACCATCGATGTCCATCGTTGCAAGACAAATACCCGTAGGCTTTCATTCGCAGGAAATGTAAACACACTTTGCGGTGGTACCATACCATTTTCATAAAATGCGAGGGTAGGGGGTAAAGGAATACTCTGAGGCAACTACATTATTGTCTCTACTTTGTATGTATATGGCCTTGTGCCGAAATAAAATTATTATTATTATTATTGATGAATGTAGAGAGATCTACCAAAACTTCAGTGAATAAATGAACTTTGGACAGCTATTACATGATTTACCTACTGCTACAAAGAATATTATTCTCTTTGAGAAACTACAATGTATACTCAGTCATCCAGAGAGCCAGATTGTTTAGTAAAGTTTATTAATTATTATTATTATTATTATTATTATTATTATTATTATTATCATCATCTGAGACAGGCACTGATTCTCGCCTATTCCAGGTACCTGTACCACCTGAAGAGCCAGAGGAACAGCGATGAATAGGCAGGTGAATGGCGAATTGCAGAGGCTTCCAAATGCCACTCTGTCCAACAGCAGCATTGGGATGCGAAGAGACACCTTCAGGAGGTACATAGCACCTGACACAATCATGCTGGTTGATTCCGACCTGGAGTTGGATGACCAGGACCCTAATAACGACAGCGATTAGGATGGCCAGGTGCAGGCTTTGTCTCTTTATCTCTGCCACAGAGCTCTGTTGAGACAAATGGCTTAAACAGTGAGAGGAAGAGAAGCACCTCTGGTCGCCAAGGAGCCGGTCCAGTAGCGATGAGAGACAGAGGCTGGAGAAGCATTCGCATATGGAGCTGAGCAACAGTGACTGTGATCTGGAGAATGGGACCTATTCCTAATCCCACAAGGATGCCAGGAGGAGGAACGAGCGCGTCACGATCACGTCCGAGATGGTGGAGTCTTAACGGTAGCAAGTCGGAAGTGGAGATATCGAGGTGGAACGGGTCACTCAGCTGAACATAGTGAATGGGTTTGGGGAGTAAGTGATGGGATGGTGAATCATGCAGTGTTATTCCAGATGTACCTAGTGTTGAAAGCGTTGTTTCGGACTTGAACTTTGGGGTCAGTAATGTGAGCAATGGCAGTGTTGGTTAGCCTGAAAGTAACTTAGGAGTAATCTGCGCAGTTAGCCAGGCCATACCCATTCGCGGTATATCAGTTGATGACAGTGGGTCATTATCGTTCGAAACAGACAATAATTCTCTCTTGCCAGCTTCCTTGCCTGAGCCAAACAGCGTTGAGGAGGACTTATTCGCTCCCTCCGTCAGTTCGAACGAGGAGAGGACCATTCAGAACGGGGTGAATCAGGAGAATGGCGAGTTGTTGTTAAGTGCCGAAGTGGAAACTAACGGTGTGGAGACATCAAACGCCAGTAGTCTTCACAGGTTGGACGGTTCTAACAATGCCAGTTCTAGTAAGAAGGTTCCTTTTGCATTTAGATGAGTACAGTATATCTTAATAAAGTTAGGAATTACAGGAACAATGAGGGGAACCTTTGAAAAAGCAGTTATACATTAAAATTGTTTATATACTATTGTTTATTTTGTATCTAGCTGACCTCTTTGCGTGAAAGATATTAAGTGGTGTTGACAAGGAAAGTCCTTTAAAAGGAAGGCCCTTCTCTAAAAGAAAGGTCCTTCTCTAAAAGAAAGACCATTCTCTAAAAGAAAGACCATTCTCTAAAAGGAAGGCCCTTCTCTAAAAGAAAGGTCCTTCTCTAAAAGAAAGACCATTCTCTAAAAGGAAGGCCCTTCTCTAAAAGAAAGGTCCTCTAAAAGGAAGGCCCTTCTCTAAAAGAAAGACCATTCACTAAAAGGAAGGTCCTTCTCTAAAAGGAAGGCCCCTCTCTAAAAGAAAGGCCCTTCTCTAAAAGGAAGACCCTTCTCTAAACAAAGGCCTTTTTCTAGAAGGAAGATCCTTCTCTTAAAGGAAAGCCATTCTCTAAAAGGAAGGCCCTTCTTTACAAGGAAAGCCATTCTCTAAAAGGGAGGCCCTTTTCTAAAAGGAAGGCTCTCTTAGCAGGTAAAAAACAACACTTCTGTTTATTGTTTGCGAATGAAATGGAGGACCTTTTTATTCTTTTTTTTCTCTACTTGTATGAGAGGGCTACAGTATTTTCTTCTACCTCCCTAGGGACACAGCCTACGGCACCGCCTTCTTCCTTGTACGAGCCGTCACTTCCTTTCAGTTTCTGCCTCATTAGCTGTCTACAGCTCTACCCTCTCCAGTTTTCACTTCATTTGAGAACCTAAACCTTTCATTGAAGTTCTTTGAGAATCTGGAAACGTCTGATAAATCAGACGCACAGATTGATCACTTATGAGTAACAAATATTTTTTCATCGAGTCACAGCAATATTCTTTTAATTCACATTTGAAAATGAATTAAAGTAGTTGGGTGTTTATTGTGTTATTTTGAAGCTCAATACTTTTGAATTTTTGTTATACTCTAAAATTGAGAAAGATTAAAAAAAGTCAATTGACGAGTTGAATTTTGTCTTGGTCAATGTCATTTGCCATCAAGGGACCCTCAGTCATTGTCATTTGCCATCAAGGGACCCTCAAATGATCAAGGTACTTTGATGGTAATTTTGTTTGTTAGTCAATTTTAGGTAAACAAAAACAAAAAAAAAAAAAGTAGTGTTCGTAGTGGAAAGGAGGCAATTGTTTATTGTAGGTCAGTGGAGACACCTCTCTTCATTGCTTGTAGGAAATTGAAGGCAAAATTGTGTACTTTGTGTAGGTAATTGCAAGAAATTGTTTACTTTTGCAGGTTAATGCAAGAAACTATTTATTTCATGTTAGGTAAAAGATACCAATTGTTTACTTTCTGTAGGCGAATGAACACGGTAACGTCAGATTATTGTTTCCATATTAAAAGGGGCTTTGTTTAACAGAGAACAAAAAGCATGTCCATATACTGTTTCCTACCCTTGTAACAACAACGTACCATATCCTGGGGTTAGGTTTTGCCTTCCGTAATAGGTCAGAAAACCTAAAAACCTCAGATAGCTGGAAGAAACACGAGTACAAAATTTGCGTACCGTAAAACAAGCAATACACCTTATCATTTCACGTTTCCCGAGACGTTGGCGACTGTAGACTTCATCTGGTACATATGTATATAATTAGAACATTTTTTGTCATCACCATGTATACAATACCTGCAAACTTAATCAATAATACATAAGTGCCTACTTATCTGCAAGACTCACTTTCTTACAGGTGTGAGGTGTGATTTGAACGTAACTTGTGACTGTTGTATCCTTATTTAACATATCATCATTGCCTCTAATGCTGTATGACACAAAGAGCCCCTGTGAAATTCCTTCATCTCTCCCAAATCTTCATTTGCCTCCAGCCTCCTATTGTACCTACTGTAGGGGGTAGTGCCGTCATTGCAGCGTCCCTTCCATGACTCCCGGCTGCAGTGACCCCTTTCGTTCATTTTACTGTGCCACCATTCACATTCACTTTCTTCTAATCTTGCTCTCCTCAGCCCTCTCCTGACAACTGTTTCACAGTGCAACTGCAAAAAGGTATTTTTTTCCCTTCTGTTACGCCTTTCAAACCTTTGTATTCCTCAATACCCCTTTCGGTGCCGATGACCTGATAATAGGTCCCAGTGCTTGGTCTTTGGCCTAAATTGTATATGCCATTCCATGAAAACTTTATTTTAATCCCAGTTAAACCTTTTAGGACATTGTACATTAGAACATCATTACATTGGGAAAGTGATTAGTAATGAGAAAGTTTTTTTTATACATTTTCACTGTATTTAGCACCATTAAGGTCAAGTCAGGAAACCCACAGTTTTTCTCCTTCGTTGCAAAACAAAATTGGGGAGGCTGATGAAGAGGTATATACTGTACATGACTGTCTGAATTGAATACAGAATTTAGGCCAGAGGCCAAGCACTGGGACCTGTGAGGTCATTCAGTTGAAACAGAAACTGACAGTAAAAGGTTTAAAGGTTTGAAAGGTGTAACAGGAGGAAAACCTCAAAGCAGTTGCACTATGCATCAATTGTTAGGAGAGAGTGCAAAGTAAGATGGAAGAAAGAGAATATGAAGAGAGGTACAGTAAAAGGAATGAAAGGGGTTGCAACTAGGGGCCAAGGGCATGCTGCAAAGAACCTAAGGTAATGCCTACAGTGCACCGCATGAGGTGCACTGACGTAAATATATATATATTGCAATACACTCCCTGAACACCTGAATTCGCCCTTAATCCCACTAGCCCGAACAACTTTCAATTACCCATCCCACTAGTGGGAATTTTAACAGCCAGCGTTAGCAACGCTGCAGGTAAAATCTTGTCGCTTGAGCTACCATAACAAACGGTTGGCAACGCTGACACAGGTGTGCACCGACACGTCCCATTTTCGTCAGTTGCTTTTTGGTCGCGCTGCTGGAAGGTCGTTTCCTTCTGCAGTGCGAGGTTTTAATCCTGTTGCCCGACTTCTCTCTATGTTTTGGACTTCTGGTGAAGACCTGGATTGTATTTAACGGTTTTTCTCCTGGATTTTCTGGATATCTTCGACAGGGAACGTCTTTTGGATCTGGACTCCCTGGTTCCCGGTCTCGATTGTTCATCATGGACTTTTTCACCTACTACCGCGCCTGTGGCAATGACCTGTGCCAGGTCCACGTTGAGAGGCATCACTAGGCAGTGGAAGCACTGGCACTTCATGCCAGGAGACCATCCAGCGTCTCCTGCAAGAAAGAGGGTTTTCTTGACGCACAGTGAGGGGTATGTCTGGATACCTGCGAAAATCCTCTGCGGCTGTGTACCAAGGAAACTGGCCCGTCTTACATAGTTGGTGTTGTTGATGGGGTATCTCTCGGGTCAGAGCTTTTCTTCAGCAGGTAGTGGACTTTTTCGTCTTCTTCGATGAGAGAAGCTTCTCTCGATTTTGGTCATTAAGGGTTATAGAGCTACTCTTGGCAAAGTCCTTCGGTTGATGGGGGGTAGATCTCTCATCTTCGTAGGAGATCTCCACGGTTCTGAGAAGCTTCACACAGTTTTGCCCACCTAGAGAACTCAGGCCCCCTGAGTGAGACGTGACTCTCACCCTGAGAAGCCTGACTCGTGTGCACAAGCTGCTGAGATAGCTGTCAAATAGGGATCTCACCTTCAAGACCTTTCTTGCTTGTCCTGGCTTCAACGAAGAGAATAGGTGAGCTTCATGTTAAGCTCTCGAGGGGATGGGGATCTGTTATGCTTGTTTGTTCCAGAATATGTAGCGAAGACTCAGAATCCATCGGTCCCTGACGCCAAATTTGAGTCTTTTTTGATCCCCTACCTAGAGAACTTTGTAGGTAATGATCAGGACAAGATGCTAATAGATCCAGTTAGACTGCTGTGGTACTACCTTAAGAGAACTTGGCAGCTCAGACCCGAGTGTCGACGCCTCTTCGTTTAGCACCAACTCGACCAAGAAAGAGGTGTCCAAAAACTTGATTTCTTTCTGGCTTCATGATACAGTCAAGCAGGCATACTCTTCATCTATCGAGGTAGACAGAAGTTCGGTCCAAGTGAGAGCTCACAAAGTTAGGGCATCGCCCCATCCCTGAATTCTGGAAGAACCTGTCGGCTACACAGGTATTACGAGCAGGAGTGTGGTCCCACCAAACTACATTCAAGCAGAAGAAGGATTACACATGTCCGTGGGGGTAACTCCATGATGCTCCTAAAGGTAACTTGAGGTTTTGAGAGATGTCACGGGCCTCTCCAAGACCCTGCAACGCGGGAGCACCAGGTGATGCGAGTCCCACTCGAGACTCGCACACCTGGTGCTCCCGTGTTGCAGGGTCTCGGAGAGGCCCGCGACATGGTTCCCAAGTCCAAAGAAGTGGGAGAGCACCAAGTAAATGAAAGCCAACATGACGATATCGTTTCTCTTCTTCGACTTCTCAACAAGACCATTGCTGTCCAGAGACACACTATTCCTGAGCGGGAATGGGAAGGAGGAGTGAGCGGGCGCGCGCACACGCAGTGAACTCTCTCAACTCTCCCAGAGTCGAGCACAGGTCCCGCAGGAACCTGAGCAACAGCTGCTTCATGCCCATACACGAATCAAAATGGGCGATCGGCAACATACAGGGCAATACTGCCGGCGAGAGAACCCTTCCACTCATGCACTCAAGCTCTACAACATCTGAAAAAACTAAAACATTACAAATGTCAAAGAAATTTTCAGCATACATACCTTCCTTCATGCAGCGAAGGAATGAAATTCTCCCCAAGAGAACTTACGAATGTCACACAGCAAAACACGAAAGCAAGGTGAGAAACCTGTTTAAGCTAAAACCAGTTTGACACACCATACGCTATAATAGTAGTCAAGTTTGCGTACATCAGCATGAACGACTGTGTGAGAATACTGAATGCGTAAACTCAAAAGTAAAACAAGGAGTTTTATTTGCATATATAACACGTTACATGCATATAGCATTATCAACAATATGCTAAAACAAAGTCAAAACGGCAGGCAGAAAGAAGAGCGCATGTCCTTCCTCGCCATCGGCCAAAAGCGAGTGAGTGAGTACTAACTGGGTGGGCGGGACTCCCACCCATAGTCGGTAGCCAACTACGTAACTTAACCGCCCTGTTTAAAGTTAAAACAACCGGTCACCAGCTGCGCTGAAGCATATTTCCTATTGTAAAGACTGATCGTTTGTATATAGGAACAAATGAAAAAATACTGTAATTAGTGAATACACAAGTGTTACTCTAAAAAGTGAATGTTTTAATTTTAGGAATGCAGTCCGCAGAAAAATTTGCGAATTGGTGCAAGTTCCTGCATAAAATTGGAAGAGATATTCCACAAAAATCCACAACGAAGTGAAGTGTGAAAAAGTGAGTGCAAAAAAAGGTGGGGGGTCCACTTACACACAATCTAAATGCACAAGATAAACTGATAAAAATGGTAATTGCTATAAACACAGCACTTAACATTAACAAAATTATAAAGATGAAAGAAAAGTTAAGAATTCTTAGCATCCCAAGATCGAACCAACGTATGTCGAGACATGCATAAGTCACTGGCTTCTATAGTTAATGGGGCTAAGTCGGGACTTATGAAATAAATGTCCAAGAAAGGACTTTGTGGTGTATGGTAGTTTTGACTGCAGTTTATATTTAACCTGTATTTAGTGAGGGCTGACTTTTATTTTTGAGAGAGACTTCTTACTATGTTGAACTATCCCGCAAGACTTGTATTGCTTCTGGAAGTCATATAGGTTTTTAATTACTGCATATTTCATGGTTTGGCATATACCACAGATTCATTCTTTACTTACAGTTGTTAACTTGTTTTCAACCAGTTTGTGATATTAGTTAAGTTGTATTGTGGATGTACCCTAAAATTATTTTTATACATAAATGCTTTCTCACATTCCTAGCACATGAGTAACCCCTCATTAATCCACATTTGCAAGGACTGGAGCACCCCAAAATATATATATATATAGTGAACCGCCCGTATTTGCGGGGGATGCGTCCCACACACCCCCGCGAATAGGTCAAATCCGCGAATGCTTAAAACCCCTCTAAAAACACCTAGAACTGCCCATTTTGAAAGCTTAAACTAAGAAAAACCCTGTAAAAATACTTATACCTGAGTATTTTAAAAGTTTTATCACAAAAAGTGCATTTATTCATGAAAATTATATGAAAATACAGTAATTAGTGAATATTTCTCAGTGAAAAATGCAGCGAATGGGCGCATTTTCCGCGAAAAATGGCTAGATATGTTCCACAGAGAAACCCACGAATGCGTGAGTCCGCGAACCATGAGAACGCGAATACGGGGGGTTTAACTGTATATATATATATATATATACAATAAATAACAATGAGTAGAAAGCCTCCTGTATAGTTGGGAACCCTAAGCAGGCCAAGAAATGCAACATTAATGAGAAAGGGGTATTGTGAGGGTGTTAGTCTGGGGTAAGCACTTGGGGGGGGTTGGGGTAAGCACTTTGGGGGGTTGCTTGGTTGGGGGGCCCCCTCGCCTGCATGGGAGCTTTTGTAACTGTGTGCTCATGGGGTGGGGGTGGGGGTGGGGGGTGGGGGGCCAGGAGAGCCGAGTGGGGAGGGCTGGGCGAGACTATCTCTTCGGGACCTTTCACGACTGTTGTTGGCTAAAAATCAAAAATGTCATTACTGTACACGTCATTTCTTTTACTACTTTTGAGTGGCCGAGTGTCATGACTGCGTCATAGTAGTTTCGATCTCTTGTTGGCTGCCTGTGTCTGTCCTCCCATTGAGACACTCTTCCATTTCCCCCTCTGATGGATGACTCAAAAGTTACAATGAATTTACGACTTAAATTTATGAACAAGATTATTTAGAAGATTATTTAGTATTACGTACGAGCTTTTCTCAAGTTGCAATGCCAGTGAACTAAAAAAAGTTGAACACATTACGAAATAACACGAGTATAAACTGTCCAGTCGTGTTGCATTAAAACTTTTCTTATCTGTGTGTGTTTTTGCATGTGTATATATACATAAGGTATGTGTTTAAGTACACACATGCATCATACTGAAGTCAGTTACAGTAAACACTTGCTCTGGGTTATTCTTTATTGCTGCTTATTTGGTACGGCATACAAAACTTTATGAATCCTTCACTGATCAAAACCCCTTATAATCACCTTCAACTTAGGCAATCACATATCGCTGGTTGAAACCTTGGAGGTAAACACTTGATGCAATATGTTTAATTTTAAACAATTATATCAATCACATTTTATTATGGGACATTAACTTGTAATTGTATGATCATGCACAATGCAATAGAAAGGTAGCAACCAGATACTACAGTACTGATATCACTGGTTGCACAAGAGTAATTTACTTGTGATCAACAAACCAACTGAAATCATTACAAAGTAAATTTAATTGCATAGTAAAGTACTTAAAAGGTATTGCCCGTACATACAACACAAACAGAAGACTAGGTATTGCTTTAGTTCTTGTTCACTTTCATTCAGTTCTAACCATTAAATTACATGCGTTGGGGCAACCGTTACTTCATACCCATGTAAGTCAAAGAGACAACAAAATGATTAGGCATTGCGTGCTGCTCATTCAGTTGTAACCGTTTAAAAGCTACTGTACGTGATATCTGTAAGAGTCTCTCTCTCTCTGCAGGTTTTAAAAGCATACCAATTTAGGCAAATGTGAAGTGTAATCTCTCTCTTTAGCCTTCAAAGGTGATGCCAATTGCAGTTTTGCATCTCTCTCTCATTTTTTGCCAGCACTCAAGGACTGATTTTCATACTTCAGAGAACACGGCATGTGTCACCTTGTTTCTGTAAATTGCTCACATTCAAAGAGTAAGAACTCGATATACAGTACAAAATAATATCCTTTAATGGAATGTAATATACAATAACTGCATCAATCAGTATTTTCAATAAATGTGGAATGTAATATACAATAACTGCATCAATCAGTATTTTCAGTAAATAAGGTGCAATACGTATTTCAGAGGTGTTTTGGAAGGCGTGAATCTCTTATGCCACACCGAATAACAATATTGCTGTATTACATCTTTAATAAGATTTGAATGAAATGTTTATTAGATCTTAATGTGGAGGTAACAAAATCCAGTACAAAATAGTAGCTACTTTCAGTATCCAAAAAAGCACGTGCTGACGTACATGTACAATACGCCCTCGACTTACAATGGGGGATCCGTTCCAGCGCTGCGCTCTAAGTTGATTTCCCGCCCTAAGTCGGTGTTTGTTTCTCCGTTACTGGGGCTTACGGCGCCATAACTTGATGTTGCATCAAGTTACAGCGCCGCAAGCACCGTTAACTTGGTGCCTATTCCTGCCATTAGCGCCGTAACTTGAAACATCAAGTTACGGCGCTGTAAAACGGCTTCAACCGCTCCGAAAAAGTGCCGTGAGTTGGTGTCGCTATAAGTCGGTGATGCCCTTTACGTGTATAGTACATGTACATATACATTCATATATGCATCATGATGCTGTGTATTAGCACATTTCTCTTCCTCCCTAAAGGTTAATAAAAAAAAAAAAAGATTTTTCAAGTATGGCCCACGTAAACAGTTCTGGCAATGCGAATGGGTAAGAGAGAGAGAGAATTTCAATGTTAATTTTTTATACATTTATTCAGAAACAGTATTGTACAGTTTGGTTTTCATTATGTGTACAGTATTGTAATGTATTCTGAATTGTTTATAAGCATATACTATACAGCACTGTAGTCACACAACAGGTTAAAAAAAAATTACATACCTTTGCGGCATTAGGTGTGATCGGCATACGAAATATAAAAAAAACAATGCTTGGCTAACCCATTAGGAATGTCTCTGTAATCAACTGTTTCCCACCAGGTGGCATTGGAATGTTTACAATTCTTGTCAGAATTCTTCATGGCCACCCACTAAGATGTGGGGAGGCTGGGTGGGTTTCCACTAACAAATAATTCGTTTTATCATGAAGATTATCATTATTTGGAATGTATCTCACCTACTGTTAAAGTTAGCTGATTATCACATTAAATGAGGATGGTGGGTTAGTGTGGCCAGCGAAACAATGTTCAGCCAAGTGAACTGGTTGAGGCTCAAATTGCCCACGGCTCGATGGCCTCATTGCATAACAACCATCCAATTTACCCCTCCTAAATCTGAACTTCCCTGTGTGAAGAGTGTGGGGAGAAGGATGTCAGAAGTTATACAAAGGTTCTTCCTGATGCTCTGCCACATACTCCCGAAACTACGCACACGGCCTTCTGAGAAACCTCACAGCCTACTTGAACTGGGAGTTTAAAACATCACTTATGGCTACAGGTGTAATTTAGAATGTGAGCCAGATCAATAGTGAAGCAGAACTCAAGAATGATTTGGGAAATTCTACATGGAACTTGAATGCAAAAAAAGGCTGTAGGGGCAAGACACTAAAGGGAAGACTTCAAAGACAGTGCTGATAAGTTGCTAATCTCCTGATTCGAGACATCTTAGGTGATGATGGCCTTAAACACTTAGGGGTTAAGGAGACAATGATGGGACATTAAAAAACATCTACCAATGGTTGAACGGGGCTACTTTATACGATTTGTACACAACTGTTTCTGTTAACTTACTACAACTGAGTTGTAAAAGGAATAAGACACTCCTCTGCCTCTTCAGGCCTAATATTTATAACTAATATCATCATTATGTCTTACATGTATCTACATACGTACATACATATCTACATATGCCTGCATAAACATTACTGTACACATATATATGCATATATACTGCATGTATATAATCACATACTGTACAAGTATTACTCTTGCAGTAATTGAGCTGTAGTGCTAAGAATGAAACAACGAATTCAAAGGTACCTCCGCCTCACAATTAGGTCGAAGTACCTTACCTATTAGAAGAGTCTTCAGTTCCTTGGTCCAAGAACTTGAAACTTGCAAACTGAACAGAGGAAGGCGAAAGAACTTAAGCCGTACGTAAGTCCTAATCAGCTTCAAAAACTGGAAATAGATGCAGTAGCATCTGAGAACTAGCATTAAGGGATACACTTCCGAGATCGCCCCTGCTGTTTAGATTGAGCCAGTGACACGCTAGCACACCACTTAGGTTGGTTGGTTGCTAGGAGCTCACTTTACAAACACAGTTGTGAGTAGTTTTCTAGCTTTCTCTTTCGACTGTTCATCCATTTCCCACAAGCTCTGCTTCCATGATAACACATCTTACCATAATCAGTGTTGACTGCTTGCTCGTTTAACAGGAGCTGAGGCAGAGGTAAACTAAAGAGCGGTGGTCAATGGATTCATCTTTGGCCAAAGGTGGTGAAATGGAACAACACGAACTAAGCACTGCTTAAATACTAAAGGAGACTCCACCAAATCACAGTTGAAACCACAAAGTCAAAATGGAGGCACTGAGACCACAGAAAACAGTGATCTACGGATGATGACTATGAAAAATGGCAGAGAAGGTGACATACCACAGAACGTCGGCAAAGACGGAATGCTAGTAGAAAGTACCGGACGGCTGGGTGGGGAAGGGAGAGAGTGCTTGCACGAAATCTCCATGTAAACGTCGCGACCACCGGATCAGTCTGCATAACGCTTACGAGGTGATTGCCAAGAAGCGAGAGCTGCTCTATCACCAGGCGAACTCACTCTAGATAAAGCAGCGAAGGAGGAAGAGCTGCTGTTATGAAAAGGGATACTGTGATTGTCACAAGGTGACGAATACAAGGCACTTCTCTCCAGTATGAATTTTCATATGTGTAAGGAGTTATTTCAAGGAAAATACTTTCCCACAATCCTTGCACGTGAATGGTTCTTCTCTGGTAGGATTTATATGACTTGACAGACTGCATCCCTTGTAAAATGCTTTCTCACAGTCAGTGGATCTGAAAGGCTCCTCTCCATTGTGACTATCCCTTCTTTTGCAAGTTAGTGGATCTTTTTCATTCACTACTGTATTCATTTCGTATGAGTATTCATCTTCATTAGACTCACAGAATACCACTGGTTCTTGTTGCCGTTTTCTCGATTTATGGAAGGGTGTGATAATACAACTGAAGATGCATTATCACACCCTTCCATAAATCGAGAAAACGGCAACAAGAACCAGAGGTATTCTGTGAGTCTAATGAAGATGAATACTCATACGAAATGAATACAGTAGTGAATGAAAAAGATCCACTAACTTGCAAAAGAAGGGATAGTCACAATGGAGAGGAGCCTTTCAGATCCACTGACTGTGAGAAAGCATTTTACAAGGAATGTAGTCTGTCAAGTCACACAAATCCTACCAGAGAAGAACCATTCACGTGCAAGGATTGTGGGAAAGTATTTTCCTTGAAATAACTCCTTACACGTCATATGAAAATTCATACTGGAGAGAAGTGCCTTGTATTCGTCACCTTGTGACAATCACAGTATTCCTTTTCATAACAGCAGCTCTTCCTCCTTCGCTGCTTTATCTAGAGTGAGTTAGCCTGGTGATAGAGCAGCTCTTGCTTCTTGGCAATCACCTCGTAAGCGTTGTGCAGACTGATCCGGTGGTCGCGACATTTACATGGAGATTTCGTGCAAGCGCGCACTACCTTCCCCACCCAGCTGTCCGGTACTTTCTACCGGCATTCCGTGACGTCTTTGCCGACGTTCTGTGGTGTCACCTTCTCTGCCATTTTTCATAGTCATCATCCGTAGATGAAAGAATGTTCTAGATTCATTCAAAACACTTTTTTCCCGATACAGGCAGTCCCCGGTTTACGACGTTCCGAGGTTACGATGCTTTTCAAATATATTCATCAAAAATTATTTCCCGGTTTACGACGCAAGTTCCAGGGTTACAACACGTCGTACGCCGATCCGACGTAGGAAATATGGCTCCAAAACGGCAGAATAATAAAAATTTTGAGGTTTCTGTGATGAAAAACTCAATAAAAATGCAGTTTACATAATTTTCAATACACCCAAAGCATTAAAAGTAAGGTTTTTGACGATTTTCAACAATTTTTCGGTTTACGACGCAGCGTAAAAACGGAACCCCCGTCATAAACTGGGGACTGCCTGTATGCTACCGTTGGTGAACCTTATTCAATCAGTGCTGAATTCCTTTTATAGGAATATTCATCTTCATTAGACTCACAGAGTAGCTCTGGCTCTATTTTATAGCCACCACTGGATCCTGAAACAAAAAGTGACCATTACTGGTTTCACTAAAGGCAGCCATGTTTCAAAGGTCATTCTAAAGAATGTTCTGGATTCATTTTAGTTTTGTCCTTCGATGTCCACAATATCTTTTCCCCAATATGCGTAATCCAAGCTTTGCACTGCATATCCTTGGACCTTGTGCATGCTGCCTGCTTTGCAAAGAACCAGCATCCCACTTTCAGCTCCGGTGCAACATTGTCACACTACCCTATATTTGTTTTTTTTTTTTTTTAATTATTCAAAATACATAATTTCCATATATGTTTTAGATATATGTAATACCTAATACCTTCATCATATAAAAATTTCAAGTCATTTGAGCAAAATCTTTTAGTTTTATTAGTAAAAATAATTTTTTTTAATTTTAAGTAGAGATTTCTCCACTAATATGACATCAGTTGTATTGAAAATCATACCATAAAAACTACTTTATATACAGAATAATTCTGTGGGGACAGAATTTTGATTTTTTTTAATGAATTTTTTATTTATCTAGACACTCAAAAAATCATAAACAAAAAGGAAAAAATTGGCTCTCAAGGAATGATGGGATTTTTATTCCTCTTTCCAATGATATCTTTCTCTCTAAAGTTGGGCAATAAATAACCGAGTAATGGCTACAAACATGCAGATAAGTTTTTGAGTTATGAGCGCCCAAAGATTTGCTACGTAAATTTTCGCTTTTCTCTTAGAAAAACCAAAATAACATTATTATAACAACCTTACCTGTACTTTCACTGTTGATTTCTACATCAAGGCTCCTGGTCCCCCCCCCTAAAAGGGGTATTAATACCCTAAGTGTACTGATACACTTAGTGTAAGGGTGTCAGGAGTTGCCAGCTCCCTCATTGTCGCCAGGGTCTAGTTAGAATGCCCAAGCTTTGTACTCTTCTTCACCTTTCCCTCTCTTGTTCTTTCTTTGTCATGAATTGTGAGTGATGTGTCTATATCAGGGCTTTTTTCCAAATAACTTCACCATCAAGTTGCTTTGCAAGTATCCAAAATTATTTTCCGTCATGTTGCTCTGCAAGTATCCAAAATTATTTTCCGTCAAGTTGCTTTGCAAGTATCCAAAATTATTTTCCGTCAAGTTGCTTTGCAAGTCTCCAAAATTATTTTCCGTCAAGTTGCTCTGCAAGTATCCACAATTATTTTCCGTCAAGTCGCTTTGCAAGTATCCAAAATTATTTTCCATCAAGTTGCTTTGCAAGTATCCAAAATTATTTTCCATCAAGTTGCTTTGCAAGTATCCAAAATTGTTTCCCGTCAAGTTGCTTTGCAAGTATCCAAAATTATTTTCCGTCAAGTTGCTCTACAAGTATCCAAAATTATTTTCCTTCAAGTTGCTCTGCAAGTATCCAAAATTATTTTCCTTCAAGTTGCTCTGCAAGTATCCAAAATTATTTTCTAAAATTGTCAACCTTGATGCAAATTTCACTCTAAACAGGCCACAAACCTTATGCCCTTTGCCATTATTCAGCTCACACTGCATTGTAGGCACCGGAGTCACCGTCTCCAACAAATGTCTTGTATCTGAAACCAAGATTCAATGATCTCGTCCAAAGTCTCCTTGCTCCTCACATGTTTTGCAATAGTTACACAAAACTTCACAATCGAGCACTTTCCCGGCGAACATGTCAGTTACAAAGCCTACGCCTGCGTGTGACTCAAGACCCTTTGAGAACTTATTTTCTATATAATAATTCCTCATGTAGTCATACGTATGTTTTTGCGTATCATTGTAACGAGTTTCCATTTTATTGTAGAGACAATCACTATGTCTGCCGTAAGATCCAGCTGTCATAGGCTTACAAAAGAAATCCTCCCATTTTATTCAGACCTGCTCATCCTACACCTGTAATAAGTGAACTATGAACTTGCAAATTCGTTTCACTAAACGCATGATAATCTGTTCCCTCCCCATGCCTCGTTGGGGGGACGTGGCTAATGTCCGTACGGCAACCATCACAATATACACTGCAAGTTGAATCCCATCTCTCTCTCTCTGCATGTGCACTGAACGACTTTCTACGTTTTCGTTTTCTACACGTCACTTCTTCCATGAGTGCTTCTAGTTGCCGTCTTGAAATGATGAATTTTTCATCGTAATCTGGTATATCACTATCATCCACTTCAATTACATGATCAGCAACTGGCAGTGAAATTGAGGCCTCGCTTACATCCTGTGAAGTTGAAGGCTGAGGGCTGTCACATTCTCCCTCCCCCTCAATAGCTGATGTTGACAGCGTGGCAAGAGACAACGAGGGAGCCGATGACAATAAAGCTTCTCGTTTTTCTTTCAGCACACTCCTGGCCTTCGCTAATTTTGCTAGCCTTCGTTGCTTGGTGGCCTTCTCGATCTTAGGTAACTTCGGCATTGCTATAAAGTTCACGAGGAAGTTGTAAAAACACGACGTACACAAGCAAACAAACGCAAGTGTCACACCCCTTAGGCGTCTTAGGGGTACCTGATCTCCGATGTTGGACTCTCTCGCCTTTCCTATCCCCTCACACTACCTTTCATCTCTGCCAGACGTATGAGAATTTTTAAAAAATCTGAAAAAAAAAAAAAATCGCTGTATATATGCAAAAATAAACACGCAAAGACGATTCTGTCAAACTCAGTCATGCAGACAACGCAGTTAGGATGACATCATTTAAAGACCGCTATATCTTCGCTATCTGTACAAATAACTGGCTGAAACTTCTAGAAAGCATGTACGACATGTTTCTGCATCGATAGAAATAATAACTCAATTTTCGATTTTTTCAAGTTGATATGTCATCTGCATAGCGGACGGTCTCCTTAAGCACTTCTTCATACAAACTGAATCACGTTAAAATACACTGACACCTATTTTTTTCAGGGCATGCATAATGACATGCAAGAATGGTACATAAAACTGTTCTGTAATGAAACTGTGTTCAACTGAAAACTCAACACAAAATTGTTTTCAAATGATTATCCAATAAATCTGCTATAAATTAAGTATATGCACCTAATATTCAGAACAGATTTTATTTGTTGTTGTAATTTTTCAAGTAGGAGTACAATAACCCACTGTGGTCTACTACACTTGAAGAGCTATTGGTAACATTACACGTAGTACCATTGAACACACCAGCATTCCCAGAATCTTGATGCTCAAAACTGGAGGAGGAAGGAAGGAAGGTTCTTCTGAGGGAGAATCTGAAATCAAAGAATCTGAGTTAGGAAACATAATGCCAGAACTGAAGCAAAATAATAAATCAAGTTTAATTCAGGTTCCTATAAAGGTCTCCGGCCAATTAACAAGGTGTGCATTTGACAGTATCCAAATATTTTAGTCTATGGGAAATAGCTTTTTAAATCAAACAAATTGCAATAGTTTGTTTTATTGCCTGAATATGTTACTTGGACCCTTAGGAACACCATATCCAGAATGGGACAAATTCGGCCATTTTGAAATAGTGAAATTCACACTTTTAGTCTGTCAGGAGGGTACATCTTTCAATACTTTCCTGTTTTCCTCCAAAACGGTGCATCGTACAGGTAAGAGGAATAGATATAAAAAAAATAGGAAATTAAATTCTACATTTGTTTGTCTCTATACGTTGTTGCGCTAAAACAGAAAGTTTCTGAGCAAACAAGTCCGGAACTAGAAAGCACGTTTTTGAAAAAACTGAAAAATTAAATTTTTTACTCACATTTCCTTCAATATCTCCTAAACTACTAATTTCTCGGCAAAATGTCATAGAGCTGGTCTTATAGAGCGAAGATTTATCATTATATTGGCCTATTTGTTTTCCTGTATATCCTAATATTTTGCAGAACAAACACACAAAAGTAAATAAACCAAAATTCAATTTCATGCAAAATATATTAAAAATAGGGGGAACAGTAAGCTATTTGCAATAGTTTGTTCTATTGCATGAATGTGCTATTTGGACACTTAGGAATAGCACAGAAAAAAAAGGACAAATTCAGCGTAATTCCATATTCAAAATGGCGCCCATTGTCACTGACTGAGCTGAAATATCTCCTCAAGTATCCACTGTCTAATACATAAATATATAGATTACTAAAAGGAACATGATCTCAAGGAATTCATTTCAGGCATCAGATCTGACCCTTGACCTCTATGGGTCCCTGGGTCAAATGTCAGCTGCACCTCATGTAAGAAAATAATAATATACATATCTTGGTAATTGATTTGGGGTATACACTGATTATACCAATCATGTACCAGAATAACTATGAAATAAAATACATATCTTGGAAACTGATTTGGGATTATACACTGATTACCGAAAATGAAAAACAGTAAGAGTAATTGAATCTTTGAGGTATTTAAAAAATAATAGAAAAAATCTACAATAATTCTGCCTCAAAGATCATGCGCAAACTAGTTTAGTCACGTTCAGTGTCTTCATCTATTAACCCTTAAGGGACGGCATAATACTGACACGTACATTCACACTATAAATAAAAAAATTCTAAAAAATTTTCCCTACCTCCCACGAGAAGTTGAAAATGACTATTTACAACCCCTTGTGGGGCCTCATTTACAAGACAATTGTAAATTTTACCAACTCATATATTTTTTTCTAATAAATAAATTTATTGTGTTTTGTAAAATTATTATTACTGATCACACAATATCAAAACAGATCAAAGCATTACTGATACTGGCCTAACTCCCATGTCTGTATAAAAGTTGCCATTAGTGAATTTATAGCATATAGAAGTACTGGCACCTTTGTTTCGAATCATCATTATTACCATAACAGTGGCGCATAATTCTGCTTCACACTGAAGATCAATCCGTCCACCTCCCCAAACCTGTTTACTTCACACTGAGGATCAATCCATCCCTTAGGGGTTAATGTGCTAACACAAGTGCTAGCTTGACACTGCTCACAAAACTCTGTGCAGTATAACCCATGTTTTTTGCATGGACAGTGCTGAGTGTCACAAAGGCACTTGCATTTGCATCTGATTACTTTTAGTAAGGCATCAGGGGCGGGGCTGTTGTCCATCGTGCAAGGGATTAGTTTTTTTCCATCTCTCTTCTATCCCCAATTATTGGGTTTAATATTACTTCCTAGCCAGACTTGTGTTTGATAATAAACACAGAGTGAGTGATATTTAGCTGCATCACTCGTAGGTGGCAGGTCTTTAGCATCAACACTTCTCAAACTCTTGATGACTTTGCCCCGAAACCTTTTCTTTCTCAGCTCATGAAGAGATGCGCAATCACTGCTCGAGCTGTAGACCTGAATAAGTGCTTTTTCTCCCGCCTTTTTTATTTCCTCATGAGTGGACTTGTCAGATAAGAATGGCACTGCGCACTCGAAGAGGACACTTTGTTTTTTTCAACACAACTCCCTTTCCTATGTTGTTCAGCCTTGATGTGGTATCACATCCACACAGAGCATGCATGAATGGCAAATACCTACAGCATTCTTCACCAAGTTGTGAACTAATTTTTCCTACGTTCCAAATGGGGCGCTTTACGTTGGAATTTTGCAATACCATGAATAGGGGCTGACTGTTAGGCTTCGTGTGATGACAGTAGCACCAATATGTCAGCATCCTCTGCTATGACATATGTGACCTTGCTAGCTGACTTGATAACTGCCTCCTGCACTATCAGAAGATCTTCATCTCCCTCGGCACGCTTGGTGGATACCCCATGGTCCTCCAGAGTTTCAGACAGAAGTCAATAAATCTCTGTTTATTTTTCCGATTTGCCAGAAACGTTTGCCATATTTTCAAGCTGGTCTTCGTTTTGATGCGCTGCACATGCTTTGAACAGCTTCACTTCATCATATGACAAACAAAATCCTCTGCAGCTCAAATCATCAATCAGTTCACTCGAGCCATAAGCCCAGTGGATGTGCATTGCTAATGCGAACTGCATTGCACCATGATGCTTCCTGGCCGGCATTGTTGCATTCCGAGTGAAAAAGGGACAAAATTCAAGTTTCGTTCAGTATCACCTATCCCTGAAATAGATGGGCATTCTTCTCTATCGTCCTCAATACCGTCGATGTCTGATTTTATCAAAGCCACTGCTGCTGTCAATATAGACATTTTTCTACTCTCTTCACTATCTCCATGTTTCTGATCTTCGTAGAATTCACTGAGAATGCTAGATGCCGTTTTTCTTAATGTCACTACGTTGCTGTATTTTCCTACGTTACCAATAACGAGAGAATTTCCAAAATAATCCATGAGCTTCCGCTTCAGGTATGGGATGCTATATGGATCTTGACAAAGGTTACCCACGCTCGTTTGTTAAGTCTGAGAGTGTTGCGAGTTCTTCCTCCTCTTCTATAAACTGAGCAACAACAATCTGAAACGCCTCCTCTCTGGATACATTGCTTTTCGACCACTCTTCTCCTTTCTACTTTTTCTTGTAGGTCTAAGTCGTATCTGGCCGGCACTGTTCTTCCAGTTCTGAAATTTCCGTGCACACCTTGTGATATATAGCGTCAGCTGCTGGCAAGTCTCTTGCAAATTCAGCCCTTGATTTGACATCATCAGCTCACTCGTCTCCACGCTCCACACAAGACCTTAGAGTAGCATCTTGACAGTTCCAAGCCGACACTCGAAACACTTCTTCAAATGGGAGTCCGTCCGCATCACCAGCCTTCACTGTACAGTAAAGACAATGAGTGGCATTGTGGAAAGCAGGCTTTTTCGGTCTTAACGATGGTGAAGGAAGACCGTTTTCTTCCGCCTGCTACGTCTTTCCTGTTTGTACGTTTGTGCCTGCGACGAGAGTGGACGAGCTGGCCTGCTTGAACAGCAATGGAAGACCCTCTTTCCATGCTTCCATTGTTGATTGTGGTTGCTGCCTTTTCACCAATTTGCACTGCTCCGTCCTCAGCATCCACAGCACCACCACAGATTACAAACATGGCCTTAAGTTTATCTACCGGTTCATGCACGACTACCAGTCAGAGAAATATTAGTAGTCCGTAAATAGTTGATTTCTAGTTGTAATATATGCATGAATATAATAAGCTGAGCAAAATTTATTTTTGTTATTGCATGTCATTAGTAAGTCAACAATTTACTAAATTGAACACATTAATAATGTCTTGAATGGTTTGCTCTACATAACCTAAACAATTACACAGCACAGGCGATTCCAGTGCGGATTTTGTAAACGAAAATCAAAGATCTGAACCCTCGCTTTGGTGAAGTAAATGTTACCCTCTGACACAGGGGTACCCAGACGTGATGCTTGAAATGAATTCCTTATGATCATGTTCCCTTTAGTAATCTATATATTTATATATTAAAAAGTGGATACCTGAGATTTTTCAACTAAGTCGATGAGAATGGGTGCCATTTTGAATATGGAATTAAGGGTCCCAACAGCACATTCATGCAACAGAACAAACAATTGCAAATAGTTTGACTGTTCCCCCCCAATGTTAATAAATTTGGATGAAATTGAATTTGCCTTTATTTAATTTTGTGTGTTTCTTGTGCTAAATATTAGGATATACAGGGAAACAAATAGGCCAATATAATGATAAATCTTCACTCTTTAAGACCAGTTCTATGACATTTTGCTGTGAAATCAGTAGTTTAGGATATACTGAAGGAAATGTGAGTACAAAATTGAATTTTTCAGTTTTTTCAAAAACGTGCTTTCCAATTCCGAGCGCGTTTGCTCAGAAACCTTCAATTTTAGGGAAACAACATATGAAGAAAAACCTGTGTAGAATTTAATTTCCTATCTCTTCGATATCTATTCCTCTTACCTGTAAGATGCACCGTTTTGGAGAAAAATGGGAAATTGTGGAAACATTTACCCTCCAAAAAGACTAAAAATATGAATTTCACTGTATCAAAATGGCCGAATTTGTCCCATTTTGGATATGGTGTTCCCAAGGGTCCTTATAACATGTTCACGCAATAAAACAAACTGTTGCAATCAAACTAAACAGTGACCAGACACAGCATCAAAACATTCCTGAGGCAACAATGCAACAATAGACTAACAGTTAATACTGACTCCCACCTTCGCACATCTGTAAACCTCCTTAGCTTAACATGACAGTATTACTTATGATCATATCCTCATTAACAAATCAAAGGCCAAGAATAGAAAATGCAAGAGACCAGCATAAGAATTCTGTGGGGTAACACCAGGAAGGGTATACATTACAGTAAATTCTTAATTATATGCGATCCAGTTATACATAACACCATATCTACAGTTGGTGCAGACAATAAGAGCAAATAGTAAGGGTGAATTGAGCAGCAATTTCAAGGGAGACGAAAGTTTACAAATAAGTTTCACTCAACGCTACTGTAGATACAATACACGAGTCGCTATTAAGACCAACAACACTGATGACATTCTTGGGAGGTGCGCGCTACATTTCCTCAAATACGAGACACTTTTTTCAGAGCCATACGACCCAGAGCTTTCTACGAAGGAATATCTTTCAGTGCAAGTTGGAGAAGTAGTAGGATTAAAAGAGTTTAACCAGACCACTGAGCTGACTTTCAGCTCTAATAGGGCTGGCCCGAAGGATTAGGATAAAATACCACATAGGCTCACGTTCTCATACTGTAACATACACACAAGTACATTTACTCGTGCACATCAAAAAGGTATATCAAAATTCGTTAGTTAAGTAATATTTAAAAAAAGATTTCAATTTAAATTCGACAAATGCTATGTTTTTCATGCTTTTATTATTTACTTTTTATATTTTATCTATCAAACCACAGTTCCTCATGAACAACAAAATTGGAACGACTGAAAACGTAAAAAAATTCACACAATTTCATTTATTGATTTGTTCCCAAAAGTTGACAGTTGCTGTTGGTCATACTTCGGACACTCACATAACATGTCCGACTGTTATTATCACCCTGCACTTTGAGATTGGGGAGCCTGGCCACACGGGATGCTCATTAAGTGCCCATGTGTCATACGAGTATGGTCTATTCTGAGACGTGTTAGAATTACTTGTGCGTCTCTCTCTCTCTCTGATATGAGGAACTTCATTTTTTAACATTAGGTTTTATTTGTTTCAATTTATTACTTTCAGGTTTTTCATTCCATATATATTGCCATTTATTTACGATACCCGTTTTGTGTGTGTTACATAATCAGTAACAGGGATATTCACTTTTGATCTTATGTGGGTTGCTTCTTTGGCCACTTTGAGTGCATCTTCATTTCCTTTGATCCAACATATTTCTACATTTTTTCCATTATTATAGAAGGTATGGAGAAATAATGTAATTTGTAGTACTATATTTTTTGATTTGTAACTCTGAATAGCTTATATAGCGCTTCTCGAGTCGCTAAAAATCACAAAATTGTTGAATGATGTTTCTTTATTTTTATAGCTGATGCAATTCCACACAATTCTGCTGTGAATACTGAAGCATTATTAGGAAGAGAGAACTGACAGGTCCTGTCACGGGACACTGCAGCATATCCCACTCCGTGTTCTGATTCAGATCCATCTGTATATGTCGCGTAATGTGGACCTTTTTGGCTTATATGCTCTATTGTATGTTGTCTATCTAACTTTTTGATAAATACTTGAGGTGTGTACAGAGTCTCAATTTATTCATTGTCCAGGGAGGAGGTGATTTGACTATTGAAGGCACTTGTATATTTATATTCAGTGACTCAAACAATCTTCTAGCTCTAATTGGGAAAGGTGGTGGATGGTTATTTATAAATACATCTCTTAATTCAAACCATTTTTTTGTCGGGGAATCACTTGTCTGAATTCTTCGAGCACTTTTCATTGTTACTAGCTCTCTATGGAGAGACAGAGGCAGTTCACCACATTCAACTTGTAAAGATGGTTTTGGCGATGATCTAAAGGCTCCTGAGCATATTCTAAGGCCTTCATTGCGAACAGGGTCTAACATTTTCAGCGCTGTGTCGAATGCTGAGCCATATACTTCACTTCCAAAATCAATGATGGACAGAACTGTTGCTTTATACAGTACAGTAAGGGTATGTCTATCGGCTCCCCAAGTAGTTTTTGATAGTTTTCCAATTAGATTTAATGCTCTTTTACATTTAGATTTTACATATGTAATGTCCACTTTCCAGTTCAAATGAGTATCAAATACTAATCCTAAAAATTTTACTGTTTGGCCAATTGGTATACTATGGTTTCTGATTTTTAAATTATTTCTTCACCTTTTTTCCACATTTCATTTTTATATAAAACATGATTGCTTGAGTTTTATCTATGCATAATTTGAAGCCTACATGTGAGGCCCATTCACCTATTTTTTCTATGCTTTTATTAATGATTCGTTCTGCATGTTTTATTCGAGATGCTGAATAATATAGAGCAAAATCATCCACAAGCAGGTTACTTTTAATGCCAGTAGGTAGATTACGACTGATATCATTAATTGCTAAAGTAAACAGTGTGCAACTAAGGATGCTTCCCTGTGGAAAACCATTTTCAAGTGGAAATGTTCTAGACAGAACATCATCAACTCTCACTTGAAAACTGCGATTTGTCACAGAGTTTTGTACAAACCTAGCTAAATGTCCACGGATGTTGTTGCCTTGTAAAGTTTTTAACATAGCATACCTCCATATAGTATCGTATGCTTTTTCAATGTCGAAAAAGACAGCTACAGTAATTTGTATTCATTCAAAACCTCTACGTATACCGTCTTCTAAGTTACAGAGAGAATCTAATGTAGATCTGTTACACTGTGACCCCAACTGAGTGGGAATCAAAATTTTATTTTCTCGAATGTGCCATGTTAGTCGAGCATTTACCATTTTCTCTAACAATCTGCATCAACAACTTGTTAAAGAAATTGGTCTGTAATTATTTACGTTACTGGGATCCTTTCCAGGTTTGGGGATAGGAATTATTATAGCTTTAGGCCATAATTTCGAAGCCATAAATGATTGTAAAACTCTAGTATGACTTTGCCAAAGGTGCTAAGTGGCAGATCATCTCAAAACAAATACTGTCACCTCCAGGGGAAGATTTATTGCTGTTCAAGAGAGCAAATTCCAACTCTTCCATATTAAATTTTCTATTATAATATATATCTTCTATTGTTTCAAAATTTTTTATTAATTCTATACTGTTTTTCTTTGTACGGAAATGCCCATCTAAATTTTTGTCACAGCTTACTTTTGCTAAATTTTCTCCTATTACATTACCTATTTCTTTAGGATCAAGTATTCTTTTCCCAGCCTTTATTACAGCATGCGCTGCGGCAGTCACAGCCTGTGGATTGAATTCACTGCTTGAAACAAACACTTTTGTAAAAAATAATTTTTGTAATAAAATCAACATTTCAAGATACTTACACTTTATCACTAGCTTTATCTGTGGCTACTTGGCGCAGGTTCGACAAGTGTTAGAATTGCGAATGTAATTTGTAGTTTTACTAACATACAAACTTGGAGTCTTTACATAGGATTCTGCCTGCGATGCGAGCTGGAGCGGCTGTTTAATTTCCAAACAAGGTCGTTAGCTACCAAAGGTAGGGGGGAAGCTCTGCCCACTCGTCGGTCTGCACCCCACTTTTTCCTTTCGGCCCAGGTACCAGAACGAGGGGTGGCTTGCCTGAACTGGTACACCGTCTCCCTGAGGGTAGAGTGGAGGTACTCGCGAGAGGACTGGTGGATGGGCATTTGAAAATACGCATCCTTTAGGTCTCCTTTCTGCATTGGAGACGTGGGTCCTTTCAAAGAAAACGGAGGCTATTTTGTAAGAGGACCACTTCAAGGATGAAGTGGAAGGAGATGCATGTTGTGCAGTGGGTGAAAAACATACTGTGATCTAAAAAATCTTGATAGTCTGGACAAGAGATGAGAAGCAATCTACTAGAAATGGGAATGAGACTTTTTGGCGTAGCCCGTTTGGTGTCGCTGTTTCAGCTTGGCCGATTCGGCGTAGCCGATTTGGCATATAGAAATTTTCGGCGGAGAGACTGTTAGGCGTCAAATGACTACTTTGTCGCTGTAAACGACATTTAGCCATGAAATAGATACTTCGTCGTTATAGTGCAATTAGCTCTCATTTTAACAACTGTTTAACAATTGAACAATTGTGTTTTTTTTTTTTTTTTACATTTACTTTTTGGTAGCTTTAGAATGGAAGGAGATATTGTAACAAAACGTGGAAGAAGCAAAGTGATTCACGATGGATACCTTTTCATTTTTGATGCAACGAGCAAGAGTGATTCTGAATTAAAATTCTGGCGATGTGAACAGAAAGATCGGTGTAAAGCAAGATTACATATGAAGGATGGAAAAGTGCTTCGCCAGTTGAATCAACATACCCATGAACCATCTGCTGCAAAAGTAGAAGTTGAAAAGTTGAAAAATATTAAGAAAAGAAGTGCTGAAACGCTGGAGCCACCAACCGTTGTAGTAAATGAATGTTTAACTGGCGCCTCTCAAGCAGCTTTAGCCATAGGGCCTGACTTGCCTGCAATGCGAAAACTTATTACTAGGAAACGAAAACTATTAAACAAAGCGCCAGCTAAACCAACTCATTTGGAGCAATTAGTTATACCCGAGTCCTATACACTGTATGTTCCCCAACTGGGTATGGAAGAAAAATTCCTATTGGGAGACGCAGGAGAAGGCAGTAAGAGAATTTTAATATTTGGAAGAATAAGCTGGCTTCAGCGCTTAGTCTTCTCAGAAATTTGGTTTGCCGACGGAACTTTCACCATTGCGCCAAGTCTTTTTCATCAAGTCTATGTTATATCGGCTAAGAAGCGTGATGGAGTTATTCCTATAGTTTATGCTCTTCTTCCTAACAAGCAAAGATTAACTTATTCTCGTTTATTTGAGTTACTCAAAACCATCGAACCAAATTTGAGAGCAGTTTCTATAATTTGTGATTTTGAGCAAGCTGCCATTCATGCCTTTCAAGATGCATTTCCCACCGCTCGAATTAAGGGATGTTTTTTCCATCTAGCCCAAAACATGCACAGACATCTTGTTTCATTGGGTTTATCGAATCGCTATAAAACCGACTCGGACTTTGCGTTGTGGGCTAAAATGATTATAGCGCTCGCCTTTGTGCCACTAGAAAAGATGGACGAATACATGGATACACTAGCAGCAGGTCTTCCAGACGAACTAATACCCTTGTTCCATTGGTTCGAAGACACTTATATTGGACGACAGAATAGGCGTCGAAATGCAAGAATGAACCCTATGTTTGCTCCCGAGATCTGGAACCTTTATGAACGCACTGTAAATGATGAAGATCGCACTAACAATCACGCTGAAGCTGCCAATCGACATCTACAGTTCGAATTAGGAATGCATCATCCTTCCATCTGGAAATTTATTGATGCCTTGAGGAAAGTTCAGAAAGGACGTGATGCATTTCTAGAAAAATTAATCGCTGGATATCCACCTCCCAAAAAGCTAAAGAAATATAGAAATAGTAATGGAAGTTGAGTCATCAGAGCCTATTGAATTCCAGAAGGGTATTGCTCATAATTACGAAATGAAAAATTAATTCCTAAGGTTAAAAAAACTGTACTAAATTTTATTTTTCTAAATAATGGCTTTTCATTTCAAGTTTTTAACTCGCATTATCCCATTATTGTTTTAAGAGGATCCTTTATTCTCTAAGTGAATAAAATTTATATTTTTTCCCAATTCAAGTTTTTTATTTACATTATTCCACTAGTCTTTAAAAAATATAAAAATTTTTACCGTTTTATTTTTCTGAATAAAGTTCAGAAAGGACGTGTTGCATTTCTAGAAAAATTAATCGAACAAAGACGTCGAAACAATCTGACACCTAAACGAATAGTGCTATTAGTTTTCTGACGCCGAATCGGCCAAGGGGAAACGGCAGCGCCAAATGGGCTATGCCGAAACGTAGCAAACCCACTAGAAATAGCATCAAATACAAAGCAGAAGAAGGACCAGCAAGAAGGCTCTTTGCTCTCATGGAGCAAAACCATAAATGAAGGCCTCCACCAAGTTCTAATTCACAGAGAAGCCAAAATGACACAATAAAACACGGTATGCTTTACTGTATTGATTTGTTCTATGTTTTGATCTGCCACTCATTAGCCGCTGACACGAAGACCAATACCTAGAGACTTTATGACGGACAAAATAAGGACTCTGGAGGTGTACAATGATGCCCAAGGAAAATGTTTATGCAAAACTTCGGAAGTAGAAGACTAGGTCTTAGCAGAGCCTGGCCCCACTTAACTCCATCAGTTACTAAGCCTTGGCAGGCCCCATCTACCCAAGAGTTAGATCTGTGAAAGGCAATATTATACTTCACACATTGTCTGAGAAATTACTAATCAAAATATGACATTCATTCTGGTGCCATTTTAAATCAGATTATTTGTACTTTGTGGTATGCTAACGTTTGAAACAAAGGGTCGAAGTAACAAGGTGAAAACTGCCAAAAATGTCAATCAGTGCATTACGAATAACTTACGGACTGGGTTTTGAACAATGCACTTGTCATTAAGTGACCTAAAGATTCATTATAGCTTATAATAAATACTACATATAATTTGGGGGCAATCTCTCTTACTACAATTACTTCACTTTTAAATCACTTACCTAGAGTATGTCATTGAGGAAAATTAGCACGATACTGAAGAAAATATATTCCTTCGCAGATCATCAGTGATCATCTGTAACACCACGGGTTATCTGCGGAAAAGAGAAGTGATCTCCATAAGAACATGAAAGTTTTCTATACAAAATACAGTACAAACAACTGTACACTGAGCACTTGCAGATTCAATGCAAATGTTACATTAGTGCAGTGCAAAATGTGTGTGATAAAGTGTTCTTTTTCCCATTCCTCTCTGTGTACCTGTATAAACCTGCAAACAAGTTCTGTACAGGTTAAATTTTAGTACTATTAATGTTCTGGGTACTTCCACAGTAATAACTAAAAACATGTAATTTTAAAATTTGTTACTTTCTCGTCAAGATTACAAAATTAAAAATGTATTGCAGAACTACTCTAAAGCTTTATTTGTAATGGTTTACAAATACACTACTTGAAAAAGAAAAGTACAATAATTCTGCAATGTCTTGTATGTAAATCTATGGACGAGATGTACGTAGCGTTCTAGGGTTAGTTACAATGGACAACAAAACCAAAACTTGTGGATTCACAACTGCTATCATCTAGTTGTTTAACCAGACCACTTGGTCAAAATATTTGACTCTCATTGGGCTAGTCTAGAAGATTAATTTATTCCCATAACTTGACATCTGCCGTTGAAATTTTGACATCCACATGAAAGATCTCCAACTGTCAGTACTGACCTGCTTTCTTAAAATACAAAGATTGGGTCACGTGGACCATTCAAGTACACATGAGTCATACGAGTGGGGGCAAATTTGATGAGAGTAAATGACTTCAAAAGCCTTTTTTTTATGCAAAATCAAATAATTCAAGCAAGGGTTGGAGCTCCAATATTCCGTAACCCAGACATTCAAGGTAATGGGTTTATGTGATGTTAAATGATCACTCACTGAAACGGTTATGTCTTCTGACTTGGTTACAGAAATTGCATACCGCACATTCAGTTTTGGAGGTGGCTACAACTAATTCAGAACGCACTGCAGCATTATAAAAGGCTAATTATTTTTGTTTACCGTCGCTCTGAGGGTAGACACTTAGGCCAAATTATACATCCTCTTAACACACTGTGAAAAAATATTCTGCTCGAATTTCCTGCCGTACAGTTACAAATATCTCCACCCACAGAAAACTATCATCATTTGGAATGAATCTTACCTACTGTGAAAGTTAGCTGACTTCCACATTGAATGGGGATGGTGGGTTAGTGCAGCCCAAGAAACAGTGCTCGCCAAGCGAACTAAAAGCTTTTTAATGACGACTCAACAGTACAAAACTAAAGACAGCTACCACCTTCATACATGAAGGTGCACTCCTATACACCAACGTGTACCTTCATGATCCCAAAATTCAACAGCAGTACAGTGAACCCCCCGTATTCGCGTTCTCACGATTCGCGGACTCACGCATTCGCGGGTTTCTCTATGGAACATATCTACCTATTATTTGCGGGAAATTTGCCCATTCGCGGTATTTTTCACTGTGAAATATTCACTAATTACTGTATTTTCAGATAATTTTCATGAATAAATGCGCTTTTTGTGATAAAACTATTAAAATACTCAGGCATAAGCATTTTTACCGGGTTTTTCTTGTGTTTAAACTATCAAAATGGGCAGTTCTAAGTGTTTTTAGAGGGGTTTTATGTATTCGCGGATTTTAGCTACTCACGGGGGGGTGTGGTACCCATCCCCAGCGAATACGGGGGGTTCACTGTACTGCATTTCCTAACAACTCATGATTAAGATAGAAAAAGCAAGGTCACTATCATACTTGGTTCAAGAGAAAGATTCCCTGCTGCGACGTTAGGACCAAGGGCTTTACACCTCATGCTAAAACTGAACGTTTCACAAATAATGAGGCAAAAACAGTCGCATCTCCCCTGAGATGCATGGCAACTTCTCTAGAAAAAGGTTTTAAAGGAAATATAAAGACATGTTTATGGTAAGGAAGCAATGAGGATTATTTCCAAAAACGGTATGAGGTCAGGAATCAACTGTGCGCGCTTTGACTTTAGCCATCTCGGACACAGCAGTGTTCGGCCTTCTAACACCACAGATAAATTCTTAACTTCTCCTCTTAAAGGTTTATGTCTGTCCAGGTAAACACTTTAAGAGTTCTAACTAGACATAAGACAGCTACTGCTTCCTTGCCTATCAAAGCAATTAGATTAAGCACTGTCGCAAATCTGGGAGGAGCTTTCACTTCTCATCTTTTCTCTAAGCAATGGAAGTCAGGAGAGAGGTTGCCAGTAGAACAAAGCCCGCATACATGAAAGGGCTTGAAGCTCACTAACACACTTTCCCGCAGGAAGAGCTAAAAGAAAGGCGTCTCCAAAGTTCTTAAGTGATGCCTTATCAAAAGGCTCAAATTGAGGTTAAAATCTGGAGGACTGCGTCTAAATTTCATTTGAAACCATGATAGGAAGATTGAAAGTTCCAGCACAGAAGATAGAAATCTTCAAACTTCAAAATCGTGAGCGATATTCCAGTCAGCACGATGCAGAACTGAATGCAACGTAAAGCAGTGTCCTCTGATCTCTTCCGAGACACCAGCTTCAGAAAATCGCCCACTTAGCCTGGTAGACGCGGCTAGAATATCGATGCCTGCATCTTGCAATGTTCTCTGCAGTACGTCTTGATAACCCTTCACGCTGACAACCTTCCAAACAGTCTGAAGCCTGTCAGGGAAAGAGCGGACAACCCTTGGCGGTTTCTCCTGAAGTGAGGTTGGGGCGGGAGTCTCGGAAAGTCCACCCACAACCGTAGCAGGTCCTGGAACCATTCCTTCACGGGCCAGAACAGGATATAAGGGTCACCATAACGTTGCGATGAGCCCACAACTTGAGAACTTCCTTGATCATGTTGAAGGGCAGAAAGGCATAGAGGTCCAAGTTGGACCAGCCTTGCAGCATGGCGCCTGTTACCCATGCTAGAGGGTCCGGGAGGGCCAGCGAACAAGAGAGAGGAAGGCAATGGTTCCTTGAGGTGGCAAACAGGTTGGCCTGCTCCATAGATTCTGACACACCAGGGGATCCAAGGTCCACTCGGTGGGAAGGACCTGCTTTCGACGTCTCAGTTCGTCCGCCAGAACATTTAGTTTGTCCTGAATAAATCGAGTGACTGGACCAAGGGTGCACAACTGGTGGCCCTCAAATTTATCATAGAAAACACCAAATATCACTCTACTGTCTACAGTGATGAAATTGAAGCAGAATACGGCGATTTAGTGTTTTTCACTCAAGTAAGGTGGTTAAGCAGGTGAAATACACTGCAAAGATTTATCACTCTTCTGGATGAAATTGAGATATTTCTTGATGAAAACAATAAGACAGTGCTTTATGATTTGTCATTTTTTGTGGATCTCACAAGTCATTTAAATAAACTGAATCATAAACTTCAGGGGAATAACCAAGTTATTTCTCAGCTAGCCAACTATGTGATAGTTTTTGAACAAAAACTAAAATGGTTTCAGTCACCGATAGTTAAAAAAGAGTTAGGACACTTCCCAAACTACAAACTTGTGTGTGAGAAACACAAAGTATGCAACAGACATGAACACTATGCAACAAAATTAGGAAAACTTTCGGAGGCCTTTGAGAGCTGATTTGAGGACCTCATGAAAGAAGACAATGATTTGACGTTGTTCAGCAACCCCTTTTCTGTATCTCCTGATGTAGTGGAATTTCAAAGCACAACTTGAACTGACCGATCTTCAGGATAATGACGGCCTTCGTACCAAGTATAATACAAGGGACTTGCTCAACTTTTATAATCGTTTGGCCAAAGATCAATTTCCATATTTAAGAAACAAAGCTGCTATTTATGCAAGCTTATCAAGCTCCACCTACATATGTGAACAAACATTTAGTCTGCTCAACCAGAACAAATCAAATATTCGCAGCAGGCTAAGTAACCAAAATTTGCACTGTTTTAAGACTGGCAACCATAAACTTCGACCCGAACAAAAAAGCTGGCGCATGAATCTGTGTCAAAAAATCTCATTAAAACAAAACAGGTTGGCAACTGTTGTTTTACCATTAAACAACTACAAACTATTTATTATACTTTATGTAAAATCTAGTGGCCCTCGATTAGATGTATGTTTGATGATGTGGCCCAAGTAGCCCAAAAGGTTGTGCACCCTTGGACTAGACTCACTCGATTTTGATCTGCCCACAGTAGGTGGTCTCTTGCTGTTGGGCAGGGAGAAAACGAGTGAGTGCCGCCTTGCTTTTGTATGTGTGTTGGGGCTGTGGTATTGTCTGAGTGGACTACTACGGTCTTGTGAACTGAAACCCTAAGTGAATTGCTTTCAGCTCTCTGACATCATGGAAACTTCCCGGTTCCCCAAGAGTACTCCCCAACCTAGAACCGAGGCGTCTGAATACAAGTCTAGGTCTGGGCTCGGAGAATGAAGGGCCTTCCTTCCGCAAGTCTTTGTTCAGGCCGCTACCACTGCCAGTCCGACCTGATCTCCTTGGCCTTGAGGAAGAATTGCAAACCTCTCATATGAAGGTTGCCTAACTTGATGAACGTCATGATGGACGACAGAGTCCCCAGCAGGCTCATCCGCTGGTGGCCTAGCAAGACGGAAGGGCTAGAAACTTGTGGACCGTCTGAAGCCAGCTGGCAATTCTCTCGGCAGACTGAAAAGCCTGAAAAATCAGAGTTGAGACTCGTCCCCAAATAGAGGATCTCTTGCGATGGGGCCAACTGGGACTTCTGAAGGTTGATGATAATTGCCAGTTCTTTTCCTGAGTGAGGAATGTTGTTCAAGTCCTTTGTGCACTTCTCCTAGAAGGGGATCGAAGGGGCCAGTCGTCCAGATATAGACTGGTGATTATGCATATTAAATGAAGTCACTTTGCAAGAAGAAAAAGGAAAAATTAAGTATACCTTAGTTTAACCAGACCACTGAGGCGCTGATTAACAGCTCTCCTAAGGGCTGGCCCGAAGGATTAGATTTATTTTATATGGCTAAGAACCAATTGGTTACCTAGCAACGGGACCTACAGCTTACTGTGGAATCCGAACCACATTATAGCGAGAAATGAATTTCTGTCACCAGAAACAAATTCCTCTTATTCTTCATTGGACGGTCGGAGATTCGAACTCGTGGTGGCGCTACCGTCACTCGCGTAGGTGGCAGGGTTCTGCCCACACTCGGGACTGATGGGCACAACTCAGCTGAGAGCTTCAATTTGTTTGATGCCCAATGCCCACTGAGGGGAGGAGGGTGGGCTCTGATTATTTAACTGCTCGTTAAGTATGTATAGAACTATTTTATCATAAAAATGTCGTTTTTATATATGACTTACCAAGCAATTACATAGCTGATTCCACACTGAGAGGAGGTGGGAATCATGGACCTATTCCAATCCAAAACATTAATAAAGATAATGACTTTGAACTAGGAAAGTTGCTGGCATTGTACCTTACCTGGTATGAGAGCTGCTTAAGGCGGGCACTGCCTCTGGTTGGTGCTCATCTTAACCTGTAGAGGACATGGCAGTATGGCCAAGAATCGCCTTTACTTTAGTGGGGACTTTGCAGCCATGGAGGTTCACCGATGGTTGACAAAGATTAAAAAAAGGGTGCCCTTGCTCTGGGCAACACCCAGAATAAAAAACAACGCTGTCACCTACACTTGAATAAAAACCCACACCCCAACCATTAAAAATCTGGAGGGTACTCCGGGTACAATGTACCCCCACTTCCCTTGAACTCAACACCTCATCAAGGTGAGAGGAAAGCACAAAGGACCCAACATACAACTATTATCAAACACAGTTTCTAGGTCTTTAAGATAACGCAAAACAAAAACCGATCTACACTTCCAAAATGTTGATTGTAGAATGTTCGCAAGAGCCTTGTTGTGTCGAAAAGCCAGAGAAGTTCAACAGCCCGAACCTCACGAGCTTTGACCTTAAGGGAAGGCAACACATCATCTTGAACTTCAGGGAATGCGCTTCCGTAATAAGTCATCTCAAGAAAAAGGAAAGAGCATTCTTTGACTGCAGACATGAAGGGTTCCTCACTGAGCACCAGAGCTTGTCCGAAGGACCTCTGGTCGTTTCTGTCCTCGGAAGGTAGTACTTCAAGGTTCTCACACGACAAAGAAGTCTCTCTTCGTACTCTGGACCAAGGATGTCCGTTAAGTTCTTAATAACAAACGAGCAAGGACATGGTTTGGAAACAACTTCCTGTCAGTCCTCAGGGAAAGAAAAAAAAAAAATCAGCTATCTGGCTTATAGAGGTTTCAGAAGATATGTTATGATGGCGGCACCATACTCTGAAAACTGACCGCTTGGATTGGTATAGCCTACTAGAAGATCTTCTGCACCTAGCCATAGCTTCTCCAGCTTGCCTTGAAAAGCCTTTTGCTCTGATGAGGCTCCTGACAGTTTGAAGGACGAACCTTGATGGAACCTGAGAAAGTGGCTGTTTTTGTGGTAGGAGTCTTGGGAAGTCCACTAACAGTCGCAGCAGATCCGGAAACCATTCCTTCTTGAGCCAGAACACAGCAATCAGGGTCATTGAGATGTCCTGGTGAGAGGAGAACTTGTTGATCACCTCCCTGATCAACCCGAAAGGTGGAAATGCATGGACATCCAGGTCCGTCCAATCCAACAGCAGGGCATCTGTCGCCCATGTGAGAGGGTCAGAGACTGGGGAGCAAAAGAGAGGCAGATAATGATTTCTTAATGTTGCGAAGAGGTCCACAGCAGTTTGCCCCAAAGCTTCCAAAGATCGTTGCATGCAAGGGGGTCCAGGGCCCACTCCATCGGCAAAACTTGATTGCAATGGCTCAATTCGTCTGGAGGACGTTCATTCTCCCCTGAACGAAGCGAGCGATAATTGTCACCTGGTTCTGCTCCACCCAAAGGAGGAGGTCTTTCGCCGTCTTGTAGAGTGAAGGAGTGGGTGCCCCCTTGTTTGAGGACACAAGACAGCACCGTGGTGTTGTCCGCGTAACAGCTACTTTGCCGGAAACTAGTGAGAGAAGGCCTGGAGGCCCAGGTGAATGGCCTTTAGTGCCTTCATATTGATGTGGAAAACTCTCTGATCTACTGACCACATCCCTGAGATCTTCAGACTCCCTAAAAGGGCTCTACCGAGGCCAAGGTCCACAGCAGACTCATCCACAGAACAGCTAAACAGGTCCTGAGGTCTAGGAACTCCCGGACAGTCTGGAGACAGGAATCAATCCATTTGGGAGAGAGAGAGAAGCCCAAAAAGTCAAGAGTCTAGAATCATCCCTAAATAGGGAATCTTCTAGGTCGGAACTAATTGTGATTTCTGAAAGAGTTGACCAGAATGCCCAACTCCTGTGTCAGGCAGAGAGTTTTGTTCCAAGTCCTCCGCACACTTCCCTTCCAAAGGGAAGTGGAGCAGCCAATCGTAGAGATAGAGGCAAATGTTGATGTCAAGAACGTGAAGCCATTTACCAAGAGGAGCAAGGATCTGAGTGAACACCTGTGGGGCTGTGGATAGGCCAAAGCACAAGGCTCGAAACTGGAGAACTTTGCCCTGAAACAGCCTCTTTCTTCTTTGGCTGGAGAGCCTCAGGAGAAGGAGGGGAGGAGGCAGCTGCAGACGAAGACTATGACAACGATACCTTATGGCTCCTCTTCTCTGACATCTTCAGGATGGTGGTCAGCAACTGGTCTCCCAAACAGGAGGGAGCAGCAGGAACAGCAGGAGCAACCGGAGTTGCGAAGACAGTGGGCGGAAGGGTTACTGTATAATCCGGAGCAGGAGCACGAACAGCAGTCTGGTGTACCGCAGCCGGAGTCATCAGGGTCAGAACATGCATCGAGACTGATGTGGGAACCTCAGCAAACGCCATCTTAGTCACAGTGGTTGTGATAGAAGTAACAGGCATGAGTCACAACCAGAAGCTCAAGAGGGTGTAAAACCTTCAGGTGTGCCAAGACACCTTGCACTGAAGGAACGCCTGCAAGCCCCAAGGAGACCCAAGTCTCCCGAAGGTTGTCCGCCTGACCTGGAGAGGACAAAGTCGGGTAAGGGGAGGGAGACTCCTCTTGCTTCAAGGGAGAAGCTTCCCCTTCGGAACAAGTGGAGACCCTAGGTTCCCCCCCCCCCACCACCCCACGATCTCCATCTGACAAAGCAAGCGAAGACGAAGAGGGGGAGACAGCGCCCGAAGGAGATATAGACAAGCGAGGAAGCTTAGTAGGAGGGAGAAATGAAAAGAGAAGGGTTGGCAACCAAAGGCGTAGTCAGCGGTGTGTAACCCCCGGACGAAGCTTTGAAAGCTTTTTTCTTGTACTGCTTCCTACCGACAGGCTTTACCCACTGCACAGGCAACCAAGATCAACATTCAATACAAGTCGATTCTGGATTACAGTCATGGCCCCTGCAACTAGTGCAAAGGACATGAGGGTCAACATCAATAGGCGAGCGTAAGTGGGTGCAACCCTTGCCGTCAACACCAGGACCCACATGCTGGGTGATGGACCTTCCGTACAGGTTTAGATGATTCGTGGGTCTACAGGTACATCCGGTACCTCCCGCTTATCGGATGGTGGTTAACTGCCTAACCACCTTGTTCAAAAGCTTCACGGACATTCCAGCTTTGCTGAACGTAATTTCTTATGTAAAGGACCGACGGTTTGTATACTGTGTAGGAACAACGGGAAATAGATCCAGTAGCACCTGAAACCAGCATTAAAGGATACAATTCTGAGATCACCTCTGTTGTTTAGACTAAGCCTGCAACATGTCTCCACATCGCGTCGCCTAGGTTGGCAGGTTGCTAAGAGCTCACTCTACACACACATTTGCAAGTACAATACACTGTTTGTGTTTGGTTGCAGAGCTATTCCACAGTAAACAGTTTCCTAGCTTTCTCTTTCGACTGATCATCCATTTCCCGCAGGGTCTACTTCCATGATAATGCATCTTACCATAATCAGTGTTAACTTCTTAACTCATTTAACAGGAGCCGAGGTAGAAGTAAATTAAGAGCGCCGGTCAACAGATTCATCTTTGGCAAAAGCGAAACAGAACAAGCTAAGCACTGCTTAAATGCTACAGGAGAATCAACCGAATCATGGTTGAAACCCCTAAAGTCTAAATGGAGGAACTGAGATGGAAGACATTGGCAATCTACAGACAATGACGGCGAGGCAAAAAAATGGCAGAGAAAGTGACATACCACGGAACATCAGCAAAGATGCCACGGGCACTTGGGGTGATCTTCACCTTAATATGTATGGTCAAATTTCTAACCATAATAAAAGAATATATCTCAATTACCTACTATTTTTTCTCCTGAACCACATAGGGAGCAAAAGAAGGCGGAGCAGAATCAGTGCGATAGTAATTAACCTACTTTGCATTTCAGGGCCACGTCTAATTGATTTTCGTCGATAAAATCTTACCAAAGCATCAGATATGAATTGGATTTTGGAGATAGCTATTTGAAGCCACAGCCTAATTAGCAAAAATATGCAGTGATGTCTACTGTTGATAACTGAGGCACTTATCGGAGTAAATCAAAGAAATTTAAAGGGAAACTTAGCTAAATCTAGCAGGCTTGTACATAGAGGCTAGTAAAACATAATTACTGAAGGCTGTCCCACTCATTGATGTACTTCACCAAACCTTGCCCACATACTTTATGAATGAAGACTTAGATGCTGGTAGTGCTGTAGTAGTATTAATAGTAGTAGTAGTAGTAGTAGTAATAGTATATGGAATTCTTATATTGCTTCACACACTCAAAACACCTACCCTACATACTCTCTCTTATCTTTTTGACAAGTCTCTGAGTACAAGAAGGAAATGGGAATCAAATGAGAATATTAATTGTGTAATACAGTTCCATGGTACAATTCATGTTTCCTTTGACTAGAATATGGACAAGTTTTACAGCAACACTCTGAAAACCATTGTTGCCCTGGAATTTCCGTTGTTTCATATTGTCTCCTCAAAAGTTCCAGGTACCTCCTTAGTCCTGCTAAACAAATGTAACAATGCAAATGTTCTAACCTAAACTTCCTTAGCGCATGATCAATCCCATAATAAATCCACGGTGCTTGGTAGAGAACACTATTTCCACCTCATGATTTTATTTGGGTACCTCTGTCAGTTTGTGGTTTCTATAGGCTTGAGTCATTCACTTGAAACTGACACTCGTGCTTGTCTTACGGTTGTCGAGTGGTTATCAGAGAGTATGTATTCCTGGTTTTATCAATTTTTTTTATGGATTTGAAGTTACTCATTCTTTCAATTTTCAGTTATTTTGAGTATTTCATTGACATTGTTTATTATATATTTAATTTAATCACAACCACATTGCAGCGCTGAATGACGCTCGCAACTCATTGTCCAAGCGCTTGGGCTAAGCTCTAAATTTTATAATCCACTAACAATCCTTTTGCAGTATATTATCTGACAATTTCAATCATTATCGCGTATCCTACTCAAGGTTTTCAAATATTTCTTTCCATGACCATTATCATACCACTGGGAATCCTGCTGTCATGTCTGATATAGTTTACGTGACTAGCCTCTCTCTGGTTGCTTACTAAATTTAGCTAAGTTTCCCTTTAAATTTCCTTTATTTACTCTGATAAGTGCCTTAATTATCCTCATTGGACATCATCGCATATTTCTGCTGATTAGACTGTGGCTTCCAAAAGCTATTCCCAAAATATGATCCATATCCGATGCTTTGTAAATTTTCTATTGACGAAAATCTATTAGACAAGGCCCTGAAATGCACAGTAGGCTACCAGGGAGGAGGAGGAGGAGGAGGAGGAGGAGGAGGAGGAGGAGGAGGAGGAGGAGGGAGGAGGAGGAGGAGGAGGGAGGAGGAGGAGGAGGAGGAGGAGGAGGAGGAGGAGGAGGAGGAGGAGGAGGAGGAGGAGGAGGAGGAGGCGGCGGCGGCGGCGGCGGCGGCTTATGGTGTGCCCTGACAAAATGTCTACATAAACTATCTTCCTCTGGCATCTTCTGATACTTCTCAAAATTTTCAATCTTCATCAGATCATTCATTTTCACATCAAGAAAACCACACTCGTGCCTCAACATCTAGGCTAACGACTTAACGCACGAACAGAAAACAAGCACAATACTGTACAGGAGAAAATAAGCCCGAAATCTTCAAAATGATTACTAACGCCGATTCACACAGTCTATACGAGGGAGAAGCCATTCATCTGCAAGGAATGTGGGAAAGCATTTGTCTTTACGCGTGGTTTTGCCAAATCATAAGAGAATTCATACCGGAGAGAAGCCATTCAATTGCAAGGCTTCTCTCCAGTATGAATTCGCCCGTGACCTGCGAGCTGACGTTTCCTGGAGAATGCTTTTTCGACATCCGTTGCAGATGACCACTTGGAATCAAGGGCCTCAACATCAAGAGGCCGACCTACAGTCGTTTCTTTCGAAGCAGCTTCTGATCAAACTAAAAGGAGGAAGACAACAGAGTTAATGACAATTATCACCAGATAGACTACTTAGCAACTTCCAGTGTGTTAAAAAGAGGACGACTCAGTGATACATAAAAAAATTTGAAAAATTGAGCAGCGTCACCAAAAAAAATACCCTGCAGATGAAGCAATAGCTCTAATAGCCCTAATAATGGATTGTTCTTTAACAAAAAATACATATTAGAAGATAAGAAATAGAGCAATAAAGAGGAAATGTGAATTGTATCCACCCTATTACCTAATTAGAGGCCAAAAACTATGCCGTCCTTGGCCAGAAAAATTATATTTTCATGACAAAATTAAGTTTCATATATACTTACCACGTAATTACATAGCTATAGTTTTGACTTCATGCGGCAGCCCTTTACTTAAAAATTGTGGTTAGCACTTTGACAGTTAGTGTAGGTGACAAGCCCAGCCCACTTAACGGGAACGTTGGAACGACTTCCCTGGTAGTGTCGTTCCGTTTGTCCCCTATGTCCGTTAGAGGGGCGAAGGAAGGGCTCTGATGCTATAATTACTTGGTTAAGTATATATGAAACTTAATTTTTTTATGGAAATATCATTTTCATACAAGTAACTTAACAAGTAATTACAAAGCCGAATCCCATATTGATAGGAGGTAGGATGAAAGGACATATTCTACCCCAAAACATTAAGGTGTGATGACTTGGGAAACAGAAAGGATGGCTAGCATCGAAACGATGCTTGTCGTTTCCTAACCTGGTAAGAGAGGTACTCCAGGTGAATACGGCCTCCGATTGGTGCTCATCTTAACCTGTAGTAGGCCTGGTCGCTGAGAAGACATATAATAAGTCCCCTTGCCTACGCTGACAAAAAACCACTACCCACCCACTAAGACCGGTGGGCACTCTGGCTACAAAGTGCCCCCAGGCTCCCCAAAAACTTGACACCTTACGCCAAGGCTAAGAGACAGAGGGGAGAGAGAATGCTTCCTATGCTTCTTCCCCCAGTGCTATGCCAGCCACTTACAATGGCCACAAGGTACTGCAATTCTCAAATGCTGTTTCTACTTTTGAGTAATGAGACGCGAAGATTGATTTGCACCTCCAAAAGGTTGGCTGAAGAATGGACGAAAGGAACAAATTATGCTTGAAAGTGACAGGGGTAGCGACTACTCGGACTTCGTGCGCTTTCACTTTGAATGAAGGCAAAATGTCCTCCCGAATCCGAGAACGCACCTTGGAAATCAGGTCCCTTAGGAAGAATGACAATGCGTTCTTCGAAAGCGGGCGAGGAGGAGGATTCTTGGCAGAACACCAGAGGTTGCTGGACGGCCCTCTGATCTTCTTGGTCCTTCGCAGATAATACCTTAGGGCTCTGACGGGGGCAAAGAGCCCTTTCCTCTTCCCCCGGGCCCAGGATTTCCATTAACCTCTTAACCCTTAATGGAAGAGCATCTATAAGAGGTTTTGAGTGATAGATGGGCTAACTCATACGAGCATCAATATTACTCGCCATACGAACTGGACGAATCTAGCAGGAAAGACGTTCACAGCACGTCAATGGTTGATAAATGACTCACGGCAACTGTGTAGCTCAGCACGGACAGGGGGGGGATAAGTGCGGCTTGCGACTTGATGGGGGAATGTATTGGCCCCCTCTATCCCAAAACTTTTTATTTATTTGCTTAAAAATATACCCAGGGATTGCTGTTGGTTTTAGTTCTTATCTTTTATGACAGTATGTCAGCCATAATTGTAACTTTGCAAAGAAAAGTCCACAGAAATATTAGAAAATACATGTATACCTCCCAAAAGGTTACTGCATCTTCCCTTCTCAGTAAACCTTAACAAATATATTCAGAATTTGTTACTGATTTTAGTTCTGTAATTATCTTACAAAATAAAGTAAAATAATTAGAAAAACCACGTATAACTTGGTAAAATGAGCATATTTTTACGAGTTTCTTGTAAAAGAGGCCCCACACAGGGTTGCAATACGGTCACTTTCAACTTCCCGTGGAAGGGAGGGAATGATCTTTAAGAATTTTTTTTTATACCATGTGCACTTGCTTATCTTAATCTTTCTATTGATGTGTTCTTTTCTTAAATTGGCAAACTTTAAAGTTTTCCCAGTCTAGGGGGGTGTGTTTAATATATATTTGGCCTGTCCCTTTAAGGCTAAGGTGAAAGCAATGAGGCCAGGGCTTGGATGGGTCCTATTTCTTGGCTAGGAAACCTAGGGTAAAAGAGCACACTGCGTCTCCTTGGGAGAAGCCTACCCTCTTGTCGATAGCTTGCAGTTCACTTACACTCTTTGCGGTCGCCGAAGCTACGAAGAAGAGTGACTTCCGAGTGAGGTCCTTTAGGGAAGCGGAACCGAGGGGTTTGAAAAGAGAGCCTTAAAGACCGAGCTAAGCATTGCTCCATACCCTTTAATAGTGGAAGAGGACAGACCTCTAGAGGTCCTCAGAGAAGGTAGTCCGCTACTTGTGTCAAAGATGTCTCAGAAGACGAGACGCTGCCCGAGACACCATCTGTGAAAAACTGTCCACTTTGCTTGGTAGACGTTGCTAGAAGATTGTCGTCTGCTTCTTGTGACAGCCTACGCGCTCCTGAAAAGCCTTTCGCTCTGACCAGCTCCCCGAAAGTCTGGAGCCTGTCAGAGCAAGTGGAAAACCTTTGGTTACATCTCTCTGAAGTGAGGTTCTTTAAGTAGCCACGGTTTTTGGGGAAGTAGCCTTGGGAAGTCCACCAAAAGCTGTAAAAGGTCCGGGAACCACTCCATGGGTCAAAACGACTACGAGGATCATCGAGACATTGTGGCGCGAGATGAACTCGTTCAGCACTTCCCTAACCATGCTGAAGGGTGGGAAGGCATACATATCCAGGCCTGACCGGTCCTGGAGCATGGCGTCTGTTGCCCATGCCAGAGGATCTGGGGCTGGAGAGCAGAGGAGAGGAAGAGGATGGATTTTTGAGGTGGCAAACAGGTCCAATGTCATCTCGCCCCATTATCTCCAAAGGTTGAGAAAGACCGAGGGATCCAAGGTCCACTCGGGGTGAAGGCCCTGATTCCAACGGCTCAGTTCGTCTGCGAAAACGTTCAGTTCCCTTGAATAAATTGAGTGACCAGTGTGACTCGATTTTGGTCTGCCCATCAGAGAAGATCCTTTGCTGCCTAGCAGCGAGAAAAGGAATGAGTGCCTCCCTGCTTTCCGATATATGACAGTGCGGTGGTGCTGTCTGCATGGAATACCACTGTCTTGTAGGTCGTGGCTGAGAAGCACCGAAGACCTAGATGAATTACTTTAACTCCCTGACACTGATATGTAGGTCCCGCTCTTCTGGGGACCATGTACTTGAAACTTCCTGACTTCCTAGAAGGGCTCCCCAACCTAGATCTGAGGCATCCGAGTAAAAATTTTGGTTGGGGCTCATAGGAAGAAGAGACTTTCCCCGTGAAAGTCCTCCCTCAGACAGCCACTGCCACAGGTCCAATCTAATTTCCTGAGTGAGAAGAAATACAACAGAGTCCGGCTGGGTTTTCCTGTCCCAGTTGGCTTTTAGATAAAATTAGAGGACTCTCATGTGGAGTCAGCCCAGCTTGGCCGATGAGAGGGGGAGAAAACTGTGGATCATCATGGGGCAGTTGGCGATTCCCTTGGGGGACAGAAAAGCCCGAAAAGTCTGAGAATTGAGAATCATCCCCAAATAGAGAATCTGTGTTGGGGCTAACTGGGACTTTTAGAGGTTTAAGAGTATTCCTAGGTCCTGAGCAAGGCAAAGAATGGTCTGCAAGTCCGTGGTGCACTTCTCCTTCGAAGGGGATCGAAGAAGCCAGTCATCCAGGTAGAGACTGATGTTGATGCCGATCAAACGAAGCTATTTTGCGAGAGGGGCTAGGACTCGAGTTAACACTTGAGGTGCCATGGAGAGGATGAAGCAGAGAGCCCGAAACTGAAATACTCTTCCCTGGAAGATGAACCTGACGTACTTCCTGGAGTCTGGATGGATGGGGCTATAGAAGTATGCATCCTTAGTATCCAACGTTATCATCCAGTCGCCCGGGTGAATTGATACGACTGACTGGTTTGTCTCTATCTTGAACTTCGTCTTCCTTACAAAGAGATTGAGGACGCTTGCATCCAGGACTGGTCTCCAACCCGCCGACACTTTGGGGACTACAAACAGACGATTGTAGAAGCCCTCTGTGCCTTCTTTGGACGACAAGCCTCAGAAGGGGAGGAGGCAGCAGATGACAAAGTTGAAGACAAAGATGAAGACGACGATACTCTATGACCCCCCCTTCTTCGATTTATTCTTCAACATCTTCAGGATAGCGATGAGGTCTCCCATTCAGGAGGGAGCAGCAGGAATCACTGGAGCAGCAGGCACAGCAGGGGCAACAGGAACCGTGAAGCAGTAGGCAGAAAGGACACCGTGTACTGGGGAGCAGGGGCACGTGCGACAGTGTGGTCAAGCACCGTAGGGGTCGTCAGGGTTGGGAAGTGCGTCGACACCAACGTGAGAACCTTCACAAACGCTGTCATGGCCACCGTGTCACAGTGGTAGCATCACCAGCATGCGTCACCACAGGCAACTCCAGAGCATGCAACGCCTTCAAGTGCGACAGGATACCTTGCACTGACGGGGTGCCCCTGACCCAAGGAGATCCATGCCTTATGGAGCTCAGCCGCCTAACCTGAAGAAGGAAACTAAGTCGTGTGAGTTGAGGTAGACCCCTTTTGCTCCAGGGAAAATTTTCCCACTCGGAGCGAGCGGAGGTCCCCCCGAGAAGAGATCGTCTTGATTTCCCACCCCCTCCAACAATCGTCACCCGACGAAGTGAATGAAGACGAAGAGGGAACGACTGCTCCCAAAGGAGAAATAGCCCAGAGAGGAAGTTTGGCAGGAGGGAGAAACATGGAAGAAGGGTCAGCAACCAAAGGTGTAGTCGACGCTTTGGAAGCTTTCCTCCGGTACTGTTTCCGTCCTATAAACTTCACCCACGGCACAGGCGACCAAAGACAACACTCGGCACAAGTAGATTCCAGGTTACAGTCATGCCCCCTGCAACTGGTGCAGACATCATCAACGGGGTGATCGGAAGTGGGGGCGCACCTCTTGCCGTCAACACCAGGAGACACACGCTGGGTGACGGCCTTCCGTACAGGTCTAGATGATTCGTGGGTTTGCATACTATACAAACATCAAACACACAAGCAAGAAGTTATGCTCATAAAATAAAACGAGAAAGATCCCAACGGGAAAAAAAGCAAAACGGTGATCACGGCAGAGTCAGCAAACACGTCTGCATAGCATGACAGGCGAAAGCAAATTGGGAGGTTTACGTCCAGGCAGGAAGGAATCCCGCCTACTGGACGGTAGTCAACTATCTAACCAATTTGTTCGAAAGTTTAATGGCTGTAAAGGACCGAGGGTTTGTATACTGTGTAGGAGGAAAAGACCTTTATGGTCCCGGTCGCAACCGTACTAAGGAAATGTTAGTGGCTGAAATACAGAAGTGGATATTGCCGGTAACGAAGATAATAAGCGATTGTTGGGCACCATACTCCCAGTTACAACTCGAAGGGTACACGCATGAAATCATGAACCACTCACGAAACTTTGTGGATCCAGAAACTGGGGCATCAACCCACAAAACCGAGCGTTGCTGGAAGACATCTTTGACAAATACCTGGTGTATCACCTCTTCCGCCGAAAATACTCGGTATACAAAACCCCCTTCCACGTGCCCATGGGTGCTGTTGCCCCCCTCTACCCATCGCGTGTTTCCCCAGCGAAAAACAAACTTCACACCTCCCAAAAATATGAAGAATTTACTGGACACTTTTACCAGACACACATGTAATTCTAATAGCCACAATGCCCTCTCAACTCCTCGAATTCTTCGCGCTTTTTTGGATATGCTCGTAACTACGAAGCCGTAATATCCAAACGTTTGGATCTTACGGCTTAGTAGTTACAAGCATATCCAAAAAAGCGCGAAGAATTCGAGAGGTTAAAAGGGCATTGTGAAGGATAACAGGTGTCATATATATTAGGCGAGTGTTCTTGTTGGCAAACGGAAGACAGGGCCGCCCACCCTGTCTGAACGTCCACTTAGGTTAAGAGCAGACTACGTGTTCGGACTACGAACTCGGCCAGAATAGTAACTGTATGTTGGGGGCAGGTACCCCTGGCCAGGCAAGGGTATGGTGACCTAAGCAAGGTTAGGAAGGTGAGATTTGGTTAGGTTAGGACCTGGCATCCTCGGAACAATTAGGTTTGTTTGCATATACGTAAGAAGTAGCACAGGCCAGTCATGTCCGAACGTACAGTTAACCAACAAATCCGAAGTAACCAGTTGAACGGAGCCTTGTATGCAGTTTGTTGGGTCAACCTTCCAGTAAATATCTCGGTATTTCTAAGTAACGGCTCCACAGGGACTGTGCGGAACGGTTCCGCGAATACGAAAGTCATTAGGGAACCATATGTTCAAGAAAGGATTGGCTAAGGAAATCTTCGAAAGTCATTAGGGAACCATATGTTCAAGAAAGGATTGGCTAAGGAAATCTTCTATTATAAAAGGAACCATTGGGTGAATGATCCGGCCATGACACACTGCGTAATTCCCCCGCGCTCTGAACACTTCCAGAAAATGCATTTGAATGCGACCCCATCGGCATCAGTGAGGCTTGTGCTGCCTCTATACAGCAAGCTGAGACCTCTACATCCCTATCAAAGTAACTGTTTTCTCCTAAATTACGAAACAATGGCATATTTCTGATTAAACAGAGGTTCATTAAGGTTTAGCCGTGCGCGGTGTCAACTTGCCGGCCATGACACTCTTGAAAGTTTTACTCAAAAGCACGCAAGTAACGCCGTCTCGATATTTGCCGAGGCACTTGCGCGAACAAACTGCCCATTTCCTGTGTTAAATCTGCAAGAAATTTGTACCCATAGACGGTGATACCGTTTTCTTTACATCAGTGGGAAACGCTGGCGGCCGTGGACGGGGAACTAGCGAATTTTTGGGACGCCAGAGCGCTAGTCATTAAATAATCAGGTGGCTAAACACCAGAGTAAGGTTATAAACGGAGTAAATGTATTATGTGTTCATTATGATTCATTTGAAAATATTCATCCTTGTTGGAACAAACCAGATTCCCGAGACAAATTTCGTCGCTTCTGCTGCGAACATGACGACGACGCAGCTATTTTTCACGCTTTCCTATCGTTTTTTATTTGTTAATATTACTCATACAATGTAATATATAGATTACATACATAGTGTAAGTTTTGTCATACATAACGGTGTTTTAAGTAATAATTTTCGATTTAAAACATTTCAGTCCTGTATTTAGACGTCACGGCATCTTGACTACTGTACCAATTTTAGATAAATTGTCATACTCAAATTCCTTGCATTTTTGCCGGAGTGGTAACATTCAAATGTACGCTAAAAATGTCTGAGAAGCTTACATAGCAATATGGACTTCGATCGGACTTCGATCGGTAAAACTTTAGTTTAGTCGCGCAGCCCGACTCCCGCCAGTCGTGACCAGGACAGGTTCCTCATTCATAAAACAAAAATAACCTTTCCTATCATGCCAGGTCCTGACCTAACCAGGTCTTACCTAACCTAACTTGGGGCGACGCGCCCTGACCTGGCCCAGGGGAGGGGGAGGGTTCGTCCCCCTTGACCCCCCCCAAAAGGGCAGTGTTTTAAGTGAATTAAGAACAAAATGTGTATAATTACAATCAATTAATGACCCCGGGAACTCCAAGTCCCAAACTTTCACTAGTATAGGCAACGAAATGTTTCACCGTGCCGATTACAACTAAAATCTTGGGAAATATCGATAAAACGTTACATATATACGCAATCTGCGTTCCTTACACTGTTAAACGAGCACTGGGAAGGAAGTTTCCAATGGCCATTCAAATGCATCGTCATTGGGGGGGGGGGGGGACGTCACATTGGATTCAAAATTGCCTAGAACACTCTTTTTTTACGAAGACGTCACATGCTGTCCTACGGCTCAGTTTGTTAATGAAACTTCAATCTTTGGGAAGGTTTTCTTAAAGGTTTAATTTTTGTGTTTCACCAATTAAAATATTGGGCGATTCTAAGCCGGCTGTCGGCGGTGAGCTAGACTGCGGCAATTGGCGTTTTTCTATGTTATTTTACTTCCTTTACGAGAATTTAAAGTAATATTTTGTCGCCCGGTTGTAACTGAACCGTGATTGCCCTTTGAAGACTACACGACTTGAATTACCTAACGCAGGGTAGGTCTGAGCCGGCATTCCGCGGCCAGCCCGCCCCCCCCCCCCCCACCTCCATAGCTAATACGGCAAAATTGTAACCAGTAAACGCCTCTAGGGTACGTTATGTTGGTATTTTTAGAAAAACGCCAATTGCCATAGCCTAGCTCACCGCCGATAGCCGGCTTAGAATTACCCTAAACCTAACAGGCTTAGAATTACCCTAAATTAACCTAACAGGCTTAGAATTACCCTAACTTAACCTAACAGGCTTAGAATTACCCTAACTTAACCTAACAGGCTTAGAATTACCCTAACTTAACCTAACAGGCTTAGAATTACCCTAAATTAACCTAACAGGCTTAGAATTAACCTAACTTAATCTAACAGGCTTAGAATTAACCTAACTTAACCTAACAGGCTTAGAATTACCCTAAATTAACCTAAGCCAGCTTAGAATTACCCTAACTTAACCTAACAGGCTTAGAATTACCCTAACTTAACCTAAGCCAGCTTAGAATTACCCTAACTTAACCTAACAGGCTTAGAATTAACCTAACTTAACCTAACAGGCTTAGAATGAACCTAACAGGCTTAGAATTACCCTAACAGGCTTAGAATTAACCTAACTTAACGTAAAAGGCTTAGAATTACCCTAACAGGCTTAGAATTAACCTAACTTAACCTAACAGTCTTAGAATTACCCTACCTTAACCTAACAGGCTTAGAATCACCCTAACTTAACCTAACAGGCTTAGAATTACCCTAACAGGCTTAGAATTACCCTAACTTAACCTAACAGGCTGCGTTAGTTAGCCGGGGGGCTCTGGCCCCCGTACCCAGCAGTAAAGGCAGCCAAAATTTTCCTTGTAACAGCGCACGTACGAAAGCAGTTCCGAGGCGACAGACCGAGAAGAAATAGAGGTAAATTCCTGATAATCCACCAAAATAGTACACGAGTCCATCTTGAAGGAAATAACCCCCCCCCCCCACGGAGACGATCCTTTGCCCCCCCCCCCCCCCGTTCCCCCCGACATTTCCCCTAACCTAACCCCATGCGGCCCTCCCCACCCTTAACTCACACTTAAATAGTCTGCCGTACGTAGGGCAGCGGGGCAGTCCTAAAGCCGTGGGTCCTTCCGCCCCACCCTCTCAATTTAGACCACGATGTCGGCCACCTCCTCCTCCCTCTCCTTCGCCGGTTGCTGGTGACCGCCTGCAGCTGCTGCTGCAGCAGCAGCAGGAGGGGTCGTTTTAACGCCGAAGTTACGTCAAATTAAAGGTTTTTCCGTGTATATTGGATTGCACGCCTGCCGTGAACCTTCACCCGACTCCCCACCGGTCATTTTCTGTCAATCTTCCCGGTGGGAATCGATTTCGCGTCCGACGCGTCCTTCCGCCACGACACCACCGACGGGAATGACAGACCGATTTGGATCACACGTCGAGGACTCGAGGACGGTTTCTTCCACCCGGCAGGGTCCGGGTTGCTCGCTCGGGTCGTTTTTTGGGTTGTGAATTGCTTTTTTTAACTTTTTAAACGAATAGAGATTTATTAGGTATAATTCTTATGTATGATTTCAATATAAAATTGTGGCAGGCCGGTTTGGGTCACACGTCGAGGGCCGAGGTCGGTTTCTTCCACCCGGCAGGGTCTGGGTCGCTCGCTCGGGTCGTTTTTCGGTTATAAAATACTTGTTTTTAACTTTTAAACGAATGAAAATGTATTAAATATAATTAATTTATATTATTTTAATATAAAATTGAGTCGTTGTGCTTCTAAATGTAATCACACGACACCACCAACGGGAATGACAGACCGAATTGGATCACACGTCGAGACCCTCGGCCGCTTTCCACCCGTCAGGATGAGGTCTCTTGCTCGGGTCGTTTTTCGGTTATAAACTGCTTTTTTTTAACATTTTAAACGAATAGAAATGTATAAAATACAATTAATATATATTATTTCAATATAAAATTGAGTCGTTGTCCTTATAAATGTAATTAATAGAGTATTTTTGGCGGATGAACTGTTTTCTACCGTACATGTTTAGCCACGTAACGGGTAAATGAGTATCGCAAAATGAGTGGTTTGTTTGTTATGATTGGGTTAAAAATGACGTTTTTAAGTTTTAAACTATTTTAAATGTTATAAATGTGATTATGTTATATAATTTCAGTATAAAGTTCAGTTCTTTTTACTTATAAATATATTAATGAAGCATTTTTAGCGACCACCTTTTTTCTACCGTACTTAAGTAGTTTGTTTATGGTGAAAGTGTATCGCAAATGGGAGAGCTTATTTTACTTATTTATAGTTAATAATAAGGTATTTTAACATGTTAAATAGATAAAAATGTAAAAATTATAATTAAAAAATATTATTTTAATCGTAATTTGAGTTATTTAACTGATAAATATAATTAATAAGGCATTCTTAGGGTGACAAAGATTATTTTATGTAACTGTGGGTTAAAATTGCGTATTTTAACATCTTACATTAACCAAATGTAATATATGGTATATAGATATATCATTTCAATATTAACCCGAGTTATTTTACTGCAAAATATAATTAATAAAGTTCTCTTGGCAGATTATCTACTTTCCACCATACCTGTTATGTCAAGATAACAGTAAATGTGCTTCGTAATAATGGCGAATTTGTAATATACTTCAGTTAAAACAACTCAGTTTTTTCATTATTCATTTGTACGCATCCAAATTTCGTCAAGTTTTATATTTTTCTATTTATGTTTTACTTATTTCGATCTCTCACAATACAAAGTTTATCAGATCAAATTATATTCACCATCGCTAAACTGGGATCACGGGAAAATGAAATGAGATGAAGGGACATTGAAAAACACGTGCGGAATTTAAACTTGAATGAATTTAATAGCTGAAGGTTAAACACATCAAACAAGTAATTATATAAGAGATAAATAAAACGAGGTTACAACTCCAAGGCACCCACGCTGACCAAAATTACAAAGTTTTCAAAGAATAAGAGTCATCGACCTTTCTAAGCACACACACTCAAGACACCAGATAACTGATCATCTCCAAAATAAGGTGGGCGCCAAAAACTACTCGTTCCATTCTGCATTCGAGTTTTATTGTTCGAAGGAGACGAGTGACACAATTACTGTGAATGCAGAACTGATTTACAAAGTTCACATTAACAAAACAAAAAAAACTTTAAGGCAATTTTCAAGTCCTTTATCAAAAATTAAACTAAAAGAATACGCTGGAACTTCAACACATTTGGTCAACGTGGTGAACTAAATGGTGGTGTGTGACGACACAATTTTGGATGACGTCACGCCCATACAGGACACGCAATTATGTACAGTGCACACACATTCCCAAATATAATGCTGGCAATGGCAAAGTGACAACCATATAGGCCACCACTCGACTCTTAGGTCGACGAGAGTGTCTTTTTCACAAAGACTCCTTTTCAGCTCCTCCATCACCTAACGCAGAAATGATTCAGGCAGTATCATAGAAAAACTAAACAAAATAATGCAAAAAGCGTCATTCTCGAATAGATGCGGTTCTCTTACCCTCATTATGCGATAAAGACGTACATATCTCTACAAAACTCATAAACAAGCTGATGCATTTGGATTTTACACTAATAACAGATACAAAGAACAAAGGGAATTCACAATGTGAAGTCAGTATCAATAATATTTTTATGACAGCAGACGATACTAATAGCTCTACAGCATGAAACAGATCATACGAAAATATGTTAGTACAGAAGCATCATGAAAAGAGCGTTGAGGGGGGGAATTTCCCACACCCTCCCCTCTCAATTCTTCGGCCTGAATAGCAGCTCTTCTCGATCTCAGCACCATATCAGACACATTAATGTTCCCCGTATAGTCGACGCCAATACAAAAATGGTACTTCGTGCTTAACCCGTTCGGGTGGCAGTGGAAGAAATCCAGGCAACCTTATGGGTTGATTTTGTACTTCCTTGCATAGTAAGCACTCTTTCAGAGTCTTCTTAATGGACTGTCTCATTCTTCCAGCCCAAAACTGTCCTCTCGTTTAACCACAAGCATATTCGTGTTGCAGTGCAGGTTGAGTACGTGATAAATGAGACACTATATGTTTCCATAAAGTGTCGATTAGGTCACGTATACTGGATGCTTAGTGAATTCTGGCAACTCTGCATTGTGAAATCACCGAATGACACCACTTACATGGGATTAATAATAATAATTCCTTTATTCCACAAATACAATGGGTATTCTATTACATAAAAAGTTTCCATACAGATGACTCTTAAAATTAAAATACAAATACATTAATTAGTACTCTAACTAAAAGGTTCAAGGTGACTCTTAAAACAAAGGTAGGCCTATAACCTGTAGTCTAAAAATAAATAGGACTCAATACAAAGATAAAATTACCTATTCGTCTAGTTATGAACCCAAATTTATTTACATTTATAAAACATCTTAAAGGTTACCATTATTTTTGCTTCTGAAACAGGTGTGATTTCAGTTTTCTCTTAAAAGTAGACAAATTGCTACACTCTTTAATATCCTCCGGCAATGCCTACGTCTGTGGATCAGGATGGAATCTCCTCTCATATGGCCAAAGTGCATGATTACTGTTTTGCTGGCAGAAAATCTCAAACCAGTCATCTCAGTGAATTCATACTGACACAGCCACAGCCGTCCTCCTGAGAGAGACTGATGCTTTATGGTGCTGCTGTTGTTTCAGATTTAGCTGGCCTTGTGCCAGCACGGGCTCCTCTTGCTCCTAGAGCAGCCCGTAACACTTTATTATTCTCGACGGGTGTTTATAAAACAAAAAGTGGGCGGAAAGGTAGCGGGAGACCCGAGGCCCCCCCCCTCCCCCCGCCCCACGCCCCGCTGCATCCATACAGAACTTGTGATTTCTTACAAGCATAAAAATACGTACAACATTCGGTACATGGCATATAAAAGGTAGATGCACACGTCGGCAGAAAGGCTGTACAATGATGCATAAGATGAGATACATAAAGACTCTGAAATGAAGGCAGGTAATATACATGACGTGATGAATGTACATCTGAAGAAGAATAAGAAGAAGAAGGCCTGAACCACCTCCTACGACCACTAGTCTCCCCAACCTCTCCCACACCCCACAGAGGACGAAGTTGACCCGTGCACCCCTGAGTGTACAGGAGCAGGAGATTACCAAAGCAGTGAGGTCCACTGGGACAAGGAACTTTTTCGTAGAGACCAATGTTTCTGGTGTTGAGGAAAGGTTCTCCTTGGATATCCAAGTGAGGCCACAATACATTCAAAAGCTTCTTTATCTCCTCAGAATGAAGCAGAGATAATGAGGATGACAAGAACTGACACTGGGCTAATCATATAACCAGAGAGTGTCCTAATAGATTGCCATCTGTTCAGCGTTCGCCCTCCCTGGACCATACAAGGGGAGAATGGGCAGACACCACCTCAGCAGTAGGAGCAGCAGGGATCAAGGTTGGAAAAGGAACTGACAGTACCTGCCTTGATTTCATCAATGTCCTGGAATTCAAGGCATCTATTTTCAGCTCTACAAGAGTTTCAGGACAGCGTGATGGGGCACTCCATGCTGATGATGAGCAACAACACCATGGTGGTGGCATACCTCAACAAGTAGAGAGGCCTAGTTGGTGGTGCAGGTGCACGAGTTGGTGAGTGGGCAGTAGTCTTTGAATGTGGTGGAAGACAGCTCAGTTGCCAGAGTCAGGTGATAGAGACAGGATGATCCTTACACCTGGATGCTGTGGACAGGCATTCACCTTCCCTCCATTTTGTCTAATTCATCAGGTGATCAACAGGTTTATGATCACCCTGAATCTCAGGTTGACCTTGGTGGCTTCCAAGTGGCCACACACTGAGTGGTACCCGGACCTGCTGGCTCTTTAATCTGAGGTCCTGAGAGAGATTCCCCTGTGGCACGACCTTCTGTGCCAGGTGCACGTTGAGAGGTATCACCAGGCAGTGGAAGCACTGGCACTTCATGCCTGGAGACTATCCAGTGTCTCCTGCAGGCGAGAGGGTTTTCTCGACGCACAGTGAAGATGTCTGGATACCTGAGAAAATTCTCTGTGACTGTGTACCAAGGGAAATGGGCCATCTTCTGTAGTTAGTTTCGTCACCGGGGTATCTCTCTGGTCAGAACTCCTCTTTAGCCAGTAGTGGACTTTTTCATCTGCCTTCACTGAGAGAGGCTTCTTTCAGTTTCAGCCATTAAGGGTTATAGAGCTACTCTTGGCAAAGTCCTTCAGTTGAAGGGGGTAGATCTCTCGTCCTTGTGGGAGATCTCCATGCTTCTGAGAAGCTTCAAACAGTTTTGCCCATCTAGGGAACTCAGGCCCCTTAAGTGAGATGTGACTCTCATCTTGAGGAGCCTGACTCATGCACCATACAACTGTTGAAGTAGTTGTCAAATAGGGGTCTGACCTTCAAGACCTTTCTTGCTTGTCCTGGCTTCAATGAAGAGAATAGGTGAGCTCCATGACCTTTCCTTTGATGTTAAACTCTCGAGGGATGGGGATCTGTTATGCTCGAGTTTGTCCCAGAATTCGTAGTGAAGACTCAGAATATGTTGGTCCTTGACACCAAATTCAAGTCCTTTTTAATCCCCTACATCAAGGACTTCGTAGGTAATGATAGGGACGAGATGCTACTTTGTCCAGTTAGAGTGCTGTAGCACTACCTCGACAGAACTTGGCAGCTGAACCCTGAGTGTCGATGTCTCATCGTTATTATTGGTTCGGCCAAGAAAGAGGTGTCCAAAAACATGATCTCTTTATGGGTGCATGAGGTAATAAAGCAGGTGTACTCGTCATCTATCGAGGTAGATGGGAGTTTGGTCCAAGTTAGAGCTCACAAAGTTAGGGAATCTTCCCAGTCCTTGCATTCTGGAAGAACCTGTCACAGACTTATCAGCCAGTAAGTCAGGATTTTACCACGTTACCACATCATTTTCATTTGCGATCTCATCTACGCTTACTGTTCTTCAGTTCATGTTCAGCAGGTATTACGAGTAGGCGTGTGGTCCCTCCAAACCACATTCACATTGCTCTACCTATGGGATGTTGCCCACAAGTTGTTGGACACATTTTCCTTGGGTTGTGTGCTGACTGCCCAAAAAGTTGTGCAGCTCATCTGGCTCCCCTAAGGATACAGGTAAGCATCTCATCTAAGGTGTTCGTTAAAGTGACAGGGAATGTGGGTGAATCGCTGGTCTCCTCCCTTTACTCTTTTATCTTTCTCTCTCATAGGGCAGAGAGGCAGGCGGTGAATTGCCACGTGCTGTATGGACAAGTTATGCAGATGAGTGTGTGACAGGGACACCCGGTCTTTCCTATTTTAGTAGAATGACTAGATGCATGTCACCCCTATCTCTTGACAAGGGGAGAGGAATTGACAGTGACAACAACCCTTTGGTTTTTACTAGCAAGTTTTATTGTCTCCGACACTACCGGGTTCACCAAAGCCTTCTTCAAGGCAATCATTCAAACTCATTACATTAAGCCCAGAGGTCTAGCAGTTGGAACGATCCCATATGTCCAAGAAGCTAGAGGTGTGGAATTCCTTCCTCAGCTCTTTCAGACCAGGAAGGTATTCCTGGATGGGTAGAACCAACCAGTTGGTTCAGAGAATTGCCTAGACTCCTCCCACCAATAGGTAAGTCTCCTATGTAAAGAACGAGGGTTCGTATTTGTGTAGGAACAAAAAAGAAAATTTTCAAGTAATGTGTATTTTTTCTAACATACAAACCTGGAGGTCTTGACATTTATGGCCCCCTCAGCCACCCCTCATTCTGGTACCTAGGCCAAAAGGCAAAATGCAGAACAGACCAACAAGTGGGTTGGGCTTCCCTCCTACCACCAGTCGTTCATGACAGTGCCTGAAAGTTTAACAGCCGTTCCAGCTCACGTCTGCAAGCTAAATCCCTAAGTGAAGAACTTCAGGTTTGTATGTTAGGAAAAGTACAAATGACTTTCATGAAAATTTGCTATTTTGAGTCCCTCCTTTAGATGACAATAGTATTCCTGTGTCATGAAAAATGGACAGTATTCACTTCTGTGAAAAACTCTTGAAGAAGACAATTATTTCTCAGGTTATGGGAAAATCTGTTTGTTTTTATTCAGAACAAAGTCACTTTAATGGTAGCTGTTATAAGTAAATAATAGTACACCATATACTGAGACTGTATTTCGATATTTACTTGAAATGGTAAAGAGTTAGTTGCAAAAATGTCCAGGGCAGGGTTTATTGATGGGCCAACATTGTGGTGAGAGTGTACAAAAATAAGTGTACAAAAATACAGTTGGTTTGATACACAACACAGGAGCATGTTAGCTTATCACATGCTGTGAGGTAGTTCAAATAGTATTCGATACTAGACATGAGAAACATAAGTAATACTGTACTGTACATGGTAACAATGAAAACTGATCAAGTTGACAATACAAGGCTTCCCATGCTGAGGAGTTACATAACGTCTCTAGTGCTTACATACCAGACACACACACTTACTTTCTGCACTGATCAGGTACTGATGGCACAGCGTCTGACACTGAAAAACAGGGAAGGCTATATTATTTAAACAGAGTTAAAGGAAAGAATATTGCTAGTCATACAGTTATGGAGTGGCACAAAATCTTAGGACATTGTAACACGAAAGATGTACTTAAACTGTTAAGTTTGTAGTTGAAGAAATGTGTATCTCTAGCAAAGAAATTCAAGACTGTGAAGTATGTAGCCTAGGAAAAATGACCCAGTACAGAAGTAGGGAGCCCGACATAAGAGCTACAAGTAATTTGGAGTTAGTTTATTGAGATTTAGCAGGACCAAGGAATGTTGTTAGGAAAGGAGGTTATAAGTTTGCCATAACTTTTGTGGATGATTACTCCGGCATCATTATGGTGTATATGTTGAGGAACAGGAACGACACCACAAAAGCCACAGAAAAATTCTTGGCAGATACTGTTGCGCATGGTACAGCGAAGAGTTTTCAAACTGAGAACGGTACTGAATTTACTTCAAGTGATTTTAGATCCCTCGTGGCAAGAAGTAAAATTAAACATGAATTTTCTGCTCCCTATTCCCCTCACCAAAACCGTACGGCAGAAAGAGCATGGAGAACCTTGTTAGAATTGACGAAGTGCTTACTGGTAGACACTGGACCACCGAAGTTATTGTGGCCGTATGCATTTAAGATGTCAGCCTACACAAGAAACAGGTGCTTCAACAGCAGGACAGGCAAGACTCCTTATGAGACGTTAATTGGGAGAAAGCCTAACTTCAGTGACCTACATTCGCTTGGTGATACGCGTTGCGCTTACCGACGACATGGAAACAAGTTGGATGCTATAAGTATTTTTAGGATACGATGGTGAGAGTCCTGCTTACCTAGTGTATCTTCTGAATGAAAATGCAGTAAAAAAAGGAGTGATGTGTGAAATATACCAAGAATGGGGGAGACAATAGTAGGCCTATATACATTGTGAGGATGAAGATTCAATGGGGCCACAAACTGATTGGTTATTGTGATTCTGACTGGATGAACTCTGATGATAGACGCAGTATTTCTGGTTATGGATTTCTTATGAATTCTTATGGTGGATTAATTTCTTGGAAGAGCAAAAAGCAATGGGTTGTGGCATTATCGTCACGTGAGGCTGAATATATGGCTATCACTTACGCAATGCAGTAAGCCAACTTTTTAAGAAATTTGTATTCTGACATGACAGGCTATAAGAAGGATTCTATAACTTTGCATGTTAATAATCAAGGTGCAATTGCTTTGGCTGAAAATCCTGTACATCATCAATGGTCAAAGCACATAGAAGTAAGATATCACTTTATAAGGTCAGAAGTGGAAGCAGGAATTGTTAAACTTCTCTATGTTCTTTCAGAAGCAAACGTTGCTGATCTGTTTACCAAACCCCTCTCTAGAAGTACGATGGAGTAATTTAAAGTTATCAGAGGGTGACTTAAGTTTAAGGGGGAGTGTTTAGTTTATACATTACAAGGTAAGGTAAACTTAAGTTCACCATTTTATATTGATACATTTGCTGTGCTCTCTAGTGGCAGATATGTGAACCACTAGTGTAAACAAATACCCTCCGAGTCTTTGAAACGAAAATTTGTTGCATGTTATTTAAATCCCCACACATCTCATTTATCACTATAAAACAAGTCCTGCGAACTAACGTTGATCAGTAATGGCCGGATAGTTACTGTTTATGGTTAAGCCAGTTTTATGCAACCATGGTTCTTGCCAACTGAGCAGCCCCTAAGTGTCATCAAATGATTTGAAGCGATAAGATGGTCATGACTGAGTACAAATTGATGGCATGAAAGTGAAAATATGGTCAATGAATTAAAAGTTCCATGAATTGGATGAAAACCTATTTACATAAATTCTCAGGTGCTCGTCAGTTTTTTTTTATCTTTTATCGGAGAAAACGTACAATGTTTTTGCATTTTTAATAGTATTACAATCAGAATTTAATCACAGTTAACGCTCGTCAGTAGGACAGCAAGAAGATACAGCGAGTCCCTTCTTCTTCTTCTTCTTCTTCTCTCTCTCTCTCACTGTCTCTAATGCTTCCACCTATTATAAAAGCAACTGTATAACGTGCCAGGTTCCGGGGGCGGGGGGTGGGGGGGAAGAGGGAAGCGAGAGAAAATGCGAAGTCAGCTCGATTTAAAAAGTCCTAAAATGAAAGCGATACCTTCTATTAAGAGTCGAGGTGGGCAGTGCCGAGACGAATATTAAGCTTTTTACCTCGAGACCTGGAGACAATTGAATCCGCTGCTTCTTCGGTCCACATTCTGGAATCGAGATACGCTCGCTGGAAGTCGTTTCCCAAATGGTGTCCGCTCGAGTTGGGTCCTGTTGCAATACTGCCCCTCTGGAACCAACCTTGTAATGGCCACACCCCCCACCTTCCCCCCCGGGGGACACCTGGGGACTTTTAAAGCCTAGAGAGGAGTGGGCCTTTTTAGAAAAGGAGCGGCAAACTCGAGTTTGCTTTCAGGCAAGAACGGGTGGGGAGTGAGTTGGACCCTCTTTTATGTCACCGACTCCGCATTGTCGCAGTTTGAAGCGAAAGTGACAACAACAGAATCCAATTTTATTTGGAAATTCAGACGGGGAATGAGAATCTTAGGAGTGTCAGTCTTACACGTCTTTCAAAAGGTAAATATTCCTTTCATTTGCAGGTAGCTCCAACTGGTGACCAGTGGAAAGGAGTCTGCCGCTCCTCTTCTCTCTGTCGTGTTCAAGGAATTTAAGTCTCCCAACCCCCGTCTCTCTCTCTCTCTCATTTAAGTTCTGATGGCAATGAAACTACTTTGGGAGACCAAAGCGACAGATAAACAGCGCCTTTGTTAAATTGATCTTTTCTGTTAGATTATATTATACCTCCGATTTTCCTGAGATAGATAGTGCTTGATTCTTACATTTAACACTTTTGTTTGAAATATTCCACTATAATAAGTTATGATTTATATCCAGCGAAGTAAAATAACATTCAAGCTATCAATTAAACATCACTGGGGGTTAAAGAAAGACACTCAATGAACAAATGAATGTAAATTTTTTTCTTAAAATGTAATATACTTGGCTGACGTCTGTGGTCGAGAAAGTAAATTGCATCCAACATTTGAGGAAAGAATTCTTATGGGAAGAGCTGAGAAGAATTGTGCTTTATTTAACAAAACAAGGGACTTCACTGCAAATTGAGTTCCATGCCATTTGTCATTTGCCACAAACGCTGACTTGTAAACAGAGTATACATTCATATCAAACTGAAAAACCTCTTTCCAAAAGCAAAGTAATTAATTATCACGTGGTCTTTCCCCTAAAGAAGTAGAATATCGAGTTCTTCGCTGGAAGGGTGGGTAGAGCTCTCGGCTAGCATGCTGTTGGCCCAGCGTTCGACTCTCCTACCGGCCAATGAAGAATGAGCAGAATTTATTTTTGGTGATGGAAATTCATTTCTCGTCATAATGTGGTTCGGATTCCACACTAAGCTGTAGGTCCGGTTGCTAGGTAACCAGCTGGTTCTTAGCCACGTAAAATAAATCTAATCCTTCGGGCCAGCCCTCTCTAGGAGAGCTGTTAATCAGCTCAGTGGTCTGGTTAAACTAAGATAGACTTACTCAGAAACAAGTGAATAATGCACCGAATTTTTTTCGGCGCAATTGAGTTTTCTGTACATCCGCTACAGCGTATAATCAAGGCCACCGAAAGCACACCTATCTTTCGGTGGTCTCGGTATAATGCTGTATGAGCCGCGACCCATGAAACTTTAACCACACGGGCCGGTGGTGGCCTATCCTAAATCTTTGCCGGAAGGACGATTATGGCCAACTTTAACCTTAAATAAAGTAACAACTACTGAGGCTAGCGGGCTGCAATTTGATATGTTTGATGATTGGAGGGTGGATGATCAACTTACTAATTTGCAGCCCTCTAGCCTCAGTAGCCTTTAAGATCTGAGGACGGACAGACAAAGCCGTCACAATAGTTTCCTTTCGCAGAAAACTAAAATAGGGAATTTATTTATGAATTCAGCTTCTGCTGATGCAGCCATAATATTTAATTTTATTCATTTTACTGTTTATTTTTTCACATATCTATTTATTCAACTTTATCTGTATATTATACCTTATTTATTTTATTTATATTCTTTTAATTATTTCCTCATTTTTTTTATGTATTCAATACTCTTAATTCCTTTATTTATTTTTTCATTTTATCTACTCATTTATTCGATTTAGTTCTGCGCTCATTCAATGTAATTTATTTATTTTTTCTTATTTTCCAATTTAGTTTGTTTATTTCATTCATTATCTATCTAATTTTACTTGGTTATTGATTTCATTTGTTTAATTATTTATCTGACTATATTTATTTATATCCTATTAATGAAATTAACTTTATGAAATTTCAGTTATTTTATTCATTATTTCTTGTCATTCAGTTCAAGTGAGTTATTTCTTTCAATGGTTCCATTTCATCTATTTATTAACTGAACTTATTTTATTCTGTAATTCGATTTAATCATTCTAGCGAATTGATTCGGTTTTATTTAATGATTTTTTTTATAATTATCAAATTTAATCGATTTTATTTATTTTTATTCATTCTATGTCTCATTTTATTAATCATTATGTTTTATTTCATCTTATTGAGTTATAAGACTTATTTTTTCATGATGTACAGTTGCTTAAATTAGTTGATTTGTTTGGGTCTATCACTCAATAAACATGTTTTGCGCCACTTTCAATAAAATTTATTCGATAAAATTGTTGCATACAGAATTCCATAGAGTCAAAGATTATTACTTCTGATATTCTAACGTTGCTTACCCATGTTTCATCGAAGGTTTTTAAGAATCTCCTCTCTAAGTTTCTTTGCAGGTTTTCTGAGGATAACAGCCTGCTATTGGCATTGCAGTTTGGGTTTCGTAAAGGCCTCTGTACCAGTGATGCACTCTTGTCAATATCTACCGTCTTGATGAGAGCGCGGAGGCGCGCGTGCTCGGTCTACAGCAGATCTGAGCGTAGCCTCTGACCGTGTGAATCACGAAGCGGTTTCCTACAAATTGAGATTATTGGGCATCGTTGGGTCTTTTCTTCATATTTCAAATGAAATTTTAATAGGACCAAAGGGTCTGTGATAGTGGCCATTATAGTAGCTCTGATAATATCTTTTCAGGTGTTCCTCAAGGTAGTTCTTGAACCTTTGCTGTTTATTATCCATAATAATAGTGACATGCAGCAAGGCCTGGAGAACAAATTGATTTCATACATCGATGATGCTATTCTTCTTGCTGCTGTTCCTCCTACGCACCTTAGGTCTGCGATTGCAGGATCCCTGAATAGAGATCTATAGCACGTATTCATGAACTGAGTAGCCTAGGCTTTGGGGGCCTGAAAGCTTAACCCTTCTGAAACTAAAACAATGATAAAAATTGGCCTTTGCATCATGACTTGCATTTAACTGGTATTGCTTTCAATGTCAGTGAAATTTAACATTTTTGTGAGCTTTTAACAACACATTGACTTTCAAGAAGAAAATATGTGAAAGATTGCTTCCTCTGTTTCTCAAAAAAGTTGGTATCTTGTGGAAATCTTTTCGAATGTTTCGTGATGAAGATACTGTGTAATATCTGCCAGTGCGCATGCTCGGCAGGTCGGACGTACAAAAGCAGTTGTGTCTCCCACAGCAGGGAATAGCTTCCAGCCAGTGACTGCCTGGCACTACTGGTGGATTACATGGAACTGGAGAGGCACTGGTGACTGGACTGTTTGTCAAGCTCTTCTTGAAAAATCTTCTCTACTTTCTTTTGGTACCATTAATTTACCTCCGTCAGTGGTGATAATGATGTCCTCTTGACATCCTGAGGCTACACAGTCCTCACACCTGAACCAAGTGAAAGATTACATAAGTACTTTGTACTTTCATAACACGTTTTTGTTCTCACCTTATTACAAGCACAGCTTTGTTCCCCACCACTGGCAAACCACGGCACTTCAACCAGCGTTTAAGGCTTTAAGCTGACATTCTGAATGATCCAGCACACTGCTAAACACAACTTAATGTTAGGAAACTTCACCGATGTGGCCATTACAACATAAATAAGTCGTACTGATTTGTTTGTCCCAGTCCGGCCTTGTGTAGCTAAGCGCAAAGTGATGATGTAGTTGCCGATCGCTGCTATTCCTGGGTAGAGTTCTGTCACCAGTCAAGTTTACTTGCCAACTGTTAATGTTGATTTGTGGCAGAGACGTAAAGTGAGGTCGTCACGTTACTTGCTTAATAAAATGTCATAACATCCTCTGCACTCTTACTACACTTGACCTGACTATTTTTGCTGGCAACACTAAGCAGGCTGCTGCAAACGATGTTTTCTAGCATCTAGCATCTAGTTTCATACTGCTCTGTTACGTGGGAGTTTTATTTTAGCTACAGCTAATACGTGGAATAGTTTGCATAGCGCGGTTGTGGAATCTTCGGTCCTCCGAATGTTTAAGTTAGGAGCCAATTCATTCCCGCTCTCTGCTAACTTCTGAAATTCGGGTGTATCGGTCTAATGTTCTATTCCATCATATATATTTATTATCACTATTCCAAGTTAGAGGTTGAGAATTGCCAGACTCGACTTTTAAATTCTTGTTTTACTAAAGTTTCGTGCGTATATCTTTCTCAAGAGCGTGCGTGCGCGAGCGGGAAATTAATAAAATATATATTAACTGATTAATTTAATAACCTCCGTACGCATTTAATTCATCCGTGAATTCGATTTTATCGGCCACAGCATTCTTCTTGGTAATATAAGAATCATGTCTTCGAATATAAACTCTGTAAAGAGATGTTGAATTATTATTGAATTCTTATGATGTGATCTGTTTAAATGAAATAAAAACGAATTTGCCACTTTCATTTCCGGGTTATGTTTCATACGTAAGTTATGACCGATCAAACAGTATTAGAGGTGGAACCTGTGTGTTTATAAGACAGTATTTGAACAAGCAAGCATTTGATGTTGATCCCTCCTGCCGATTCCGAGTATTTCAGTTATAGCCAATTAAGTCAAATCCAAGGAAAGATAAAAACTAGTGAATGTAGTAATGGATGTATTGTAACGGGCGATATGAATTCCAGGTTAGGGACGTCCATTAGAGAGCTCACAGAACGATTAGGCCTAGTTGATTATTCGTACCCCTTTATACCAGATCCGATACCCACACACAATGACAATGCTGTAGCTATATTTGGTTTGTGTGTAGAAGAACAGTTACTTATTGTTAATAATTTTAAAAACACCTTATTCTTATTACCAGAGCGGAAAGACCTTTCGAAGAGGGAGAGAATGGATTTCTGAAACTGACCCATGTATCGTATCAAAGAAGCTGGTTAAGTTTATCACCGATTTTCATGTAACTGATAATGATTTATTACCATCAGATCATGCTCCTATTTCAGGAGTGTAGTGACATATCAACGACGTGCAATCGACTAACCAAACGGCCAATTCAGTTTCAAAAGATGGGCGGTGATGTGTTTCTGACTAAGCTTAGTGGCCACAGAGTAGAGCTATAGATAGGGCACAGGATATAGATTTGTCAGCCTTACGCCTTAGATCATGCTAATTGCTACATTATTTAACAATTTATTTTTGTCTAGTTCTCACCCATTAAGTTGGATAGCAGCAGAGATGCATACAATATTCAAAGAGGAAGTGGGGCTTCTCCGGGTAATTACAGAGGCATTAATGTAATTAATAGCATAGCTGAAGATTTACGATATGGTCTCATGTGCTTTTGTCTTAGTCAGTGGTTTAAGCCGTTTAGGAGCAAGCAGGAATTCAAGCAGGAAGGGGATGTGTAGAGCATATAGTAACTTTGAGGCTATTAATGGACGTAGCTATAGCTAGGAGGAAGAAATGGAAGCTTTTTTGTAACCTTTGTTGATTTTAGAAGAGCTTATGATTGTGTGCCTGGACACGAGTTATTTTCTGTGCTAAAACGAATGGGATGTGGGATGACTGTGCTTTTAGCATTGGTGGCTGTATATCGTTGCACAAATAGTGTGATTGGTAGGCCTATACTTCTCTCCTCGCTGCTACTGCTGGTGTGCGCCAAGGCTCACCTGCTTCATGTATTTTATTTGTTTTATATGTAAATGATGGTTTTCTTACTTGGTTACATATTATGGTCACGATGGATGACACTGTCCTCCTATCCACTACAAAGGATGGTATGGAACATAAAATAAGGATTTTGCATGAATTTTGTCATTCCTATGGGATGATTATTAATGACAGTAAAACTCAATTTATGGTGATGAATGGTACTAGGGAAGACAAGGAACCAATTAAATAATTCTGATGTGACCAGTCACTGTAATCAGTACATTTATCTGGGCAGTCCTTTTACGAATGATGGTTCTCCCACAACAGCTATCAAGCAGCATGCAATGAGTAAAATGTGTCATACTCTATGAAATTTATTTAATTTGTAAGTAGAAACAATGATGTGCCATTTTTAGTTGAGAAGAAAATTTTTGATGCTGCTGTTACGTCAACTGTATTATATTCATGCGAGTCATGGCTGAATGGTGATATTAAATCCATCGAAAAGCAATATAAATGGTGTATTAAACAACGTTTGGGGGTCAGAAATACTACTAATAATGACGTGTGTATGGTAGAAGTGGGACTTCCGCCGATGGGGGCATTAATCAAATCGAGGCAAAGGAAATTCTTTAAAAAGATGTGGCTTCAAAGGAATAATGTGGATGATGACCCTTTGATTCATGCCGTGCGAATAGTGATGAACTATAATGATGAACTATAATGACTCTGTTTCGAGGTATATACGAAACCTCATCTCTGACAATACTGATGATATTGAGGAAGGAAAATGTGAGCTGCCATTAAAGGTCAGAAACTCCAATTCCAATAGGACTGTGTTCTATAAAACTGTTAACCCAGATTTGGTCGTCCATGACATTTATACAGACCAATTAAGACTCAATGAAATAGAACGTGCATCATGGACGAGAATGCGGTTAAGTGCTCATTCATTGTCCACTTTCGTTACAGATCAGGCTTTAGACTTGCTAGCAACCAGAACCGATTATGATGTAGTATCAGGGTTGCCAGATGTTTGAGCACAAAAGTGGACGGTAGTCATTTGAAAATGGGACATCTGAGATAAAAAAAGGACAGCCATGTGTGTGTATATATATATATATATATATATATATATATATATATATATATATATATATATATATATATATATATATATATATACACCGACTGCACCCACTAACTCACATTTAAAATACGAAAGGCTATAGCCTAGGTTATATCTTCAAGCTTGAATTAGCCTTAGACCCAGTTGATACTTTCAATACGATCTGTAGCAATCAAAGATAAATACGAACATATTAAAATTAACATTACAGAACATACCACAACGCAAGATGATATCATCACAAGAATAACACCTACAGAATTCACGGATAAATCGGAGTTTCTCGTCTGAGGACCAAAAGTAACTGACGGGGGGTTGGGGGTGGGGGGCGGGGGGGAGCGGGCTGGAGGCGCCTCGCCGAGGCGACGCCAAGTCTGACAACCATTGCAATGACTGCAAGTTGTTAATTAACGTTCAAAATGGTACGTGTTTAGCACATGTGGTGACTGACGTATTGAACTGTTAATTCATAGGAGCATTAGTTGAATGGGATGATGTATTTATATTTTTGATGAATTTTATAGTTATTGTAATTAATATTTGTTGACTGTCATTTTTTTTTTCTTCAAAAATAAAGGACAGGCGGGTTTCAAAGTGGACAGACTGTCCATAAAAGGACAGACCTGGCAACCCTGTGTAGTATGTAAAATTGTACTTCTTTCTTTGTATGGAACGTAACACATTATTATAATGTGTAAAATGTAATTACAGGAACTTGTTGATGGCGTATAGTTAAGTTGGTTTTGTAATTGAAATTCATTTAGTTTGTATATAAGAGATTGTACAAAATCTACTGTATTTAATTTTGTGATTTGGACCAAATACTCTTTTGTAAAATTCATATCATTTTGCGATGGCAAATATTCAATAATAAATAAATAATGGATTTGAAGAAACGATTAAATAAACGAATAACTAGGCGCTGTAACTTCGTGTAAAGACGTGTATATAGTTTTTCTTGAAGCCAGATGCATTTAAATGAGCAGCCTATTTGAGCAAATTTTGCTTGAGAGAATGGTTAAAAGTGACTATTTATTATTATTATTATTATTATTATTATTATTATTATTATTATTATTATTATTATTATTATTATTATTATTATTATTATTATTATTATTATTATTACGTTTCAGCACCCAAAGATGGCTTTAGAATATAAATGTATGCATGCATGTATGTATGTGTGTTATATATATATATATATATATATATATATATATATATATATATATATATATATATATATATATACATATACATATACGGTATACTCTTTGAGGCTGCTGGAACGTAGTGAGAACTACTATTTTCCGTAAAATCGATTAATTCAAAGTGAAATGACTGCTCTTCACTCCGAATCCTCTCGGGGAAATTCACAGCGGTCGAAGTCTTCGGGATTTCCCGATAAAACTTGGGAATCCCTAGTGTGGCTTCCTCCCTCCCCTCCGTCTCCAGGACTCAGGAGAAGAGCCGATTCCGTCCGTGGCTCCTGGAGAAGTAAAAGCGATTCCCCATAAGTCTAACGTTGCGTTTCAGTCCTTACAGCAAGTCCAAAGAGACTCCGGGTTCCGGAAGAGGGATGTTTCTCCGGGACCCACGGAAGCCTTCGAAGTCTTGGAGAAGACAATTGGCTTTTTCAAAAACTAACCCTCGCGACAGCTGAGGGTAAAGTATATATCAAAATGCCTAAGTTACACTTTGCAATTGTGAATCCTATTGTTAATAATGGCGCCGGATCCTCAGTATTCGGCAACTTGTGGACACTGCTTCTCGCAGTGTTGTTCATCTTTATAATACTTTCTACCGGATGCAGGCCCTTCTTCTGCAATCGAAGGACATGCAGGATGAATGAAGTGGCCGAAATTATAGATTTGTACGAGAGGGACATTGAAAACTTGCAAGCCGATCGGGAGGATCGAGTTGATGTTTTGCAGTACGAGATTGACCGCTTGAAAGACGTGGCCCTAGCACAGAAGGAAGAGATGATTAAACGAAACGGCGAAATCGAATCGTTGGTGAATCTGATAGATCCATCAGAAGGCGGCGGCGGCGGCAGCCCGAAAGGTGCCGGAACCGACAGGCTCCGCGACTTAATTCTCGAGCTGAAAGGGGAAGCTTCCCGGAGGGAGAAGCACATCGAAGAGATGGAGGACGACATCCACAGGAAGGACGTACGCCACGAAGAAATGGAGAAACGGCTCGCGTCAGCCAACGACAAGATCGCGTCGCTGGAACGCGAGCTTTCGAACGGACGGAGGAAAGCAGAGGTGTTGGAAGTGGAAGCGGCGGGAAAAGGCCGAGAGATCGACGATCTGAAAAATAACGTGCACAGGCTTATGGAAGGCGAGGCACGGGTTTCAGAGGATCTCAGAGAGCTGAGACGGGAGATGCAGGCGGCGTGTGCCAAGATAGACAGGATTGAAGAGGACAACTGCAAGAAGGCGAAACTCATTTCTGCGGCAGAGAGACGCCTGGAATACTTGCAGGGCAGAATTGAAGAGAGGGGCGCCGCAGAGGAGCTGCAGATGCCAGGAACGGGACTGTGTGAGGAAACAGACACTTGCAAACGACAGGTGGCTGAGAAACTGGAAAATATGAGGAGACGCCCGGAAGAAGCCCCTAGTGCCGCGCTCCACCAAAGTCTCCTCGGGACGGAATTCGTATGCGAGTCAGGAAGACGTGAGGAAAAATTGGGCCTGGAAAAGGCTGGGCGAATTTGGCTCGCAGAGAAACGGCTGAGAACGGAATTCGAAGCCAGGGCAGCAGCCACGGAAATGATTGCCGACCTACGGGAACAAAAGAGGCTCCTCGGGTACAGCAAGGAAGACATGAACAAGAAAGCACATCTTGATACTCATATCCATGTGCTCAACAAAGCGCGAGGAAAAGAAATTCAGACCCAGCTGGACAAGGTCCTCGAATGTGCGTGCCAAGTAAAACCTGCCTCTGAGGTCGTCAATAAACCGGAGGAGGAAGTGCTCCTTGTTCCAAACTGTGCGACGGATGAGCTCATTTCCACCGAAGAAGAAATCGCCAGCATCCTGTCCGAGGGCTTCATATTCACCCGGAAGGATCTTTCCGTGCAACTGGAGGAGAAGGACGTTCCAGCTACCGAAGAAGAAGCCCCAATTGTCCCAGAGGAGCTACTCAAGAAACAAGAAGAGGGAGCACCTGTCGATGGGGAAGAACCAGATGTCCGTCACGAAAGAGAAGCCCTTCACGTCGAGGAGAAAGACGCATTCGCTGCAGAAAGAGAGGCCTTCTGTAGGGACCAAGAATGCTTCTTTCAGAGCAAGAGAAAATTTGCTGCGGACGTGCAAGCCTTCCTGAGAGACAAGGCAGCTTTCAACAGGGAAAAGCAAGCAACGGCTCAGACGACAAAGAATTTCAGTAGAAGGCTAAATAACATGGCATCAATTTTGGACAAAAAGCAGAACGCACTACACAAAGAAGAAGAAGAACTCACTCAGAAACTTATCAACTTCGAGGAAGTGTTAGAACAGTTTCTAAGGGAGAAAGACGACTTTCTACGGGAGAACGAAGAGTTCCAAAAGGAGAAGGAATACTTTTACAAAATGGAAGAAGATGCCGTCCGTCGTATAGAAACCCTAGAAACGGTCATCAAAGAAGGGCAGGAAATGAAGAGTTCGGTGTGGAAGTACAGGGAGTCAGAGATGGCACAGAAGATCAGAGACCTTCAGAAGGAAGTGGAAGAAAAACAGCTCTTGTTGCTGAAGACTCAGCTCTCTAAATGCGAGATTCTGCAGCAGCTTTTCCATGCAGGCCTCATTGACCCAGAAGTATTGCGAAGGCAGATCAATGAGACGAAAGAGCTACTTTTATCACCCACAGAGGACAGTCGGAGCAAGGGGAACCGAGATGGCACAAAGTTAACACAACGGAAATAAGAAAGTTGGCGAGGCGATGCCCCACGTGAGGACGCTGGTGAGGCGGCGACCCCCCCCCGGAACAAACATACTTGGGAGGCGACCAACCAGAGGAGGACCTGAAATGAGGCCAAGACCTATACACCCAAGACTGGGGAATGGAAGGCGGTCCCCCCAACTGCCTTCCATCCTCCAGACTAGGGTACAGGTCCAGGTGTTAGCACAGGTCCAAATCTGTTTTTGGTCCTCATTCTAGGCCCATGGAATTTCCAGCGGTGCCGAAACTGCCTTCCATTATCCAGCCTCCGATGCGGGTCCAGGTGCTAGCTCAGGTCCATATTGGTCTTTGGTCCTCATTCCAGGGCCAGGGAACTTCCAGCAGCCCCCCACTGCAGGAGATTCCCTGGCCCTGGAATGAGGACCAAAAACCAATCTGGACTTAAGCTAATGCTTGGACCTGCACCCGAGGCTGGAGGAGGACAGGCAGGGAACCTGCAGAAGCCTCCCAACAGCCTTCCATCCTCCAGCATCGAATGCAGGTCCAGGTGTTAGCTCAGGTCCATATTGGTCATTGGTCCTCATTCCAGGGCCAGGGAACTTCCAGCAGCCCCCCACTGCAGGAAATTCCCTGGCCCTGGAATGAGGACCAAAAACCAATCTGGACTTAAGCTAATGCTTGGACCTGCACCCGAGGCTGCAGGAGGACAGGCAGGGAACCTGCAGAAGCCTCCCAACAGCCTTCCATCCTCCAGCATCGAATGCAGGTCCAGGTGTTAGCTCAGGTCCATATTGGTCATTGGTCCTCATTCCAGGGCCAGGGAACTTCCAGCAGCCCCCCACTGCAGGAGATTCCCTGGCCCTGGAATGAGGACCAAAAACCAATCTGGACTTAAGCTAATGCCTGGACCTGCACCCGAGGCTGGAGGAGGACAGGCAGGGAACTTGCGGCAGCCTCCCAACAGCCTTCCATCCTTCAGCATCGAATGCAGGTCCAGGTGTTAGCACAGGTCCAAATCTGTTTTTGGTCCTCATTCCAGGCCCATGGAATTTCCAGCAGTGCCCAAACTGCTTTCCATTATCCAGCCTTGGATGCAGGTCCAGGTGTTAGCTCAGGTCCATATCGGTCTTTGGTCCTCATTCCAGGCCCATGGAATTTCCAGCAGCGCCAAAGCTGCATTCCATTATCCATCCTTGGATGCAGGTCCAGGTGTTAGCTCAGATCCATATCGGTCTTTGGTCCTCATTCTAGGGCCAGGGAACTTCCAGTAGGCCCACACTGCTGGAAATACCTTGGCCCTGGAATGGGGATCCAAAACCAATCTGGACTTAAGCTAATGCTTGGACCTGCACCCGAGGCTGGAGGAGGACAGGCAGGGAACCTGCAGAAGCCTCCCAACAGCCTTCCATCCTCCAGCATCGAATGCAGGTCCAGGTGTTAGCTCAGGTCCATATTGGTCATTGGTCCTCATTCCAGGGCCAGGGAACTTCCAGCAGCCCCCCACTGCAGGAAATTCCCTGGCCCTGGAATGAGGACCAAAAACCAATCTGGACTTAAGCTAATGCTTGGACCTGCACCCGAGGCTGGAGGAGGACAGGCAGGGAACCTGCAGAAGCCTCCCAACAGCCTTCCATCCTCCAGCATCGAATGCAGGTCCAGGTGTTAGCTCAGGTCCATATTGGTCATTGGTCCTCATTCCAGGGCCAGGGAACTTCCAGCAGCCCCCCACTGCAGGAGATTCCCTGGCCCTGGAATGAGGACCAAAGACCGATATGGATCTGAGCTAACACCTGGACCTACATCCGAGGCTGCAGGATGGAAGGCAGTTGGGAGGCTGCTGCAAGTTCCCTGCCTGTCCTCCTCCAGCCTCGGGTGCAGGTCCAAGCATTAGCTTAGGCCCAGATTGGTTTTGGGTCCTCATTCCAGGGCCAGGGAATTTCCTGCAGTGGGGGGCTGCTGGAAGTTCCCTGGCCCTAGAATGAGGACCAAAGACTGATATGGGCTTGAGCTAACATCTGGACCTGCATCCAAGGCTGGATAATGGAAGGCAGTTTTGGCGCTGCTGGAAATTTCATGGGCCTGGAATGAGGACCAAAGACTGATATGGACCTGAGCTAACACCTGGACCTGCATCCAAGGCTGGATAATGGAAGGCAGTTTTGGCGCTGCTGGAAATTTCATGGGCCTGGAATGAGGACCACAGACTGATATGGACCTGAGCTAACACCTGGACCTGCATTCGATGCTGGACAATGGAAGGCAGTTTTGGCGCTGCTGGAAATTTCATGGGCTTGGAATGAGGACCACAGACTGATATGGACCTGAGCTAACACCTGGACCTGCATTCGATGCTGGACAATGGAAGGCAGTTTCGGCGCTGCTGGAAATTTCATGGGCTTGGAATGGAGTCAAGTCCTGAATTCCTGGACAACTAACTATAGAGAAAATGGGTAGGGACTTGTGTTATCCAACCCATACTTTGGATACTAGCTACAAAAAAAAAAAAACTGTGAAATTATCTGCCCTATTTCACTGGCTTTGAATCAATGTTGGAGATATTCAATGTACTTGTAATCTTTACAACAACACTGTAAAAGAAATGTTTATATGGAACTGGCCTCAGTTTACAAAGTTCTGTATGTGGACTGTAATCAATTTTATCTGGTCCAGACAAGTAAGGAATTAAGTGTCAAAAAATGTCACCATGAATACTTTGTTAGAACTGGCCAAAAGAATAAAGATTTTTTGGCAAACCACAGTGGAAAAATACACAGAATTGATTGGTTCAATAGCACTGTAATAGCATATAGTATAGCCTCAAGTAACATCTTAGAATCTGCATTAAAAAGCTGATAAATGAATACACTATTAATTTAAGCCCAGGTCTGCACAAGGTGTTAGAAGGAGATTTACGAGGGGATTTAAAATACAAACCAAATACAGTATTATCAAGAAATTCTTATCAATACCATTAAGTTTCTAACCTCAATATGCTCATTAGATGTCCTAAAAATGGTTCAGTGTTAATTATTTATCTATTCTTTTATAAAACGGATTTTTCTTTGTAATCCTTTCTCCCGTTGTATGGTTTTAAGCTTAAATATATGAGAATTTCACTAACATCTCCCCTAACAAAGATATTCTTAGTAATATGCATCTATACAAAATTCCAGTACAGTATATTGAAGTAAGTAAATGATCTCTATTTTTTTTTCTTGGAAACTGTAACATAGAAATGTTACTAAAGGAACTACAAAAAAATTCCTCATAGTTCATGCTAAAATCAAATGGACTAAGTGAAATGCAAAAGAACTTAATCAATTAATTATCAAAAATAACAAATAAAAAATAAATATATTAAAGCAAATGATTATGCAAGTAAATCAATATTTTTTTTAAATTAATAAACACACAATATAAAAAAATACTCTCATAAATTAATAAAGAGTTGAATTACGTAAAATAAAACAAATATCTATATATAAAAATGGATGTATGTATGTGTGTGTGTGTGTGTGTGTGTGTGTGTGTGTTTGTTCAAGCACAACTCTGAAAGCACTGAGCAATTTCAACTAAACTTGGTATACATATGACTTACCATCTGCAAAAGAATACTGTGGAAGTAAAACATTACTTGCACCAAAGGTGGTGAGGGTGGGAAGGGGGTGACATGTAAAAATAACCGAAAACAACAGATATTACTGTCTAATCCATAGTTTTCGAGGTCGCTGAGATGAATGGTAACACTCCCAATGCCCTTTAAGTCCCAGGAAAAGAATACTGTAGGTGGGGGAGCGGGGGAGGTAAGGCATTACTGGCACCAAAGGTGGTGGGGTGGGAAGGGGGTGACATGTAAAAATAACTGAAAACAACAGATATTACTGTCTAATCCATAGTTTTCGAGGTCGCTGAGATGAATGATAACACTCCCAATGCCCTTTAAGTCCAAGTTCAGCCCCAGTAGGAATGGGGGTGAGAAGTGCATGAAATATTGTCAAAAATGCTGGGCAATTCAGTTTTCCCGGGCAGTGCCAGGTTGGTCACCTAGTTATTAAATAAATGATAAATCCATAACATAAAACCAAAATTAATAAAGAAAACACAAAACTGAAACAAACAGTTAAAAATTAATATAATATTTGTACTAATAAAATAGGATAATTAACATTCAATAAATCAATAAATTAAAACAAAATAATTAATACTGTACAATAAAAATGTTAATAAAATAAATAAAAGAAAATAGATGCATGAATTTAAAATACAATGACACTAAACTAAATAAAATCATTAAAATTAATAAAAAAAAAAGTATACACAAATAAAATGTAATGAATAAGTAGAAGAATGACAAAAATAAGTAGAACAAATGAGTTCATTGGTCAGCTATGCGCCTTTTCTTAAAAGTTAATGAGTGAATTGTGGTTGAAAATTAATGATTCTAAATCGCGTCAACATAGTAATTATGATACTATGACCTTATGGTCTATTTAACTGAGTTCTAATCTTTGTGCATTATGCCCTTGTAACAATTTTTTTTAAAATAAGTGCATTAGTTTCAGAGGTATTTTTTTTTTTTACAATTTTCCCCAATTTCTCCACTAAAATAAGTTTTATAATTTTTTTTATAAAATCCCCAAGATTTTTTTATTGCTACCTTATGTAGTTTTACAATGTGATAATGCTAAAAATAAAAAAAAATATTCATTCTGAATAAAAATGAAATAAGTCCAAAAATTTCCAGTAGTAAAGTCAGACACATTTAATACACAGTGATAGATATTAATAAACATTTCAAGTAATATGTTAAGCATAATCCTAACAGACCTGTGAAGATAAGATGATTAATGAAAAAAATTTTCCAGATAATTAATGCTGTCACCCACAGTTAATAAACATCAATCAACATGATGTTAAAAACAATTCTAACAAACTAGTGAACGATGGTTAAGGATAATGATACTGGTGATTAATGCATAAAAATAATTACAGTGTTAACAGATGAAATGGCAAAAAATCATTTTACTCACCAAAATTTTAGTTCTTGTCTTGATGATTATTTCTGAGGAGTAGGCCTAGTCAGTAGCATTAATTTACAGACAGGACCAGGCCTACCAACAATGTTTAAAAGACTGGGCCACAGTTTGCATCTGCTAGACGCCGAGCTGACAGGGGAAGCGAGGACATGGCGCTGTCTGATTTAAGTCCGTGGCCACAAAGACCCGGCCAACATCACAGAGACTGGTAGCCTTCATGGCACTGGAAGCAACAGATATTTCTCTAATTACAGTATGTTCTTTTCGTTCTTGTTCAAGGTGAGAAACATCAGTACCAGCCTGCTTCCCATCCGTGAAAATATTGTAGCAATATTTCAACTTTACCACTGCAACATCAGGCTGGCTGACACCAACAAAATCAAAGTACTCTTTGTACAGTCCCTGATGCTGAGGTGAGACCCCAACTATCGCCAGTCCGGGCTGCGTTTAAGAGTGCAGGGGTTGAAACACATTGACAGAAGCTGGTTGCACGGGGAACTCTAGTGATAATTAAATAACTAGTTAGCTAAACACCAGAATAAGGGTATGAATTGAAAATATCTGTTGTTGGAGCAAACCAGATTCCTGAGACAAATTGCAACGCTTTTCTGTGAACGTTACGATGTAGCTATTTTTTTCACGTTTTCCTAATTTTTTTTTACTTATTAATATATATTACATACAGTGTAGTATATATATCACATACACAGTGTAAGTTTTGTCAAATAGATGGTGTTTCAGGTAATAATTTTGGATTTAAAATCTTTATTTCAGTCCTGTATTTTGACGTCATGGCATCTTGACTCTCGTACCAGTTCCACAGACATTGTCATACTCAACTTTCTTGCATTTTTACCAAAGTAGTAACACTCATACGTACACATTACATGTCTCAGAAGTATGCATAGTAATATGGAATTAAAGAAAATGAAAAGTCCTAACAACAAAATACTACATTTCTATCGCAAACAGTTCACTAATGCGTCGTTCGCTCTCGGACGTTTGTGACAGCCAGATGTACAACAAGGCTTGAAAATTGTTTCGCTACTTTGATAAAGTAAAGCACTGTGAACCAACATTCTCACGTATTTTAAGTGGTATTGTGAGTGAACTAAGAACAAAATGTGAATAATTACAATCAAATAAGTACTGTGGAGCTTCAGTTGCGATGTCAGTAAGGATAAAACCACGTACTAAAGGTAAAAATGCATTTCAGTTCAACCACATGACAGATGGGAATTCCATGGCTCATGTTTTCACTAGTATAGGCAACAAAATGTTGTTTTATCGTGCTGATTACAACAAAAATCTTGAGTAATGTCTATAAACATTACATATATATACGCAATTAGTGTCAGTACACACCGTTAAATGAGCGCTGGGAAGAAAGTGTCCAATCGCCATTCATTTTGTCACAGTCTTTGGGAAGACGCCATATTGGATTCAAAACTGCCTTCAACGCCTGTTTTACGAAGACTTCACAGCTTATTACAGTCCTGTAGCTCATTTTGTTAACGAAGCTTCAATCTTTTGAAAGGTTTTCTTAGAGCTTTAACCCTTTTGTTATTTCTCCCATTCAATGTCGAGTGAAAAGTGGGAATTCTGCCACCCACGTGTCTCAACCCTGATCGTTCACACCTGTTACTGGTCCGTCATTTTCATTGCTGTGCCGGGCGTTCAGCCTCACCATTAGAAAGTTCCACAGCCTGAGAACCACTGCTGCTATAGGGGCACTGGTTTCAAAACTCGTGGGGATGGCGCAAGTACCCACTGTTATAAACTATAAAGATGGACTCACTCGCCATCCGTTATGTCATTGTCACTACAATCGTGATTTTTTCTCTCCATTTCACACTAGGTTAGTGTAACCTTCCATTCACTTTTTCCCTCTCCCTTATAGGATATTCAGCATCGCTGCTTTCCTGTAATAACACCGTCATAACACTGAAGTTACTGAACGGTATTTCTAAGTAATAGCTCCGCACGGACTGCATGGAACCGTTCGGCGAATACGAGACACATTAGGGAACCACTTATTCAAGAAGGGATTGGCCAAGGAAACCTATTACAAAAGGAACCATAACCTACTAAAGCAACGTACCCTAACCTAGTAGGAAACTCTACTTTTTACCAAAAGTTCCCCCTAAAACACTGCGCACGCGCAATGGCAGAAATATAATCAGTTCTGAGGTTAATTACGGTTGAGCGACAAAAAATAACGGCAAATTCTCCTTAACAACCAAAATATTATAGAAACTGTCAATTTCTAAGGCAAAACCCGACGCGAATCTACGTTGTTTAAACACATCATGGCCCTAATATTATCGCTTGTTGATTGATAGCACCGGAAATAATCCCGATAGTTATATTGCAACCACGTACGTTCGTTGAATATCTAACATTTCAAGGTCTCGCACGACAATGACGGTTGTCAGGGCTTAAACTGTAAAGTCCCCGCTCAAAGTTTTTTTTTTTTTTTTATTGAACATCCCGTTTTTTACGATGTCTTTTCTCCAGACCTTAGGGCGGGGTACCTAGCCATGTTTTATTTATGTAAACGTGCATTTATTACTTACTCATTTGTGCCCTTTTGTATCGTACGCGTTTCAGAGAATTATTGTGCCTAATCTGTTAATTTTATCTGCATTTACGTGTCCTGCTTCACACTGGCGTCCGCACGCCGCTTTATAAGCGACCAGCTCCCTTAATAAACTGTTAAGGGCTGCTCTAGGAGCAAGAGCCCGTGCTGGCACAAGGCCAGCTAAATCTAAAACAACATTAATAAACTAGCAGTCAATGTCTACCCGCTCTCTCACAAAACATCCACCAGTGAGGATTACCTTAGATGCTATCAATTTTTACCTCAGGTTTGTAAACTGCACCTTAAAACTGCTGGGAAATTTCATGGAATGCAGATATTATGTCAGAGGATCATTCCTTAATTAGTTCAGCACTTTATCTCCTTGCCTTCCTACAACAGTACCGAAAACATCATGATAGGTTAGGTTAGTAAAAAATATCTGATATTCTTAAACTTTCATTATGTAATCTTAAAACAGCAGTGATAAATCAATAAAAATTGAATCCTTTACCTTTCACAATGTAATTTAGAAAGAGCAGTGATAAATCAATTAATTTTTAATTATTTCATTTTCACAATCTCATTTAGAACCACCAAAAAAATTAGTATTCACTCAATATCACTAATACAATTGCTATGAAAAGGAATTCTTTAACCCACAGCAAAAATTTCAATTACAGTAAACTTATTAGATTTAAGCCTATTGAAACTTCTCCAGTCTGTTGCATTACCTTTTACAGTTAAAAAAATCTTTTAAGGCCACTTTTTTATGTAGAGCAAACCAACCAAGCTAGTACTCTTCGGGCTGCTTCTAATTTCTGTCTTAAATCTCCTCAAGTTACTGAAAATTCTCTCAACAGAGACATTGCGGATAAACAACACCCAACTACCTTCACAAGGTTAGGATACTTTGACTCTCTCTCTCTCTCTCCTGTTGGACTTCTCACCAATAATTGATTTTTCCAGCATCTTTTTCTTCTTCAGATTGATCCTCTACACTGAACTGTCTCCATTCAATATCAGCAAGGCTTTTGTCACACATTGTTCCGAGAAGTGGAAATTTTACAAATACATTTCCTAGGGTACTTGGTTGCCTCTTCAATGCATTTTCTGGCTTCAGAAATTCTAGTATTCAGTCTGAATGCTTCATTATTAAACCTTGACCTAATTTGATTACTGATTCTATGAGGAAGGCCTGTGAACCTCAAGCATACTTGTTGAATTGACACTTACATTAATGTTATTAATATCGAGCCTGAAAGGATCGCAATTTTTAACTGTCTTTAGAATGATGAAATCACTCAAGACTTCACGCAACAAGTTTTCAACATGACTATGCAAATTATGCAACATAGGCTTGCCACTCTGAAACAGTTTATTGGATTCACATGTCCTATGCAACTGCATTTGCATAAACTGTGATTTGGCCTTAATAAGGGATTATTCAGGTTTGTGAGAATACTCTCTGTGACATAAGAAGGGTCTCTCTTTTCACTTATTATCGCTGTGAAATGAAGTTTTAAAGCATCCCATTGCTCTAAGATTCTTCTGACACAGACTTCTTGAGATAACCATCTTGTCTGCCAACCGTTATACGGCTCGTCAGTCGACAAACTCAGCATTCTTGTACTGTCACAGATTCAACAGTTCAGAGACGCAATCTTTGTTTCTTATCATAGATTGTTACTTTCGTTGTAGAAGAGTCATAGCAAATACGACATTTTCTAACTGAATTTCATATATTTTTTTTTTTTATTTTGAGGTATTACCTCAAATCATCCCTTATATTCCTTAGATCCAAATGCAGAAAAACCCGAATTACCTCAGAATTACCTTAAAAATTCCTGTACCTTAAAATTTACCTTAAAACTTACCAAATTACCTCATCTAAGGTAATTACCTCAAAAGTTTAAGCCCTGCTGGTGAGTGTTCGGTATTTGAATTAACTAGTAATCTAATTCTATCAGTGCTCAAGTTTCCTGGTTGCAGTCCCGTTATATATATATATATATATATATATATATATATATATATATATATATATATATATATATATATATATATATATATATACATATACATATACTATATTTTTACGATTTAACCTAGGGAAATGCTTATCATGAGCCAGTTATAGACTATAAATGAATGATTTCGTTGCTTACATCTATTTTTGTATAAAATCTGACTGCTCTTGATTCAGGAAATCATAAAAAACAAGGAAAAAGTGGGGAAGTTATCTGAGCTGAGGACTCTACTCACAAGATATTTGTAAGGAAACACGTTAGGCTAAGTTTAAAATTACGTGTATTTACATGAAATGAAATATCAGACAAGGCCTGAGAGGTTAATTATAACTGGGAGAACTTGATGGTACATCATCGGTGTGACGATACAGGCTCAGTCAAGAGAGATTTCCACGGCTAACAAACCCTCATTCACGAATTAAAAGCCAATGAGGACCCAGTAAAATATATGCATAGGACCAGGCGAGCACTGAGGGTGCTGAAGAAGCCTTGAACACACGATTTTATGCAGTTTTTAAGACACAGGCATTTACGTAACACTACCCTAACAAGGCAAGGTTGATCTGGAAATTCTGGCGCTCAGAAATGGGAATAGGAAGTTTAGTACGAGAATTAAAACAGTGTGACTGACTGGAGAACCTTTGCAACAGGTCACTTTACCTTGTAGAAGAGGTTGGCTTCAGCGAGGGTCTGTAAACAGTTTCCCGAAGCGTCACATGTTCGAGAAGCGAAAATTGGGAGGGATATACTGTGCAGGGTGCAATTAACAGATTAAGGGAGGGGCCAGTATTTACTTTCGCCCCTTCCTTGTCAGGCAGTGCCAAATTGCACTGTTGTAAATTCCAGCTTTAAATTGAGCATTTGGTGGCTGGGATGCTTGGGAAGATATAGAAATACATATACAGTATAATCAGGAAGCTTCAAACGTCCTTTAATATCCAATTCGCTCTGCCTCGGAGATGATATATTAAGCGTCCGCTGTAGTCCTGAGTTCTTGTCCTTTGCTGGTTCGAGCCCACGAGACGACGAACTTATTATCAACTAAAAAAAATTCCCCTTGGGGGTAACATATATGAAAAATATGTTATTTCCGAGGTAGAGCGAATTGGATATTAAAGGACGTTTGTAGCTTACTGATTATATATATATATATATATATATATATATATATATATATATATATATATATATATATATATGTGTGTGTGTGTGTGTGTATTTTAGCGTGATATGTATAGTGCTGTAATTAGGCTTATGGACAAGAGAGAGAGAGAGATAATTGTCTGAAAGCTTCATAATAGCCTATAAGGCTAGGCCTTCTGCCTAGTCTTATATTACTGCCCTGAGAAATAAACCTGTTAGAACACCCATTTTTATATCATGAAGGATTAATACCACTGACCATCAGGTCAGGATATCCAACCGACAGGAGGAGATTAACAACTCTCAAGAGACTGGAAACCAGGACAGCCATCATATAAATGACAGCCCAGGCAGAAGTTCCAGAAGATTGCTGGGCCTTGAACCAGCCTGACTACCTCACCTCTTGAAAAAGGGCCACAGTTAGGACCTGAAAGTGCTCGAGATCAAAGTAATATGTAAATATTTACCAGTAAACAAGTTATACACAAGAATCTTGTGGAGTTCTCTTTCAATAATAATGCTCAGGCAAGCGCTGGGACCTAAGAGGTCAATCAGCGGTGAAACGGAGATTGACAGTGAAAGGTTTGAAAGGGAGAGAGAGAGAGAGAGAGTCAAATTCAATACACTTAATCCCATTAAAAATAGATATTAAATAAACTTCTGTATTGAACTAGTACTGTAATTGTGACACTGTATAGGAAAATACATAAATTACAGTGGTTCTTAACCTGGGGGACGCCAGCAATTTCCAAGGGGGCCACGAGCGTCCCCGGGGGGGGGGGGGGAAATTGAAAATTCTCCAATGAAATTCGTTATTCTCTTAAACAAGTCTCGCTAAGAAGCAGTGTCAAGTGTCTCACTAAATTCCCAAAAGAATAAAAAACACCTTTTATATTTTCCTTTAAATCTGGGGGGGGGGGCGAATTTTACTGGGGGGGGTAATAAAAAGGTTAAGAACCACTGATATATATATACTGTGTAGGCCTACTGTGCAGCAGTGCTGTGATCAAATAAATAAACACAGCAAAACAGCACGGTAGAATAGGTTTACACTTATCAGGAATATAAAATTTCAAGCTAACAAAATGATATATAATTAATTCTAATAAAAAAACAATCCTGTTTTTTTTTTCATTTTTCTGAGTTCATGAACAAGAAAATATTGTATAGAAAAAGGGGGGGGGGGGGAAATAGAAGAGGGGCCGTTCTAAAGCCAACGGCTTCTCTCCGACCGAGTCCGACGAGAAGCAGGTGACGGACTGACGGTGTTGGTGAGCTTTCCAAAACACAAACAGTGAATCGTTTTGTATAATCGTCGTGAAGTGTTGGTGAAGTGTATCGGCATAACATCGGGCTGGGGGACCTTAGCAGTCGTTCCCCTTAAAAATAAACCAGGTAAGTGTAAATTAGACCTTTTAGATTCGTCACAATTAAATGAAAGTCCAGGTACCGTCTGTGCTAGGCGAGGGGGGAAATGGAACAGTATATGCCAGTCGAGGGGGGGAAATGGAACAGTATATGCCAGGCGAGGGGGGGGGGGAAATGGAACAGTATATGCCAGGCGAGGGGGGAAATGGAACAGTATATGCCAGGCGAGGGGGGGGGGGGGAAATGGAACAGTATATGCCAGGCGAGGGGGGGGGGAAATGGAACAGTATATGCCAGTCGAGGGGGGGAAATGGAACAGTATATGCCAGGCGAGGGGGGGAAATGGAACAGTATATCCCAGGCGAGGGGGGAAATGGAACCGAGTTACTGATTCTTTAGGAATGACATTCGTGCTGCTTCATTTTATTGTTCTAGTTTGTCAGACCAAAAACTACGGTTGTTATGGGGATCGAGGCCACCTTCGGTTAGGTTTTGTTTTTAATATCATGAATTTTTACACGAAGGGAGATTTTCCATTCAAGGCCACGAGCAAAGAGTGCTTGCTTTAGGAAAAGCCAAATCTCAGATGAAAAATAACTGATTTCATCAGTATCTACAAGATGAGGGCAATATTGGCAGCCTGACTGGGAGTGTGCTTTGTGAGTACTGTACTGCAATCCTGGCCTGGATTTTTGTACATTTTACGATCATTTGAAAAACATTTCCTCAATTCTATGAGTGCTACTTTGTTTATCTGTTAGTGTATATTCTTGGGGGTCTTCTGTTTATATATATATGAATATTATTATGTATAAAAAGATGATATTTGTCTCTTTGTTATTGTGGGATCCCTTTATAGTTTTATACTTGGCTACAACTCTGCTGAACATAGGGTATAACCTACCACTGAATGCTATGAATTCGTCCTAAAATGAATAGAAAAATAATATATATTCTCACTCAGGGACTTCAAGATGAATGATGAGTCTGGTGAATCTCGCCCACCAACACCAACCAAGAGAGCGAGTAAGCGTCACAAGAGGGAAGGTCTGTCGACAAAAATGGAGTGCTGGACGTCAGACCCCCAGTTCTCTGGACGGATATCAAAATCCTCGAGATCAGCGTCTTCAAAACATCTTGCAGAAGGTTAACAATAAATCACTCGCAAGCTTCTTGGCAAGTAATGATCCACTGGACAAGTCAGTAATTCTGTGTATTAGCTCCGCGCCTCTTGTTACCTTTTTCAACTTTTTTTTTCTACACTTTTAGGGCTTCTGATACTGGCCCTAAGCATCTGTCTGTTGTCGGAGACATGGCATGCCCCTTCGCCGTGTTTAGGACTAGGTCGGGCGGGGGGGTGGCGATGTGGGGTACCCATACATTAACAAGTTATTGCACTTGCCGGATGGGATACGAACTGTTCGAAACAGACATATATATATATATATATATATATATATATATATATATATATATATATATATATATATATATATATATATATATATATATGTATATATATATATATATATATATATATATATATATATATATATATATATATATATATATATATAGCCATGCTCTGTCTTGTGAAGATTGCGTATGGAAACCCCTTGTTGGATGGACTTCAGGGGTTAATTACAGGTTAATTACACTCGAGCGCCAAAAATCAAAGGTAAATTCATAATTACCAACCGAAAAACTGTAGAAAAGGTTAAGTTAGAAGGCAGTGGCTACCATGGAGCTGCTATATATACAGTACACGCGGAAAAATAAGCCATTTTTTACTGAGTGGCTATCATTTTTGCGCTTTTTGACAGTACCCCATATACCGAAAGGAAGACAGCTAAAAGTTAAGCTAACCCATGTGAGGTAATCTATGGGTTGGCAACCCTCGTTTCTAAATAAAAAAAAACATTAGTCATCTGCGATTATTCTGCGGTCTGTGGCTGGTGACAGTTATGTTTTTTGTTTCCGCCATTACTTCGCGCTCTGGTCCTCACGGCCACATTTTGTGCTGTGTCGTCTGTCTCCGATGTCCAGGAAGGCTGTCGGAAGAGAGGAGACATCCTCAATCGTTGACCTTCACAAATCAGGTATCCCTGTTCGTGAAATTTGTGTGCAGAAGGATGGATCCGTCAGTACGAGGAGGGAGGCGCCAACACCCTTCCTACCCCCAAAACCCCGGTCTGGGAGGCCCCACGAGATCAAACCTGCTACCTGAAGGCTTGTACACCGTCAGCTAAAGAAGAATCCTTCTCTCACAGCACCTGAGGTCAAGGACAAGAACGCTCACGTGCTGGGGAAATGTGGCCGTAAGGATGGTGCAAGAACGTATCCACGACGACCTCTTGCTGCGGTCCTACAGGGACACGAAGAAGCCGGTCGGCAAAAGCAACGAAGGGTTGCTTTTGCAAAAAAGTACTTGGTCTGGGAGGCGTTGTGGACAGATGGAGCCACGTTCAGCGTGACAGGTAGTGGTGCTGAGAGGGTATATACCATCCGCATGGCTCCGATCCCCGCCTCCCGCAGTACACCGGCAAGACGGTAAAGCACCCACCTACCCTGACACGGCCTTTTTCAGTGACTGGCCAGGGTCCTCGCCTGATTGAAATCCCATTGAGAACTTTTGGAGCATCGCTAAGAGGCAACTCCCGACCCGGGAGACCTCTTCTTCTCTCCCAAAGCTCGAAGTAGCCATCAGGGAGGTTTAAAGGGAGTCATTGGAGCCAGAGACCCTCCCAAAATCTTGCAGACAGTGAGGGGGATAAGTGCTCCAAATCATACTTTTTCAATGGCTAATCCTAAAAATTGCATTTTTTTTCGGGGGTGTGGCTTAACTTTCCACGTGTACTGTATATATGTATATATATATATATATATATATATATATATATATATATATATATATATATATATATATATATATATATATATATATATATATATATATATATATATATATATATATATATATATATATATATATATGTTATATATATATATATGTTATACATATATATATATATATATATATATATATATATATATATATATATATATATATATATATATATATATATATATATATATATATATATATATATATATACATACATATATATATATATATATATATATATATATATATATATATATATATATATATATATATATATATATATATATATATATATATATATATATATATATATATATATATATATTATATATATATATATATATATATATATATATATATATATATATATACATATATATATATATATATATATATATATATATATATATATACATACATATATATATATATGCCCTGTCTTGTGAAGATCGCGTATGGAAACCCCTTGTTGGGTGGACTTCAGGGTTAATTACAGGTTAATTACAAGTTAATTACATTCATGCAATGAAAACTGAAGGTCAGTCCATAATTATCGACCAAAAAACCGTAGAGAAAGTCAAGTTACTACTTGGATCTACCAGCAAGCTGAAAGAGGCTATTAAATACGCGAATAGTAGCTCAGGCTAGCTTAGGTCAGGCTCGACTGAGGACGGGGACGAGCGAAGGAAATCGAGCTTTAGGGATGAGGGCTAATGTTTGGTATTATTATTTGCCACAGACTTGGTGAGTAGGCGTAGGCTAGTAGTCGAACAGCTTTGGCTAGCAGCCTGATATACCTTGGCTAGTAGCCTAATGCCATTAACTAGTAGAGTAATAGCATTGTCTAGTAGCCAAAGAGCATTACCTAGTAGCTTAATAGTATTGGCTAGTAACCAGATAACATTGGTTAGTAGCCAAAGAGCATTGGCTATCAGCCTAATAGCATTGGCTAGCAGCCTAATAGCATTGGCTAGCAGGCTAATGGCATTGGCTAGCAGCCTAATAGCACTGGCTAGCAGGCTAATGGCATTGGCTAGCAGCCTAATAGCATTGGCTAGCAGCCTAATAGCATTGGCTAGCAGGCTAATGGCATTGGCTAGCAGCCTAATAGCATTGGCTAGCAGGCTAATGGCATTGGCTAGCAGCCTAATAGCATTGGCTAGCAGGCTAATGGCATTGGCTAGCAGGCTAATGGCATTGGCTAGCAGGCTAATGGCATTGGCTAGCAGCCTAATAGCATTAGCTAGCAGGCTAATGGCATTGGCTAGCAGGCTAATGGCATTGGCTAGCAGCCTAATAGTATTGGTTAGTAGCCAAAGAGCATTGGCTATCAGCCTATTAGCATTGTCTAGTAGCCAAAAAGCATTACTTAGTAGCCTAATAGTATTGGCTAGTAGCCAAAGAGCATTGGCTATCAGCCTATTAGCATTGCCTTATAGCATTGTCTAGTAGCCAAAAAGCATTACTTAGTAGCCAGATAACGTTGGTTAGTAGCCAAAGAGCATTGGCTAGCAGCCTAATAGCATTGGTTAGCAGCCTAATAGCATTGGCTAGAGGCTTAATAGCCTAGGCTAGCTCAGGTTAGGCTCATCTACGGACAGAGATTAGCAAAGACTATTGGATGGGTGGGAATAGGGTGCAACTGAAGACTACTGCCGCGGCCTGGTTCCAGCCGGTTGCTCACCCTAATATGGACTGTCTTTTAATTATGTTTTTGCTTAACGTTTTTGCCTCTTTTTATATTTTTCTGATATTTACTATCTTTTATGTTTGGTTTTGCTTATGTTTATGCCTTTTATGTATGGTTGAAGATGTTTACTATCATTTTCAGCATTTACTTATGTTTGTCTTTTATAAGTGTTCATGATAAGTACTGCCTTTTATTTATGTTTTCACTTATGTTTCTGCCACCTTCAAATGTTCGTGATGTTTACCGTCATTTATTTATGCTTTTACGCTGATTGCCTGCCAAGGGGCTGGTACTAAACACAGTGCCCATTTTGCACGTAAAGTGGCACTTACTGAACCTAGTCTTCAGATTTACTGGAATGAGAGTAAAATTTGGTATTATTTTACTTCAAACTATTATTTGATGCTGGAGTTTTTATGCAGTGATCTCAAGCCGCCTCAACGTGATTGGTACGAAACTCGTGCCCAAATCCATCGCAGATTTGTTACTGAGACATTTGGCGTTTCTTGTTTGGGCCTGCGTTTTGCCATTCATTCTAGTGGGGCTGGTACTGAGCAAGGCACTCAAGGGAGTGGTGCTGGTATCAAAGTAAAACCCTATAGCGAAAGCGTTGAACATCAGAAATGTTCAAAGCGCATATTAAAATATAGGAAAATTATATTTTTAATTCCAAAATGGGATAACGGTTCAAAGTAAAATTTTACCGAGCACTGTAAATTAGAAGTTGAGTAAGATTTTACTTTAAACCATTAGGCTGTTATATTTGGGCTTGAAAATATGATTTTCGTATGTATTGATGTGTACTTTGAACATTTCTGACATTCGCCTCGTTCTCAAATGACCTCACCAACCGCACCAAACCTAACCCAACTTAGGGTATGAGGTCCTTACTTTAATGCGTGATATTAGTTTGAAAACATTCCATGAACTTCCCTTAATCTGAATGTAAACTGTTTATAGGATTAAGTTCTGTCTTTCACAAGTATTAGTGTTTTCTCACGCCCTGAAGCCTGCTTCCCCATGTCTGAAAATATTCATTTGCTAACGAAACGAGTACCCGAATTCAAAGCACATATTAAAACGTATGAAAATGATATTTTCAAATCCAGAATGATAACGAAATGAGTGCCAGAATTCAAAGCACATATTAAAACCTATGACAATTATATTTTCAAATCCAAAATGCAATGATTGTTCAAAGTAAAATATCAGATTTTTCCCTTGACTCTTAGTGAATAGGTGTAGGCGAATAGCCTAATAGCCTAGGCTGTCTGAGGTTAGGCTCAAAAAAAGTTGAACCCTTAACCCTTTGTGAGCGGGCATCGTCAAATGACTATTTATAGTAGCTTTAGGGTAAATTCCTGGTATCGTCCTCTGAAAATCAACATTTCGCGCTTTACAGTTTAAATGAATTTTGCAGGGAAGAGTGTTCAGAGGACTTCCTTGGGCCATAAAAGACTCATGGCAACTCTTACGGCAACTGTGATAGCCAGTGGTACAGGAGAGAGGGATCACCGTTCCCCTCCAAGCTGTCCCGTAAGTATTCTACAATAAATACGCACAGAATTTGTGACTGATTTTAGTTCTTATCTGTATTGATATTGTGTGAGCTGTAATTATAATTTTTCAAATGAAATTTTAAAAAATATTAGAAAAAACATTGATAACTTGGTAAAATCAGCATATTTTTTATGACTGTCTTGGTAGAGAGCCCCCACAAAGGGTTGGTAATATTTACTTTCAACTTCACGTGGAAGGTACAGACATTTTTTTAGAATTTTTTTCTTATACCATGTGCATATCCATAACTTCCTCTATCCATTGATGTGTTTTTTAAAACTGGCCATCCTTAAATTTAGCCCTGGCCTAGGGGTGTGCCTAATACATTTTAGACCGGACTGTGAGGGTTAAATAATGTTGATAATGATAATGAGGTAATCCATCTTGTGTGTTGTTTGGTAACTTTCCTTGTGCATTTTGCATTGCCGTTGTGTTCGTATTCTCTTGTCACTTGTAAGTACGCAGCATTCATTAGGCATGCACATGTTCAGGCATATAAACTGCATTTGGATGATTCTTGTCTGCCGATAGTTTTCCAATCGCGAATAAGTATTTCTCGCGTAGTGTAGGTTACTGTGACAAAGTTCTTGCACTTAATATGCTCTTCTTTTAAAAAGACAACATAAAACATTCCTCTCTTTGGTTTCTATACAATTTTTATAAGCTTTGGTAGGTTAAATGAGGGCTTCCTGTGCCGTCAGTGCACCTCAGGTGGTGCACAGTAGGCATTACGTAAGGTTCTTTCCAGCGTCCCTTCGGCCCCTATCTGCAGCCCCTTTCACATTTGCTTTCTTCCATCTTACTTTCCTCCCTCTGCTCACAATTGTTTCCAAGTGCAACTGGGAGACTCCCCTCCCGTTACACGTTTAAAACCTTTCGGCTGTCAATTTCCCTTTCAGCGCTGAATGACCTCCTATAGTCCCAGTGCTTGTCCTTGAGCCAAAATTCTATATATTCCTGGATTCATAATTATTGACCATTTGAGTAACTTTAGCCAAGGTCATTTCAGTTTATCTGTTGCAATTAGGTCATCACAGTGCAACCCAGGGTTGATAATTGAACATTCCAAGCGTCATTTTGGATTTATATTCACATCCCTCCAACACCACAGTGGTCCCATGGCATATGAGCACATGAAGGCAATCCTGACAAGTTACATCATCCATGAGGCTTGGACGCTGGCCATAGCCAGAAGGGAGTTCATAGTAAGTATGATTATGTGAATATAGGATTTAACTGGAGTCTGATTTATGAAAATGTGGCTATCAGCCAAGCACTGAAGGGGCACTTTAAGCCATTTAACACTTCAAGACAGAAAAAATGGCCAGTTGGAGTGGTTGGACAGCAAGATGAAGATTATTAGTGGGAACAGAGGTAAAGTAAGAGGCTAAAAAGTGGATGCAGCTATGCCACAACCTTCAGCAGTGCCTACAGTGCACCACCTCAGGTGCACTGCCATCACTAAACCCCTACAGGGACGTGAATACACACAAGCGCTCGCAGGAAAGGCGAAAGGGAAATTCGAAGACACGGAGCTGCTGTTTTCGTCTTATTTTTCAAGACACGATTAGAGTTGTGATCATGTCTTGAGAAATAGATGGAAGCTCTGTGTCGGAGAATTCCCCTTTCGCATTTCTTGCAAGCGCTTGTATATTATCACCTTGCTGAAGGTTGTGGCATAACTGCATCCACTTTTTAGCCTCTTACTTTACCTCTGTTCCCACTAATAATCTTCATCTTGCTGTCCAACCACTCCAACTGCCCCTTTTTTCTGTCTTGAAGTGTTAAATAGCGTAATGTGCCCCCTTCAGTGCCTGACTGATAGCCACATTTTCATAAATCAGATTCAGTTAAATCCTATATTCACATGATCATCCTTACTATGAACTCCCTTCTGGCTATGGCCAGCATCCAAGCCTCATGGATGATGTAAGTTGTCAGGATTGCAGAACTCTTGGTAAACTTATCAGGAGATATGGGATGTCAGTCCCGTACGTTAGAGCCTCTGTTTTATGGTCAGTCACAGGCTTTGGTTTGACTTCCCCTACTGGGGGGGGTGTATGGTCAAGCACCCTTTCTTGTCTATACATGTATTGAATTGATATATGTCGTGTGTAATTAGCATTTTATTTAATGATATGTAGTGTACACAAATCTTTTAATTTGTGTGTGATGTATGGTAGGTCCTCGGTTTATGTCCGAGATCCATTCCTATGGCCACGGCATAACCCGAATCAGTAAAAATGAAGGATAAAAAAGAAAATTCTCGAGCACATACATACAGTTGCCCTTTGGAGGTAGTAGGCCTGTTAAGAGGCAGTGACACCTTGGTCCATAGGCTGTCAAAGGGAAGTGGTGTTAGGTGGAAGGAAAACCACCTTGGCATCAGGATGAAGGTCGTCCAAGTGGGCAGGGTGACCAGGGGCATTGTCCAGCACTAGTAACACCTCAAAGGCAGCCCCTTTTTAGCACAGTACTCCACTTCTGGCACAAAATAGTGTCGTCCATGCCGTCTTGTTGGACTTCCAGATGACAGGTAGTTGACCCTTCCAAATGCCCTTGAGTGCCCTTGGATTCTCTGCCAGATACAACCAATGTCTCATTCACATTGAAAACTTGTTCAGCACAATAACCCTCCCTAATTACCCCAGCCAACGCACTAGGAAAATCACTTGCCGCTTTCTCATTTCCACTAGAAGCTTCCCACATTTTGACTATTCTTGTCTTAAAGATTTTATGTAGCCATTGACTGAATCATTACGTAGCGTATGGATGTGTGGGTTGATTCGGGTGTAAAATTTGTGATTATTTTGCCTTTTTGAACTTCATCTATGGAAGGATGCAACCCCCTTTCATTCATTCCTTTGACTGTACCTCTGTTCATATTCTCTTTCATCCATCTTGCTTTCCACACTCTCCTGACAATTTTGTCATAGTGCTTCTTCAACTGCTTTGAAACCTTTTTACTCTTAATTTTCCTTTCAGCGCCGAACGACCTCAAAGGCCCCAGTGCTTGGCCTTTGGCCTAGATTTTTATATTCCATAACATTCTGTTCTATAGAAGGATGAATATAGTCATGATTACCCAATACGTTGCAAGAAGATGAAGTATTTCTCTTGTTTACAGATGATGGCCTTTGCTAACAAGAGGTCTCACCTGTTGTCATGCGATGGAGGCTGAGCCGTTGGCTGATGAAATGTGGAGCCGATCAAAAGAAGAGGTGTTGATGTCCCTGGTTAATTTCTCATCTGCAGTCTCTTGGAGTTGAATCATGGTGAGGTATGTGAAGGGAATAATAGTATAATATTAATAGTATTAATACTACTGTATTAATAGTTTGTTCGAAGGTGTTACTATCATCATTGATGTTCGGTTTGTTTAGTTTATGTAGAACATTTCAGCATATATAGAATATTTACTGTTCAACTCAGATTGCAGTGTCTTACCTTTGTGGGAAAATGCAACAAACATAAATCATAGTTGTTTGTAATAGTTTGGTGGCCTTAAGTGAGTTTGGTAGTCTCACAATATTTTTGTGTTGTTGGATCTGATTTGTCCTTGATAATATTTGAAGACTTCAGAGCAATTGAGTGTAACAGAATTCTTCTCTACCTGATCTAGATGGTTTTGCTTGCAACACTTGGCAGGCTGCTGCTGCAGCAGACAATATGACTTTTCTAGCATCAGGTTGAATACTGCTCAGTTCTCTAGAAGCTTTATCTTTGCTACAGCTAACCTGTAGAAGATTCAGAGAAAGTATTATGCTGCGCTGTGTACTTGGTAGCTATGGCTGTCTTTTTTGTGCTTACTCATAAGGCCTCAGCTCATGGCAATATTTCCCAATGCTACCGATTTAGACATGACACATTTTTAGATGTAGCTCTGTTATTGAATGTTAAGTCTAATGTACAGGTTAGATTTAAGTAAGTAACTATGTGGAATTACTGTTGCCTATAAGATATCTGGAAAAGAGTCAAGTGCAATTGGAACTTCTTCAGAAGTTCAAGTGAAGATGCAATGCGTTGCTACCCTAATACAATTCTCCTTGCGTTTTAATGCATTTCTTATCTAATTTATTAATTTATTTTCTCTTTTTTAATAAGCGAGATCTCCTCTTTCTGTATTTCCCTTTACTTCCTCTTAATTCTTCCTAATGAACACATTAATATTCTTCGGAAGCTTGAATTTCAAGTCAGTGGCCCCTTTGGTGGGCTTCTTGTTCCATATGAATAGGGTTCATCTTCTGAATAATAATAATAATAATAATAATAATAATAATAATAATAATAATAATATATACAAACTTTCTTGATTATCAGAGAGGCCGGACCCCCAAGTGTCTGTTAAGTTTAGGTGCTACCTGATTAGGCGACTGATCTGAGGGGCTCCTGATTTCCAAGGGCTGATCTTCAAGTCTCCTGATTTTGAAGGATTCTTGACACAGTCATGAGGCAGCATTAGCAAAGCCACTTAAATTTCTTAGTTCTTCAAAGTAGCGGCATTAGCTGCACATGCAAAGCAGACTGTCAGGACTCTGTCAGTTGTCTGGGCACTTCAAATCAACTTTTTTGTCAGCTAATGCGTCATTTGTTTAGGAATCTTTTTCATGAATTTGCTGTAAATTCTATTTATAATTTTCCTTATCACCTTCTATATGTACTTGTTATGAGTGACAGGGCTCAGACTGTGTTTGCACAAACATCAAGTTAGGAAAGGGTGAGAAGGCATCTTCTCATAACTCCACAAAGGCTTACTCTTTCCCTTATGGAATAAATTATAATATTTAGGCGAAAGGCCAAGTCCTGGAACCTGTGAGGTCATTCTGCTCTGAAAGAGGAATTGAGAGTGGAATGGTATTAAAATTGTAACAGGTGGAAAACCTCACACTTGTGCCCTGAAACAATAGTTAGGAGAGGTTGGAAAGTAAGATAGAAGAAAGAGGTTATGATTGGAGGTACAGTAAAAGGAATGAAAGAGGTTTGCAGTGAGGGTTTGAAAGGACGCTGCTAAGAACCTCAAGTAAGTAATGATTGCTATAGTGCACTGTGTGAGGTGTGCTGATGGCGCTAGCCCCTACACACGACTTTCCCCTTGTGGTACAGTAGTCCTAGTCCTGTCACACACCAGTACGTTATTAAGCATATTAAATGATTAACATGTCAGCTGTCACTTAGGGATGAAACATTGCTTTACGATTGGGATGAAAAGATTTGCTTTTTGATATAGTCATTCCTATTAGTATCATTGCATCAGAGTTCCTCTTTATGGAATCATATGTGAAGTGATTTCTCTCTCTCTCTCTCTCTCTCTCTCTCTCTCTCTCTCTCTCTCTCTCTCTCTCTCTCTCTCTCTCTCTCTCTCTCTCTCTCTCTCTCTCTCTCTCTCTTTTGGGCATCTGGTCCTAGTCTTTACCTGTGTCTATTTTTCCTTATTCCACTGGTCTTTATTGTATTGTCAAATTTAGTACCGTACTTTCTTAACTAATTTCTCCTCTCATCACAAGCCAAAATCATTTCCTTCATTGAGTTTATAGTTTTTTCTCCTTCCCAGCCACTGGACAATACATCTCTCACCCACTTCCTTTTTTATATATGATGATATGTTGGCCATAAATTACAGCCTTGAATCTTAGGAGTTTGGATCTTATCTGCACAATTTTTAATTAATATATTTTCATGAAACAAAAACATGAAACATTAGATGAACTGAAACAAATCTTTTCAGGTTCATAAATGTTTTAGTCACAATAATAACCTAGCCTAGGCCTGTGTAGATACTTACTTTTAAGTCAGTAAAACCCCATGATATATATACAGTATATACAATATAGTGCAGCAGTACATAGATCCCAATTTACCTTAAAATCCCTCCTTACAGGTTGACTTCCTCAAAGAATTCCATTTCTGGGCATATGAACTAAACCGTCTTTCACAATTTTGTGACTGGAACCTTGTACAATTCACACCTGACTTTAATAAGGGACTCCCTGCAACACCCCTGGGCCAATCTGGAGGTTTATGCCTTCCCTCCATTGTGCCTAATCTGTCAGGCTCTGAACAGGGTAGTGATGGCCTCTCAGAATTGCAGAATGGTTCCCTGATATCCTAACCCTACCGTCAGAAGCTCCGAGAGAGATTCCTCTGTGGCACAACCTTCTGTGTCAACCCCACTTCCAGAGATACCACTGCTTGGTAGGGTCCCTATCTCTTCGCCAGGGCAAGTGGGCCGTTTAATGTGGTTGGTGTCGTCAGCGGGATCTCTCTCCAGTCGGAACTTCTGTTCCGCAAGTAGCAGACTTTCTTGTTTTCTCCGCAGGGAGAAACGGCTTTCTGTGACTTCCATCAAGGGCTATGGAGCTGCCTTGAGTGCAGTTCTGCAGATGAGGAATGTCGATCTTTCTTCTTCGTGGGAAATCTCTGCTTCTCAAGAGCTTTGAGCAGTCTTGTCCTCCAAAAGAACTTGGACTGCCCAGTTGGGGCCTGACTTTGGTACTGGGCAGCCTCACCCATGCTCCTTTTGAGCCTTTATGGCGTGCATCAGACAGGAACCTAAATCTCAAGATGGTTTTCCTGTTGGCCCTGGCTTCTTCGAAACGAGTTGGTGAACCCCATGGCCTGCCCTTTGATGTCAAGCATACAAGGGTTGGACGTCCTTAGCCTTCGAATTTGTCCCAGAATTTGTGGCTAAGACTCAAAACCCCTCTTCTCATGATGACAGATTTTCCAAACCGTCTCTTAATGACTGTTGACAACAGTCTGGACGAATTGCTCCTTTTCCCTGTCAGAACGCTACGCTGGTATCTGAAAAGGACCCATCATCTCAGACCGGGGTTCCGAAGACTTTTCCTTAACACTGGCTGGAACAAGAAAGAAGTGTCCAAGAATACAGTCTCCTCTTGGCTTCTTAAAACTATCAGACAAGTTTATAGTTCGACTTCATGCCCCAGTCCTAACACAGTGCGTGCAAGAGCACATGACGTTAGAGGGCTAGGCCCCTCTTTGGCATTCAAAAGAACTTGTCTGTTCAAAGGATTTTGAAGGCTGGCACTTGGATTTGTCAGACCACCTTCACTTCCCTCTATCTGTGGGACATTGCCCACAGGTCCTTGGACACTTTTTCCTTGGGGCTGGTGATGGCTGCTCAGCAGGTTGTGTAACTCATGCAGTGCCCCAAGCAGGACAGTTTGCATCTGACCTAAGATGATGGTAGAAAGCAAGAATGAATGAGATGACTGGTCTCTTTCCTTTTTCTTTCTCTTCCTTTCTACCCAGTAGGCAATGAGAAATCGTTCCATCATGTGCTGGATTGGGTTTGATACAGGTGAGATTGCGGCCTTTTTGTTTGAGTTTTGCTTATTCCTTCATGAATATTAAAACTTTTGCAGAAGCAAGTCCCTCCTCTCTCTCTAACAAGGGGAGAGAGGATTGATAGCAAACTATTGGTGGCTACGAAGGTTTGTTATCTACAGAGATAGTTCTTTAACTTCCTTCTACCTGGTTGCATTACATTGTACAAAGGCCCAGAAGTCTGGCTGTTAAATAATCACTTATTTATCATGCCAGAGTTCCCTTCCATAGGCTTCTGTAAGCTAGGAAGAATTGCCAGGTGTGCTAACCTCCAGTTGGTTCCAGACTTTCTTCCCCCCAAAAGTGAGTCTGTCCATAAGTTAAGATCCTGGTTTGTTCTGCATATGAACAAATGACAGATTTTTAATCAATTTTTTTCATAGCTAACAAACCTGTGGACTTAACTTATACAGACAACCTGTAGCCGCCTCTCAATCAAGTTTCCTGGGCTGGAAGGAACTGGGGCGTCACCTGCTCGATGGAGGCAACAGTTGCCACCTGGGTCTCTCAACCTACCTTGTTGCCACCAATTCCTTGTTTTCTTTTAACCAGTTTCCATCTGGCGCTAGAAGAATTATCCATAAGTTAAGACTACAGGTTTGTTAGCTATGAAAAATACAAATTGATAAAAAAAATTTGTCATTTCACTTGGGTAAGTCCTTTTTCAAGTAGAAATTCTGGTGAAATTTTGTTTCATATAGCCATTCTATTTTTAGTTGTTGTCATAATCTCTCTAAGCTGTAAAGTGCCGTTTGCCATGTACCAGCCTATTTAATGAACTTTTTAATACTATAATACTAGTAATTTTTGTGGCAATGTATTTTTGTTCATAAAGAGCTTATATTCACAATGACTCACACATTCACTTACATTTGCAGGTCTAAAGTTGACTTCAGAGACCACCTAAAATTTGTGTACCCCTCAAGATGTTGGACCAAAAACCTGCCAAGCAGTTGACAGTCAATTCAGATGTGAATGTCTCACTGTAAGTATATATTGTGTTCAGTTGTGTTTGTGACTTGATCTTGTTGAAAACAAAAGCCATGGTGTTCCCTTATTGTTCTGTTTCTGCATGTTCCCAAAAATCTTTCTTATTTCGTCTCATACTCATTTTGTATATTATGTGTAATGCTGGGTATTGATTTTTGTAGCATGCTTAGTCTATGATTTATTGTAGAGCCAAAATTGGTTCATTACAATGGCGACCTTTGGCTAGGTTTGGTTCTGTTTTGGTTGGCGGGATTGGTGGCGTTTTTAGAGGAGTGCCATGATGTGGTGTTAAGGAAAAAAAAATTTTTTTTTTCGTTGGGTAAGATGTCAGGTTAGGTCGTTTCTTTGCTGGAACGATCTTGTTGAGGTAGTTTCCCCATCTCTCCTGCCCTCCAGTGTTTTCGTCAGGATGGCGAGCTTACGTCTGTCACAGTGTGACAGCGGTAGTTGGGTTTTGGGTGGCAGACAGATTGGTCCCTCGGCGACACTCGGCCAAGAAGGCAGCAGCAGCGTCAGTGTGTTCTGACAGAGCAGCGGGAAGTCACTTTGTTGGGTAACGGGTGTGACAGACTCGTTTTCTTCGGTGGGAGGATGAGGACCTCTGCGTCAGTGTGTTTTGACTTCTGCAGGAGAAGCGAGAGGATATCTCGACGGTAAAAGACTGTCTCGACGCGTCTGCGAATTCATCTGTGTTGAGGATGAGGCGTTCCTGTTTTGACAGCTGATTGCCGTTTTCGGTGGTTCAGCCGATTACGTCTGGTTATCTCTGTCCTGGTCGGTGGTGAAAGACCGCCTCGACTGTCCTTCGGAATTCGTCTGGTTTTTTTTTTCTGTGCTGCTCTGGTGATAATTATGTCATACTGCCTGTTTTTTAGCTTCTTATTGGTTTAATTGAACATGTTGTGGTTATTGTAATGATTGTTTATTTCAGTATGTTATTATTTAATGATGTAGAGCAAGTGTATGGCTGTGGAAATGATTTGCTTTTGTTCATGAAACTTACCTGTCAGATATATATATAGCTGTATTCTCTGTTAGTTCGACAGAATTTCAAAACTTACGACACACGCAGTGGGAGATCAGGTGGTTAGTACCCATTCCCGCCGCTGGGAGGCGGGTATCAGGAACCATTCCCATTTTCTATTCAGATTTTCTCTGTCGCCGGTACTGTCAACACTTGTTTTCAGTACCTCCGTCTTGGATTTTGGATAAAACTTGATTGTCACTTGAGTATTGGTTTGATTTTTGGTTTTTTGACTTGGACTTGTGGCTAGGCATACGCTATTGTGGATTGTTTTGGATTTGGCTTTGTTTTTTCCTGGGAGTAAGATGTCTGAATCTAGTTCTTCTAGTTATCGAGTTTGCCGTGTGCAAGACTGTAAGGTGAGGCTACCGAAAATTTCGGTAGATCCTCACACTGTATGCTCGGGTTGTAGAGGACATGTTTGTTTGTTGAATGACCGATGCAAGGAGTGTGAATCTTTGTCTGATGCTAGTTGGAGGACTTATGATTCTTATGTGAGAAAGCTAGAGCGAGATAGGCTCAGGAGGTCTTCCTCCAGAAGTGGTAGGAGTCAGGGTAGTGTGCTTTCACCTGTTAACCCTCCTGTAGACGTAGCTCTTCCTAACCCTGTGGTGTTGCCCCCTAACCCTGGGGTTGTGTCTGCGGATGGTGATGCCCTGGCGATTATTATGTCTTCCATTCGTACCTTGGAAGCTAATATGCTCGCTCTTCAAAGTGCTGTGAAGTGCAGTGATAGTGTCCGTCCCCCTAGTGTTGTGGAGGGGGCGTCAGATCGGCCGTATAACGCCTCTAGGTCTAGACCTCTGTCGGACTCCCAGGACTCAGGGAGTGGGCAAGTCGAAAGCCGCAAGAGGGTTACGCGGACCCCCCACCGATCTGGCGTCCCTTCGGCATGTCCTGATGACGCTTCCCAGGCTGCCAAGGATCGTGCACGGGCACGAATCCTTAAGGATTGCTTCTCTTCCCCCGATTCCTCCTCCCCGCGTCGGGAATGGAAATCTCGGGATTCTCGCCCTTTGAAGAGAAGCTTCAAAGAAGGGGACGCTTCACGTCCCTTTTCTCGTGACGCTCTTCGCTCTTCTCCGGAGGATTTTGACGCCATCCCACCGCAGAAGAGGACCAGGACGTCATCGGACGATGACGCTTTTGAGCGCTCCGCTCGCTCCAGAAAGAAGGCTGTTGCTTCCCCTGTGAGAAGTAAGAAGGCGTCCCCTCGCCCCTCTTCTTCTCATAGGATCAGTCCTTCTCCTGAAGTAGAATCTTCTCCTACTCGTAAGCTGCTCCTTGGCATGCAGGAGCAATTGGCTTCTTTAATGGCCCAGAAGGAGACCGATGCGTGTCGTCGTCGGAAGGATTCCCGGCTGCCGATCAAGAGGTCTAAACCTTCCCCTTCTCCTTCTCCTCGTTCGTCGTCGTCTCATGCTTCGCCGCCCGCTAGAAGTCCTGTTGCTCAGCGTTTTACTGGTCTTGGCAGGGATCGCAATTTCCCGCTTTCTGATACGCTTCACGCTGCCAGGCTTGACGCCCCTCGCTACGACGACCCTCTTGTTTCTCGTCATGACGCTTCTCATGCTGCCAAGCGTGACGCTTCTCATGCTGCTAAGCGTGACGCTTCTCATGCTGCTAAGCGTGACGCTTCTCATGCTGCTCGGCAGGACGCCTCCCTTGCTGCTCGACATGACGCCTCCCTTGCTGCTCGTCATGACGCCTCCCTGGCTGCTCGTCAGGACGCCTCCCTTGCAGTTCGTCAAGACGCCTCCCTTGCTGCTCGGCACGACGCCTTTCTTGCTGCGAGGCATGACGCCTCCCTCGCTGCTCGCACTCACCAGGACTCTCGTCGGATCGGTCGTCAAGAAGCTCGTCGGGATTCTCGTCAGGAAGGGGGGATCTCCGCTCGTCGAGACTCTCATTTTGATTCTTCTGCTCGTGACTTTCGTGACTCCTCTCGGACTTCTTCCAAGCAGAAGTCCCTTTTGCATGTTGGTCTGCAAGGACTTCGTCCTTCCGGTTCTTCTCCTGCCCCTTCCGTTGCTCCTGTGGAAGAAGGAGAGCTTTCTTGCGCTTCGGATCCTGCAGTTGAGGATCAGACATCTTCTTCTTCAGCTTCTGCAGACTACCAAGTCTTAACTAGGCTGCTGAAAGACTTGTTTGGGGACAAGTTTCAACCCTCTGCTCCTCGCCCTCCCCCCTCGCAGCTTACCTCGTCTAAGTCACAAAAGTCTTCTGGTTTTGTGAAGATGGCTACGTCTCTCTCTACGAAGAGGGCCTTTAGCAAGGTTCAAGAGTGGATGGACTCCAGGAAGGCTCAGTGCAAGACTTCTTTCGCCCTACCTCCATCAAGATTGAGTGGAAAAGCAGGAATTTGGTACGAGACAGGAGAGGAGGTTGGTTGGAGAGTTCCTTCCTCTTCCCAAGGGGATTTTGCCAGCCTTGTGGACGCTCCCAGAAGGTCTCTCCTTTCTTCAGCTAAGGTGTCCTGGTCTTTATCTGAGATTGATCACCATCTGAAAGGCCTTTTCAGGTCCTTAGAAGTTTTTAACTTTTTGGACTGGTGCCTGGGAGTCTTGGATTTGCAGGCTCGTAGCCCTGACTCCATTAGCCTGGGAGACTTGTTTAGTGTCCTATCCTGTATGGACAAGGCGGTTAGGGATGGCTCCGAAGAACTGGCTGCCCATTTCTGTGCGGGCCTTTTAAAGAAGAGAGCCATTTACTGCAACTTCACGGCGAAGTCGGTCTCTCCTACTCAGAAGGCAGAATTGTTGTTCGCTCCGCTTTCTAGCCATCTTTTTCCCCAACCCTTAGTCAAGGATATGGCCTCCACATTGCAAGAGAAGGCTACTCAGGACCTCCTGGCCCAGTCTTCTAGACGTCCTGCAGCCCCTTCGACTTCTTCCCTTGGACAGACTTCCAAGATTCAGAAGCCCTTTCGTGGAAGACCTTCCTCTAGATCGTCCTTTCGAGGCAGAGGTCCCTCAAGAGGTAGAGCCCCTTCTAAGACCAGGGGCAAGAAATGACTCCTTAAACCTTCAGACACCGGTAGGAGCCAGGCTCCTTTCTTTTGCAAAAGCCTGGAGAGAGAGAGGGACGGACAGCTGGTCCCTCCAAGTCATCGAAAAGGGATACAAGATCCCTTTCCTCGTATTGCCTCCATTGACTACGATTCCCATAGATCTGTCGCCATCCTATCATCAGGAGAAACAACAAATTCTCTTCAACCTGCTCGATCAAATGCTCGAGAAGAGAGCTGTGGAGCAAGTCTCGGATTTACAATCCCCGGGCTTTTACAACAGGCTGTTTCTGGTTCCGAAGCAGTCAGGGGGTTGGAGACCAGTTCTGGACGTCAGCAAGTTGAACCATTTCGTTCTGAAGGAAAAGTTCGTAATGGAGACGTCCCAGTCGGTCATGGGAGCCCTAAGACCAGGCGACTGGATGGTTTCTCTCGATCTCCAGGACGCCTATTTTCACGTCCCTATACATCCTCTATCGAGGAAATACCTGAGATTTGTCCTGCGGGGACAGGTATTCCAGTTCAGGGCCCTTTGCTTCGGGCTCAGCACAGCTCCTATGGTTTTCACGATCTTGATGAGGAATGTTGCAAGATGGCTTCGCCTTGGAGGAATAAGAATCTCCCTTTATTTGGACGATTGGCTCATTCGAGCCTCGTCAATGACAAGGTGTCTGGAGGATCTTCACACGACTTTGACCTTGACGAAGTCCCTGGGACTTCTGGTGAATTTCGAAAAGTCCCATCTGACCCCGACTCAGTCCATCGTTTATCTGGGGATTCAGATGGATTCAGTGGCTTTTCGAGCATTTCCGTCTCAAGAAAGACAACTTCAGTGTTTAGAAAAAGTTTCAGCCTTCCTGAGGAAAGAAACATGCTCGGTGAGGGAATGGATGAGTCTGCTGGGGACCATTTCATCACTGGAGAAGTTTGTTTCCCTGGGGAGACTGCACCTCAGACCGCTTCAATTCTTCCTTGCAGAGAACTGGCACGACAAGGAGAATCTGGAAGCTTCTCTGAGTATCTCGCCAAAGGTAAAGAATCACCTTCGGTGGTGGCTCGATCCTTCGAAGTTGGCAGAAGGCCTTTCTCTTCAACTTCAGAACCCCGACCTAGTGTTGTTTTCCGACGCGTCCATTTCGGGGTGGGGAGCAACACTGGGGAGGGAAGAAGTGTCGGGCACCTGGAGAGGGGAACAGGTGTCCTGGCACATAAACCTCAAAGAATTGGGGGCGATTCAGTTGGCCCTTCTTTTCTTCGAGGAGCGAGTCTCGAACCGAGTTGTCCAGATCAACTCGGACAACACCACGGCCCTTTCATACCTCAAGAAACAGGGGGGAACTCACTCTCGGTCCCTGTTCGCCTTAGCAAAGGACATTCTTCTGTGGGCACAGGCCCGAAATATTACGATCCTCACGAGGTTTGTTGCAGGCGTAGAGAACGTCCGTGCGGATCTTCTAAGTCGGCAGCGACAACTGCTCCCGACCGAATGGATCCTACACCAAGAGGTGTGTCAAGGACTGTGGAAGCTTTGGGGACGTCCCTTGGTAGATCTCTTCGCAACCTCCAAGACGAAGAGACTTCCTCTTTACTGCTCCCCTGTTCTCGACCCAGGAGCTCTCTCAGTGGACGCTCTTCTTTGGGATTGGTCGGGGATGGACGTGTATGCCTTTCCTCCGTACAAAATCATCGGAGAAGTCATCAGAAAGTTTGCGTCGTCGGAAGGGACGAGGATGACGTTGATCGCCCCATTTTGGCCTTCGAGGGAATGGTTCACAGAGGTCATGTCCTTCCTAGTAGACTTTCCGAGATCTCTGCCCATGAGAGTCGATCTACTCAGACAACCCCACTTCGAGAGGTACCACAAAAACCTCCCCGCTCTGTGTCTGACTGCATTCAGACTATCGAGAAGCTGGCCAGAGCGAGAGGTTTTTCTAGACCAGTGGCGAAAGCTATTGCCAGGGCGAGAAGACTCTCTTCCAGCAATTTGTACCAATCGAAGTGGACCGTATTTAGGAGATGGTGTAGAAAGAAGGGCATTTCCTCCACCACGACCTCTGTGAGCCAGATAGCAGACTTCCTCTTATTTCTGAGGAGTGATGTGAAACTTGCAGTCTCGACTATAAAGGGGTATAGAAGCATGCTATCATCTGTTTTTAGGCATAGAGACTTGGATCTGTCTAACAACAGAGACCTTCACGATCTCTTCAGATCCTTTGAAACCTCGAAGGTGCCTCGGCTAAGGACTCCTTCTTGGAATTTGGATGTTGTGCTTCGGTTCCTCATGTCCAGTTCGTTTGAGCCTCTTCGTTCTGCGTCATTGAGGAACATTACTAGGAAGACTATTTTTCTAACCGCTCTAGCAACGGCAAAGAGGGTTAGTGAACTGCAAGCCTTTAGTAGGCATATAGGCTTTAAAGGGCATAACGCGGTTTGTTCCTTAAGCCCTTCCTTTTTAGCGAAAAATGAAAGCCCGTCTAACCCTTGGCCCAAGAGTTTCGAAATCAAGGGTATGGCTGAAATCCTTATTCAAGAGCCAGAGAGAGTCCTTTGCCCTGTTAGGGCTCTCAAAGTCTACTTAGACAAGACGAAGGAAAGTCGAGGTCCCTCAGATAGTTTATGGTGTTCCGTAAAGAGACCGGACTTACCTATGTCAAAGAATGCTCTGGCTTTCTTTCTGAGAGATACGATTAAAGAAGCCCATTCATCCTGTCAAGACTCTGATTTGAAACTTCTGAAAGTCAATGCTCACGAGGTGAGGGCGGTTGCGACTTCAGTGGCTTTTCAGAAAAATATGTCACTCAGCAACATTCTGGGTGCCACATTTTGGCGGAGCAACTCTGTGTTCGCTTCACACTACCTGAGAGATGTGAAGACGACATATGAGAACTGCTTCTCGCTAGGACCATACGTTTCCGCAGATACTTTCCTGGGGGCAGGGGATGACACTCATCCTATCCTATAGAAAATGGTTGGATAGTGTTTTTTATGGTTGTTGGGTCGACTGCCTGTGGCGGACTTCCCAATCGTTAGCTTTAGTTGCGTTATCCTAACTTAGTTAGGCTTGGTCAGGTGGTTGGTTTTTGCTTCGTTTGCCCTCATTGTATGGTCAATATGGTCTTGTCACACTGTGGTCACGTCCCCGTTGACAGATCATCTAGAACTCACCAGCTATACAGGTCACACCCTTGCTGGAGACTCTAGTTAAGCAGAAGCGGACTTGGGTGACAGTAATCACGAAGTCAGCTATGCTAACAGGTAAGGAACCAAAATATCTTTCACCTACTTGTAGTGTGTTTTTTCCAAATCCTATTCTGTCTGTACCCACCTCCAATGGTGGTATTCAGCTATATATATATCTGACAGGTAAGTTTCATGAACAAAATGATATTTTAATGATAAAATAAAGTTTGTTCATACTTACCTGGCAGATATATATATTCATAGTGCCCGCCCACCTCCCCTCAGGAGACAGTGGCACTAGAAAATCTGAATAGAAAATGGGAATGGTTCCTGATACCCGCCTCCCAGCGGCGGGAATGGGTACTAACCACCTGATCTCCCACTGCGTGTGTCGTAAGTTTTGAAATTCTGTCGAACTAACAGAGAATACAGCTATATATATATCTGCCAGGTAAGTATGAACAAACTTTATTTTATCATTAAAATATCATGTTTGCATTTATATTTTGATTTTGATCTTCATTGATTTTTTGACAGCTGCTGTTAAGCATTCATTTTCTTTTATAAATGTTCATTGTTCTGCCTGTTGACTAATGTAAATTATTTAATGATAATGTAAATTATTTAATGATTGATTTATTTGGGTAAATGTGGTTGTTAATGATCATGCAATGTCTTTTCGCCACCTAACACCTGTACTCAATTGTAAATATGTGCATTTATATATACTGTAATTAATTAGATTTAATTAAGGTATTTTTACCACTTGTTTTGCAGCCTCCGCTGTGGTTTGTCCCGGCCCCCCCAGCCATTCCAGTCCCATCTCTTGAGTTCTGAGTGATGGAACCTCCTCCTGTAGAACCAGAAGATGGTTTCCGAGCAGATTTCTCTGCGGTTCGTATTTCCAATTTTAGTTTGTCTTTATTAACTTGACTTGGCAGGTTTTAGCAGTTACATAGGCCTAGTTTCTTTGTATTTTATTTGATTTCCTCTTTGCTGTGATAGACCTAATGTAAGTTTTATTATTTATATGATTATTATTATTATTATCAATTTCCCTCTAGTTTCTGAGCAGATATCTCTCATTCATGTTTTCATTTTTAATTTAAATACATAATTATTAACTTGACTTGGTAGGTTTTGCTGTTACAGAGGCCTAGTTTCTCTGTATTTTATTTGATTTGCTCTTTGCTCTGATAGATCTATTGTAAGGTTTGGTATCGTTATCAGTATATAAAAATACATCACAATATGCCATGAACTTGCTAATTATTATTATATTATTATTGTTATTATTATTATTATTACTATTATTTTTTTTTATTATTATTATTATTATTATTATTATTATTATTATTATTTTATTTTATTATCATATTATTATTATTATTATTATTATTATTATTATTATTATTATATTATTGTTATTATTATTATTATTGGGAAGATGAACCCTTTTCAAGCTTCTGAAGAATATATGTTGTTCATTAGGAATCAAATCAGACATCCAGAGATGAGACGCCAGTGAATTACAATCAGCATTACAGTGTCTTTTAAACTTGCTAAAAGCTATGGCGTCCATCAAACAGCCTGAGAATTTGATATGTAGTCTTGCAGTGTAGGTTATACAAGGCTTGTAGCAGTGTGCAAGTAGACATCAGACTCTCTCTCTCTCTCTCTCTCTCTCTCTCTCTCTCTCTCTCTCTCTCTCTCTCTCTCTCTCTCTCTCTCTCTCTCTCTCTCTCTCTCTCTCTCTCTCTCTATGTGCTCACCTGTGGAATTCCTTCTTAAATATGAGGTGGAATTTGGAATGAGGTAATGTTTTAAAAATTGGGTGGCTAGATAGAATTTTTTGTAGATTAATATATGCAAAAACTTATGAATTATACATGAAAAGGGTGATTCAGTGTGTTAGTGAAGATGTAAAATGTACAATATATTGTGTACGTATGTTTGAAGTTGAACAACTTGTGTAAAATTTCAAAGTGATTATCGAATTTTTACTTGTCTGAATTATTTCTAAAAGTTCATGGAGGGTTAAAGAAGATATTACTGAAAATGTGATATTACATTTTATTAATATGCTTATTCCTGTTTGAATTTGAACAACTTGTTGTTTAGAATATAAGAAAATGATTAGATAATGTTTCAAAGCTTTTCCCTGTCTGAATTATTAGTGATTGTTTGTAATGCCATTACTAAAATCTTGATTTTTTTTGCAGATTTTGACGTATGTACAAAGTTTGTAGTTAACCAAAGCAGTGAAGAGTCATTATTTAAATTCTAGACCGAGGAACAGTTTTCAAGACGGTTTTTCAGAGGTACCTGTGTACCTAGGTGATAGTTTTGGATTAACAGGTACCTGTAAACATAAAAGTGGTTTTTTGTGTTGTACAATAAATGTTTGTACGAGTGTATTGCCTGGTCTTTGATAGTACTCGGTATTGACTGATAGGTTCGTTCACTTATTCATTTATTCATTTTCCCTTCCCTTCTCAGTATCCAAGTCTTGAAACCTCCATTGTATAGCTATAGCCTGCACCTAATATTGTCTAGATTTCTGAAGAAATAACAGAGTGTTAAGTAACAAAGACACTACATTCCAGCTGCACTTGAAGATTATCTAGAGATCTTGCAACTAACGGTAATTCCACATAGTCCTTAACCTAAACAACCTGTCCTTTACACTTAAAGTTCAATTGAAGAGATTGGTAAAAAAGTATCACTTTTAAAATGGCAGCATATAAAATATTATGGTAATTATATAGCTTATAACTACTACACAGAATGGTGTCAAGTTGAGATATTTATTTTTTGTATAATAATTTCTAAAACAGGAACAATGAATGCTTCATTTTGTAAAGTCATTTTCAGGCAGCCTTCAAAAAACACTTCTTTGTACAGATGAATTTTTCCCCTTCTCGGGGACCCTGTAAGAAACATCAGCTTATAGGTCGTAGGTTATATGTTATAGGTTCATAACCCTATAGGTTCATAACCCTGTGTAGGGAACTTTTTATATAAGAATCATGAACAGGAGACTGTGAATGAAAGTGTTCGCATTCTTTAGATAGAACAATAATTATTAGAAATTGAAAATTAGTATCAAGTAATTGATCAGAAGTAGAGATTGTCTCTCAAGTAATTGTATAATGCTTATACAATGAAGATTGTGCTGAACATGTTGTATACATGTATGAAACACTGGAATATTTGAATGGAAGAAACAGTGTGATTGTATTTGCAGTTTTTGTAAAGTTGATGTAATTTTTTTTAAAGAAGTTTATAATTGTTGCACTATGATCATTTTAAGTTTTGAAAAGAATTTCGTAAGTGCTATGCTTTGTAATGAAATTATTTGTTAAGTAACTGTGATGATTTTAAACTGTTTTATAGTTTTGACACTTAAAGGTTAAATCATTTGTTAAACGATTTTAATCATTTTAAGTTGCATACAGATGCCAGTGAGCTTATTCGTATAATGGAATACAATAAATTATAATCATTTTTGCCTGATTTGTGCCTAGAACTACAGGTATTTCCTATAGACTGTAAAACATACGTTTTTATAAATAGGATAGATAACAGTGCAAAACTAACAGAATTATCCCTCTTACTTAGGTTCACTCAGGTGGTGCACTGTAGGCATTTCGGTAGGCTTTACATCCATTCCCATTTCCTTTCTTCCGTTTTGCTGTCCAGCCACTCTAACTCCAACTCTTTTCAATGTCTTGAGTGCTGAGTGGCAGAAAGTGGCCCCTCAGTGCTTGGCCTTGCAGCCAGAGTTTTCAGAAATGAGTCGCTTTCAGTTCACCCCAAGATTTTGGTGTTGCATTAACAAGGGTCAGGGTTTGTGAAATGTCGGCTGAATATTCATGTAACATAGATTATTATATGTTTAACGTACCATTAGCAAAATGTAGTCGTGATTCTAATAGAGTTTTACGTAAATCAATCGGTTACTCTTGCATAAGTTAGACCTTGGCTGGATAAGCAACAGTAGTCATCGGTCTATTATTATTATTATTATTATTATTATTATTGTTGTTGTTAATCTTTTGTGTTGAAATATCATGAATCTGAAGTCATATTCTAGTGTTTCAACATATATCTTAGAGAGTGTAATGATTAAGGGGAAAGAAAATAGCAACATCACATGTATTCCAAAGAATCTGAAGGAGTTTTAGGCCTATCGTTTGAACAATCACACAAAAATTAGCAAAAACAGTCAAAAAACACATGTCATTTAAGCTTGTCTTATGATATGTGATATTAAGGCATTGTGAAACTATAGTTCTTTAACTATTATGAGTTTTTCTTTTTTTGTCACATTCTGATTGTGAAAAACACCCAAACAGATCTCATTCATCGATAGACTACCATTCCTGCGTGTTTTTCAAATTCAAAGTTCGGTTGACTTTTCAGTATGAATCAGGTTTCGGATTTTGTAACCACAATTTAGATTCCATTTCAGTGAGAAAGCTTTGATATATTTCATATTTAATATATTCATTATAGCATCTTTCCTGATAGCAGTTCATTGTAAAAATATTCAAAATGTATCGGTGTGACACCTTGTGCAGTGAATTTCAGACTTGCTTTGGCTCATAGCATTTTCTGTAATGCAATCACTCATTTATTTTCCAATTTAATATTACAGTGTTAGTCAATTTACTGTTACAATGCTAGCCAATTTAGTGTTACAATGCTAGCCAATTTAGTGTTACAATGTTAGCCAATTTAATGTTGCAAATTTAGAAATTAGATAAAGGGGTAAGATTGTCATTAGGTCTATTGAATACAGAGATTCTTGCATTACTTGTTCTTAGGATTTGTTCAAGACAATAGATTATTTGCCCTGTAAAGCTCACTGGCATTCTGTAAACTTACTGCCGATTTTATGTTATATTTATTTTGTAAATTAGATTTGAACAGGCAGAACGCATTCTAATTGTTTAAAGGATTATTTTTTGTTAAGTGCAGCCGTGGTACCAGTTTTTAAATTTATTTTTGAAGGCTTTTGATGAAAGTCTTGAAATCATGAAGGGAGGATCTTCTAAGCTAACAAGACACATCTGTAGAAGAATGTCACTTTCAAATTCCAGTGTTTTATGTTTTGAATGTCGTTATTATTATAGGAATATTTGAACCAGACTGTTGACTAAAAATGTGTAGACTTTTGAGGTGCTGCTGATTAATTGATTCTAGAATTATATTAAATTGGAGTAACAGAGGATTTGGAGAAGTTGGATAGCCAAGTAAAATGTATTTTGTATCATCATTAATCAGTTTTCAGTAAGGCTATTTGGGTAGTTGTTAGCATTTCATGTTCGTAGGTAGATTTTGTGGCTTAAACAGCTCGCTCTGAGAGCCTTTTCAAACTCCTTTTTTGAAATAAAAATAGTTAACACAAATATTACCAATATGTGTTCTGCCTGTCAGTGCCATAGAGGAGTTTAGTATAATAGCATATTGCAACAATGGCCAGATCTTTGAATTAATTCAGAAAAAGTACTTGTAATGGATGTGCTTATGTGTAAGTGGGTATGGGTTGGCTGGTTCAGTGAATTTAAGGTGTTTCTTTTAATATGAATCAAGAAAAGTTTTCTGTTGTAGTTCAAAAAGTATACAGTACTACGTAGGCCTTCATAAAATTTTCGGTCAAGCTAACCAAGTGGATAGCTTTGCTTTTAAACTTAATGGTCTGTTTCTTACAACTGAATGTAATTTAGACTCGCCCATAACTTATGATACCAGTTCAAAGTTTGTAGACATCATTGCAATATTTCCAGCATATGAATTTAGTTTGCAAAACTTCTGGCCTGCAACTCTTCAAGTTCTGTTTTATTTCTTGCATAGTAGAGCAATATTTCATGTTGAGAAAACTTAGGTCTCTAAGCAACTTATTTTCTGAAATGACGAATAGTTTGAAAGTCTTCACTGTAAATGAATTTGGCCATTACTGCACTATGGTACATCTCTGAGGTGATTTATAAATACGGTTGTTGTACATTTGAAGAAGGTTTCCTGTATGTAATTTGGTTATTGTGAAAGAGAACTTTTTACAAGTCTTAAGTGAGCTTTGCTCTGGCACCAGAAATTCTTTTGGCATGAGACTGGACTTCCATATTTAATTTTTGAGCAAGAATTCTTTTGTAGTTACAAATGATCAATGAAGGTTTAGCATAGGACTTTGCATTGATACAGTAAGACGGTGAGTTAAGGTGTGTAATTGGTAGATACTTCTAGATATTTTATATATTTTTACTTGATTTTTATAGAAATTTATTATATAATGTACAGAATATTGATAAATTAGGTAAGGATTACGAAGGTATTTTTTTTTTTACTTATTTTATGTATTATTACTTGATTTTTATGTAGGAATTTAGTGTTAGAAAATACAAAATACAATGCAAACTGTATTAATAAATTAGGTAGGGATTATGAAGTTATTTTTTAGGTATCGTATATATTTTTTACTTTTGTCAAATGAATTTAGTATAAAATATACAAAATAAAACCGTATTTATACTTAGGTAAACATTATGAAGGTTGGTCTGAAGACTATTATTTACATTCCAATCTCAGAGTAATTTTTTTTTTTAAATATCTCGGGTAGACAAATTTCGTAGGTTCAATAGGTCCAGTAAAGGTAATTGAACTACTTTAAATGAAGGTATATAGAAAAACATTTCATTCTTAATTTAAATCCTGGAGTTTGATCAAAGTGATACAATTGAGTTGAGGGCTTAATATATCAAAGCATTGATATATCAGTTTTTAAGAAAATTCGAAAGCAAAGATGTGTTATCATTTGAAGACCTACGCCATATTGTCAGAAGGATAAATACATAAAAAATAATTTGAGATAATTCAAAAGAATCTTGCTACAGGGTTGAATGTGGTCCCATGCTTATGCCAAAAGGAAATTCACATTATAAAGCTGACATTGCTGTTAATAATTTATTAATGATTGTAATGTTGAAGTTCCCCTTCCAGACGTAGTTTAGTTGAACTGGAAATGTTTTAAAAATAAAGGCCTGTGTGCCAACACCCAAAGGGGCTGGTCTTGTAAGACTTGCGCTGGTAATAGTTGAGTCTCTTAGCCGTTGCCTTGTTACCAGAGGCCTTAGGCCTATAGGAGCCAAAAAGCCCAGAGTGATCATTGTGGTTTAGTGTCAGTTTTCTCTGAATGGAAATGTTAATTGTACTTGACAGCTCTTTGGTTGCTGGAAGCATTTTGTCACCTGGAACAGTCTTCTAGTTGGTTGATATTGACTGGAATAGGTCTGTAAAAGCAGTTTCATAAGACTGTAGAGATGGCTGCAGCTTAAGACTGTGTTTTTTACATTTTTGTGTCGTGCTTGTAAAGTGTGTCGTTACTTAGATTGGTCTGTAATTCTCAAAGGTGTTTTGTCAAGGAACCAAAGATAATTTTGGACACAGGAGAACTTGATGTAAAACTTGAGTCGCAGTTGTAACTTGGCAAGTTGTTAAAATTTTAAAGTTTTTCTTGGCTAATTTTGAGCAAAGCTGCCTTTTTGTATGATGACCGGTGAGCGAACAAATGGATTAAGATTTTTTAAGACTCATTCAGTAATCTAAGACTATTTTTAGCAATGATATTTCTCAGTCTCTTTGAAGAACTTTTGTCGCTAAATTGGTTCCGTACTTGCATTCTGACAGTCATGTAGGAGTCCTTTACATGAAAAGTATTGTTTAAAAACACGAGTAAAGAACTTAAGTAACTCTACCATGTAAAGTAAAAGACTTCCTTTTTATATCAGATGTTTTACAGAGGTTTAATTAGTTTTTGCTGTGTAATCTGATTTCTATAGTGAGTGCATAAACAAGATGGTAAGTCTCAATTTTATGAAGATGGAATATTCAGATAAGTTAAATAATCAGCCAAAGATCTTCCACACAGCTTTGAGTATAAAAGAATTTGGATAAACTTGGTACATTCTGCTGTTAAGGTGCATAACTCACTCAAGTATGAATTTATTCCAAATATACCTTGTCTGGTAATCGTACCTGTATTTATAACTAAATGAATTGATTACAGGGAAATATTTCTGTATTTTTTGTATTATATCTTTATTCATTTGATCTAAAGTTGAAAAATTTTGATGTGTGCTCAATTAGACTTGAATTTCATAGTACTGTATTGAATTGTGGTGAGACTGGAGTAATTAAGATTTAAAATCTATTTACACCATTGCGGCTGTAGGAACATCGAAAAGCACAAAGAATGTGAATGTTGATATCATTAATTTTGAGGGCTTTTTCAGTTTATAATTGTACCATTGTCCCATTAAGGAGAGGAAGAGTTTTGGAACACTTTCTTTTACTCAGGCTACCAAAAACTTTCTAAAAGGGGACTCAGTATCACCTTATACATGTCCAAGTTTTTTGCACGTCTTGTTTCTTGTTGTGCGACTGTCCGAGGAAGAGTGAACATGCAACTGGTTGCATCATTTTGCCTAGAAGTGATGCAGCAACCTTTTCATTTTATTAAAATTGTCTGTGCATGTATTGTTACTTCCTGCTAATCTGTGTCAAAAGGTTTGAGCAAAATGGCCATTACCTGAAATAGATTCGTGTGGTTCCTGTACCAAAATTAGTTAAAATTCACTGTCTTGAATAGAAGAAAATATTGTTATATAGATATTATTGTCATGAATCTGTATAAACGTCACAAAAAGCTTTATATATATATATTGTTGTCACTGGTGTGTATTGATGTTTCTGAAGATGAGAGTTGAAATTTGTAAGTCAGTGATGTGCACAGGTGGACTTTTCAAAATCTGAGTTGTTGTTCTCTACAAAAAACGTTCACTGGAATGTCGGTCTCTGGGAAGTTCTGATTATATCCAAGTGTTGTGGTCTCTGATTTGTAAGTCTTATTAATTTGTCTTCAGTATTCCATTTCCCTATATTATTGACGGTTAGCCCTAGTGAGTGACAGTGTTTGTGTTAAATGAAGCTCTCTTTGTAGTTTGGGCTTTTTAAGGTTGTCCTTTTCAAGCAGACTTTGCTACTCCTAGTTTAAAACTGACAGGTGGCCAGACTTTTAAATGAAAGCCTGGTGCTCTTGAAAACTTGTTACTCCCTGACAGACTGACAGACTCTTAAGTGTTTGGGAAGTTGAAACTGAGTTGTTGCTTAGTTCCGACAAAGAATAAAGCGTCCTCTGGAAGCCTGTTGGCAGGGGCATTCCCTAATCCAAATCATGGAATGACAACTGTTCATGATGTCTTCGTAAGAGAAGTCAGGAAATCTTATTTAGTCTCTTTTGCTGTTGTAGTTTGGACTTTACAAGACTTTGTTTATGAATTCCAACTTTTTTTAGACTTTCCTTATGAATTTCAGCTGATTTTAAATCACATGAAGTTGGTAATGAGAAGAATTTCATGACACTTATATCCGACGTTATCTTGAGGTTCTTAGAGCTACAGATTTTATGAATCAGGAAATAAGATCTTTATTTTTTCTCTGACATAGGCTGAATTGGGATTGATACGACAACAATAAATTTTGAAGTCAAATTGTCATCCAGGTTGGACTACCAAACTGTAATTAGTACCACAGATGTTTGTGTTTTAATTATTATAATTAGAGGGTAATTCAAAATAAACCACTGAGTCATATTACTAGACTTGTAGGCTCAGCTGAAGGATTTGTGCATAAAAAGAGATTTGAAAATAAATATAAAGTTAGAGAGGTTTAGACTGCTAAGTGACTAGGGACCAGAGCCAGAAAAGTCTTTGAGAAAGGCAGTAGACTTAGATAGAAAGTCATGGAAGGAGATGGGAACTAAATCTATAAAAATCTACAAGGCAGGAGAGATTAAAAGGATTCAGTCTGTGTCTTATCTCAGAGAGAAAAAACTAACATAAAGAATGGATAATTGTGGTTATTACAATCACGGAAATCTGTTAGGATTTAAAGACTGGCCACAAGTCTTCATCAAAGAATTTTAAAGAGGATAAGTATCTCATATTCCATCCATTTCACAAAAGGTATTAGTGTTAGGCACTTAACATATACAGTGCTTGAATATTTTTGAGGTGACAGGTTGCGTTAGGCATTCATTCAGCTGTAACTTTTTAGAACCTGGCAGAACTTGAGAGATTTTCCAAGACCATATCAGAACATTTGACATTTTTTCAAGAACTTATCAGAACTTGAGACATTTTCCAAGGACTTATCAGAACTTAAGACATTTTTCATCAATGCTCGAGATGTTTTCCAAGAAGTTATCTGAACTTAAGACATTTTTCATCAGAACTTGAGACGTTTTCCAAGAACTTATCAGAACTTGAGATGTTTTCCAAGAACATCAGAACTTACGACATTTTTCATGAGAACTTGAGACGTTTCCCAAGAACTTATCAGATCTTAAGACATTTTCTAAGACCCTATCATAACTAGAAACATTTTTCAGGAACCTGTCAGAACTTGAGACATTTTTCAAGAACTTATCAAGACTTAAGACAGTTTCCAAAAATTATCAGAACTCAAGACATTTTCGAAAACCCTATTCAAACTTAAGACATTTTCCAAGAGTCTAACAGAACTTGAGACATTTCTCACTAAGAAGTGCAATGAATTGTCAGATTTTCATCCATTACTAATATCTTACGAAGTATTGGTTCTAATCCAATGCTAAAAGATAAAAAAAAAACACTTCATAGTCATTATTTTGGTTAAAATTCAGGGGCATTTTGATACCATGCAGGAATACTGAGACAGTCAATAATTGTATCATTATCGTTTGAAATTGGGGACATATTGAGACCATACAGAGTTAATGAGATGTTTAATCAGTGATTGTCATTATCAGCATACAAGTTCGACAAAGTGTTATATGGTATAACTCAACTGAACTCTCATGATGAGTCTATTTGTCTTGTATTGTTGGTCTTCGTTGGTCTTCAGAATAGGAACTGAGGTCAGGAAACCTTTTTCAAAGATTATAAACTGAGGAAAATATTTATTCAGATTATCTCGTGACTGCCATTTTTTCGTATAAGTTCTTGTTCGGCAATTTTACTGTCCGTTTCTGCTGCTGTCAGTACAGAAACTTTTTATTTAAAGGTTACATATTGGGTAGAATATTTAATGAGCTTATCTATGTCAGTTCTGCTGTTATTCTCTGTGTTGCCTTGTAGAATCCATAGACCAATATATCTTGTTTCTGTCTCAAGGAATGACAATTTCACAACTTTCCACAATTCACAACACTGTCTTCGCAGAGGGCACTTTCACCTCCTACGAAGGATGCGAGGACATCTTGCCTCTCTGATGGAATCCTGTTTCCATTCACCATTTTGAAGGATTGAGTGTGTCCTCCGTTCCTGAATTCACACGAGATTTGCTCCTCTTTGAAGCAAGGTTTATGAATTTTATACTATTACTGTATATATCTTGAATCCGTTCTGAATTCTCTCCCTCCATTTTGAAGGATTTATTCACTACTTTACTTAAATATATTTGCCCTGAATTGACCAACTAATCTGAGGTATTTATCCTTGCTGTGGTCTGTAATTCTGTTTCAAATTTCTTTCTCTCTCGTCTAAAGGATTTATCATGCATTTATGGTACTGAATCCTGTTTAGATTTACCTTCTTGGCATGAGGGATTCAACATTGCTTTCTAGGTACCTTTATTTTGTCTTTATGGTCGAAAATCCTGTCTAGATTTACCTTCTTGGCATGAGGGATTCAACATTGCTTTCTAGGTACCTTTATTTTGTCTTTATGGTCGAAAATCCTGTCTAGATTTACCTTCCCTGGCATGAGGGATTGTTCTCAAGGATTTATTAGATACTTCATTATGGATTTCATCCTGTCTTGTGTAAACAATCTGGAAGTCCCTACAATGTTAAATCCAGTTTAAAAGTGGTCAAAGTCTGCCTGAAATAAGTTCATCATCGTCTAAATCCTTTGTAAATCTGTCATAGATTTCATGCTGTCTTGTGTAAACAGTCTGGGAGTTTCGTGCTTTGTTAAATCCAGTTTTCAAGTGGTCAAAATCTAGTTAAGATAAGCCTCCACTTTTACTTTTTTATGGTCCCCATTCCTCCCAAATCTGGTGAGACATACCCCACTTTGTGTTAATTTTCCCAATTTCTTGGGGGACCTCTCAGTAAATCTCTTTATCCTTACTGATTCTGGTAGCGTCCATTTTTATTCAGCGGGAGGTGGGAAGTCAGTCGTTCAGGCCATTTCTGCAACGTTACTTATGGACTTTGCCACCGTCAGCTCTAAAATTAGGCTTCATAGGTCTAGATGCCGAGTGCTAGTTGTGATTCAGGTGTCAGCTGATAAGCTAGGTCTATTGTTATAGCCTCTTACAGGGACATTCTGTTTCCTGTTTGTTTTTCAGAGGTGATGTAAGTTTTCCCTGTTTAAAGAGGTTGTTTTGTCACAGTCACTTCGTAAATAAGAGTGAACTTGCTTGCAATGCAAGTTGATAAGGCGTTACTCTTGTTCACGAGTCATTCAGTCATAATTATTGGTTCGTTTTGGTCAATTTTCCTTCAGTTTGATTTGTAATCTCTCTCTCTCTCTCTCTCTCTCTCTCTCTCTCTCTCTCTCTCTCTCTCTCTCTCTCTCTCTCTCTCTCTCTCTCTCTCTCTCATGTGGTCTATTTCCTTTTTTTTTTTTACAATCAGGAAGCTTCAAAGTTCTCCAGAGGGAAGATCGTGCTTTGAATAGGGTGTCATAAAATTGTTATATACATAACAGTTCCTCTCTGTAATTTCCAAGTTGTTTGTGCTTGTTTGTGTAAGTTTCATTGATGTTTGGTGCTTCATTTGGTGGATAAATGTCTTATCCTGTCATTTTTGTGGTTGGTTCGTGAATGAACTTGCTTTTTTAGTAGTAAATTATGAAAGACTGAACTTTGGTTAATGGCTAACTTAGTCTTGTCATCAGAATGAGCACTGACTCTGTGTCTTGAACAGTATATATTTTCTGACTTTTTCCAATCCTTTTTGGTGTCCAAATTCTTGATGGAATAGAAAAAATGTGTTTTTTAGTGAGGTTACCAAAATGTTTTCCATAATCTGGTAACACTCTGACGCCCATTTTGTTAATGAGAAAGTTTTTCAACAGTGAATTCCAGACTTTCATGTGTTAGGAATAAGACAAAGATTCATTTGCATAATGAGACAGTGATGTATATGACAGAAATGTCTGTAATTTTATACATTTAGTCAGGAATTGGTACAAGAAATTGGAAGAGTAATTGGCTTATCCTGGCTTAGTACTGAAGAGCCAATAATGAAAGGAGAAGAATTATAGTCAGAGAAAAGTTCTGTACAATCACCTGTCAAATTCAGTCTTGGATCTTCATTACAGTGACTAAAATATCGTCCTATAGTTCTGGGATGGTGTAATTCTCCTGTTTCTGTCCTTCAAAAGCATGTTCCTTGATTGGTTTGTTAATTTAAAATCTGTGGAGCTCATTCGTAAGTCTGCAAGCTCAGAGAGAATGGTTCTTATCTGTGGGGGAGAAGATGAAGATTTTAGACCTGGGTACTGCAAAAATATGTGCAGTAGTAAGGATTTACTTGCATTAATAGAATCCATATTTGCTGGTGAATGTGGTCTTAAATAATGTGAGTCGTATCTTTCTTGGAATATACTGGTGTGTCAGAGTAGCTATGATAAAAATATATGTCTTTGAAGGTTTAAAGTTAAATATTATGTATAGTAACCAGAGACTAGGAATGGCCATTTGCACAAAGAAAAACGATTAAAAAAGATGAATTTTTAATGTTTCTAAGCCTTTTGATTCACAGAACACGCAGGAAACAACTCTACAATGCACAGACGTTTTAGTTCAATGCAAAGGTCAGGTTGCCGTCCCACGAGGAGAGGTACTTGAATGGTACTTCTGGTATCTAAGGCGAACTTAATACCATTCGTACATCCTTCAGAAACCTATACCTTGGTAGGCCTGCTTCCTGTGCTAATTCGTCAATGCAGGGGAATGTGACAGCAGTCCGATCGGACACCCGTTGGCTGGGGTGAAGCTTTAGGGTGTCTGGGTACTACCTTGCAGTGATGTCATCCCCTTTTCCGAAGTATTTTGCTCAACGTTAGAAGCACGGCATGAATTTTTAAACTCTTGGATGTGTGTTTGGTCTTAACTGCTTTCTAGAGAGCTTTTGGTAACCTGGTATAACAAAATGTGCTTGAAATGAGGACTCCTGCCTACAATGGTGACTTGGGATGTTCAAATAAACTGAAAAGTGTCTGATTATTAATGATATTTCATTCATATTCAAAGTACTTTTTTAATAGAAACTTTTTTCTCTGTGTCATTTTGTAAATTTCCCTTAAATAAATGACCACATTCAACAAGCGTCTGCTTCAAATGTTGGTCGTAATTAGTTGTAACTAGACCTAAAGATGTTTCACAGCTAAGATAACGTAAGATAGGCCCGTGATGATTTTAAAAACTTGCATTAAATCGGTGAAGATATTCGCAATAAGTATCGCAGCCTAGGTATAGTCTTAGTATTGTAATAAGTGGCTTTCAAATGTTCCTGCGGATGTGATGATATTAAATAGGTCGAAGGTTTCTTACTGCATAAATCACAAGAATTCAATACCTCATTCACATGTCTGATTGAGCACACACTTAAAAGTGGTTCATATCCAGGTCAAATTAAAGATAGATATACTTTAAAAGCACGGAAGTGCTTTCCTTATATCAAAACATTTAATCATAAACACAGGGAGATGTTTGCCGGACACTGAAGGCTGTATTTGGAATATGCCTACGTTCTTTGGTGAATTTTGCATCGCTGTAGTTTGAACGTTATTCTGCTTATCCAAATCGTCGCTCTCAGAGAAGTGTGAAAGACCTGTGGCTAATTCTAAAGCTTTCTAAATATTCTTATCTTCATAAACTGGACTTGCAGTCTGGGCCTGTGCATAACATTATAGAAGTTGGGTTTATATAACAAGACTAGATTGGCCTTTGACATTCTGTAAAAACATCTTATAAAGAGGAAATCTTTTGGTTTATGGTATTTTTACTAAAGGACTCTATTTCAGTCTTGTTCTAAACATGCTTTTCACGTAAAGTAGACCTATTTTTAGACGTCATAATGTTAAGTAGGAAGCATTTTGACTGTTCTTCAAAGGGATTACGAAACTAAACAGCCAAAAAATGGTCTTAGGTCACTGAAATGAGCTCAAAGCCTTCGTTCCATTTGTTACTTGAAGCAGTCTCTTGCAAGGCAGATTTGCTCTTAAGTTAGTTAAGTAGAACTTGGAAAGAAAAGTGACTTCTTGTAAAGTTACAAGTGTGACGCAAATTTTCTCAAGTCCTTCAGTGTCCAAGATTATTTCTGGTTCTGTGGTTTGAACACCTTTACGAATTTCAGCTCGAGTAATAATGGCTTTACAAGTAAGGAAACAAAATGTAAGTAACACTGTCTCAAGTAATAAATCTCCACAGCTTTATGTACAACTTTTCAATAGACCTATTTCAGTCAAAGTTGAACCAACTGGAAAGTTTCCAGGTGCCAGAAAGCTTCCCGTGACTAAAGAGTCGTTAAGTACTCAAATCGACTCTTAAGGGAAAACGAACATTTTAACCCATTTAAAATTTCTCTGGGACTTCTATATAGGTCCTCTGGCTTACAGGGCTGAATGAAAGGGCTCATTTTTGCCAGCATAATGTGTTTTATGAGGCCAGCCCCTATCTTGGGGGGGACACTAATGTACTGGTAAAAAAAATTATAAAATTTTTTATATAATATTTTTCCATGTATGTTTTTACCTCTATGAGAAATAAAAGAATGTTTGAAGTTCAGTTTTTTATTGGTTTTTCTCCTGAAATGTACATTTTCATTTCATAAAATTGTTTAACATATGTGAAAATTCATCAACCTGCATGATTACAGCATATGTGGAAAGGCATAATAGCATACATTTATAATTACAGCATAGAAATAGTCTACATAACAGTTCCAGGCTGAAAAACGTTCATACAGAAAATGTCCTTTGCATATTACAAAATACGATGCTGTAAGCTCATTTTCAAACTAACTTAAGACATTGAAAGCAAATTTGAGATTACTGTATAACTCAGTTCCATGACACCTTCTCTCTTCATTGTGAACTAACTTATCCACAAAAAGCAACGAGAGTGTCTTGAAACTGCGTATTGTACTATACTCCTGAAACTTTGGTTTTTTACATTACAAATTCTGTCTTGGTTATAAAAGTACTTGATTGAGAAAACACCTAATTTTCAAGAACAAAAGACAACTAGTGTTATTTTTAACATGGGCACTTACAATCAAGTCAAATACCTATGCTACCTCAATTAAAATCGTATGTTTAATTACATAAACTGCAAAATTGCTTTGAAGCTGAAAATTTTGACAATTTTAATGCCAAACAATTGCAAATTACTTGGAACTTAACAATTTGACAATTTTAATACAAAAAAAAAATTGCAAAATTACTTAGAACTTAACAATTTGACAATTTTAATACAAAAAAAAAATTGCAAAATTACTTGGCAACAAAAATTCAAAAATTTTAATGCAACAAAGAAAACTACTAATCTAAATTACTTCTTTTTTTGATACTGAATAAACTCGGAAAGTGAAACGATCTTAAAAATATCTCGGCAGAATTGCTCATCTAAAAAAATTTCCAGCAAAATGACTAGTCTAAAACACCATTTTAGCCTAAATTTTTGGTCAAAAACAAGAACCTTTGTAGTCTCCTCTATGCAAGTTCCTCACAGCCTTAGGCTTCACTGAAACTGTCAATGATTTGAGAAGAAATTGCTCTTTTGAACTACAAAATGGTGCAAATTTGGAGAGAGTTTAAACCAACACTATCTCTGCCAGCTTCTTAACAAGGTTTGATGTAGATTAAGTTCTCTATGGGGATATTTGTTCCCCAATTGTCTACTTCTAATAACGCACTTTTCCCTGGTTTTCTTAAATGGTTCTACTAAAGTAATGAACTGAACACTTTACTCACACATACTGAAGCCACTTTGAATCTGAATTCCTAAAAATCAAACAACTGAATTATTGCAACAAATGACCTCTTGGATTCTGTGCAGTCGAAAGAACTAGAATTTAAAACCTGCCAGCAAAAATGAGCAACACTGACAGAAAATGAACAGTTAAATTTATATGACTTAAACAGTAACGATGTTATGTTTTGATGAGGAAAATGGATATTTCAAGTGCAATACTTTCACCATTTCAGAATATCCAACAGTAATGACCTACTGGACAAAGTTGGTTTAGCAATTTTTTTTTTTAAGCCTTTTCTTTGTACATTTCTGCTGACTCCAGCAATTTCTTTAAGACCGAATTTGCCACAAACTTCAAGACTTGAGTGTGTGTGTTTCAGTCAATTTTTCTAAGCACACTGATCTTAAGTTGTGGCTTTTATGTACATCAATATACTTTTCAGCAAATACTGTAGAGACAGATTCTTCATAAACATATTTTAAAAGTTACGAGCAACTTCTCAACATTTACAAACCAAATAAGGGTATTTGTGCATGTTTTGGCTTTTCACAGATTCTTCACAAAACAAGGAAACTAACGAGTGGAGTTTATTCCTTATCAAACTTTATTACAAAAAACCTGAGCACCAATTCTAGAGGGTTTGAATACGTACGTTTTTTTCCGCAACTTTCAATTTTCGGCTACAAGTTCAGTCTGAAGTTTTATAGGTTTGTGGGTCTTAAAAAGGGATTCATCAGACAGGGGCACCCAATGGCCTGACCTAGCCAAACTGAAGGGACACAAGAAAACAGAAGGTACAACAGAACACCAGAGGAATATAACACACCTCTTGCCCATTTTTGCCTGAAAAACTTACGTTTCCCGGCACTCAGATTAACCCAAGAATTTTATTAATCAATGAAGCGAAATTTTTTTCCAATTCGTTCTGTATCAAAGACTATATCTGAAGATTTCACTTCTTCAGTGAAATGGAGATTCAAAAGATTTGTTCGAAGTACAGGAATGCAGTAAAAAAGATGAGTCTCACTCTTCAATGAAGTAAGAAGTCTTACTCTTCAACTAAGTAAAAAGGATGAGTCTCACTCTTCAATGAAGTAAGATAAGTCTTACTCTTCAACTAAGTAAAAAAGATGAGTCTTACTCTTCAATGAAGTACAAAAAGAGTAGGTCTGGCTCCTCAATGAAGTAAAAAGAGAGTGCATCTTACTCTTCAGTGACATAAAAAAAGATATAGTTTTACTCTTCAATGAAACGAAAAGATAAAATCAAGTCTTGTTCCTTGATGAGCTAAAAATTTGGGGCAAAGCAGAGTAGACAACTCTACGACACCTAGTTAGGAAGACAAAATGGACTGGCCAATGGGCAAACACCTGAAAGCAGCACACCTTAGGGCCCAGGGGCCTGCTGCAAAGACCCTTATGTTCTGTCGTCTAAGGTCTGCGTAAGGAAACTGCAAATATCCACTAAACAGTAGTTCCCCTTTTTTTGACGGCCTAAGAGTCAAACAAGGGGAAAGTATACGACGACAAATACAGAACCTTATGAAAGAGGGAACAAATTGTCAACAAACCAAAACTGGTGGCCTGAGAAGACTTGTATCTTCACGGTAACTTTCTGACCCAAGTTTCAACTGTGACAACTTTGTAAGTCTTCATGCAGAAACGTCAAGGAAAAAATAGGGTTTATACTACCTTACATATATATACATATGGACCTATGACCAAAGATATTAGAAATAGATGGAAAATTGACATTAAATGACTTAGTGCCTTGGTCAGTATGTAATTTTCCTAAAACAGCAAAGAGACTGATATTTCAATAGAATACCATGAGCAAGACCCACAACAAAGAGCCATTTGTGGATAGAAAGGTGATTAATACAATGTACCCCACGTGCAAACTGTTTGTGGTGGTCTAAACGACAGTGAAGGTAAAATATACACAACTTGAGGCAACTTTACAACAACAAAAATGAACAGACTTCAAAAAGGGATTCCAAAAACATCAACATAGAGCCAAGAGAATTATTTTCAATTTTAGTTTAACCAGACCACATGACTTTAGAGAAAAAGTAGAATGAAAATAGCAAAAGGAATTTAAAATCAAAGTACAGCAAAAGAATTACTCAAGGAACTGTGTCAATTATTCTTACAGCATCTTAACGATAACGAGTACGCTCTGTAATTACAGAACTATATCAAGCAAAAGGCCGCTTTCCTCTCCTAACTTGCAAAGGGAACGAAAATGGCTGGAATATTTTGCCTCAGTAAGAATACCACCACTGCACCAATTGTAACCAAATATTAAATGAAAATATGACAGCCCTTATTAGTACACTTGCATCTCATCATGTCAGGTAGCTGCAGATGCAGACTACAGTAGTAGTGTCTTTCAGTGATGACTGACTTCTCAGCTAGCACCATTTCATTTGGGGACGTAGGGCACAATTAAGTAGGACGTTTGTGGTATATAAAAAAAATTTTTTTCAACAGATTGGTCGGAAGATGCTAAGAGATGCCACACTGCGTGTTGCTTGCAGTTGCTCGAACTGAGGAACCAAAAGGAGGAACCACTCTTACAAAACATCTGGGACAAAATTGCCAGTTGATGACAAAATAGTTTCAGGTCCAATCTGTCAAGAGATTCCAGTGAATTGTACAAAAAAATTGGGACAAACAGTATGTTATGTCAAACAGTTCTCAGTCCAGCCTGTAAGTTCGTGTTATCGTATGGAAAACTGAGAAAAATATACCAGTTTCAAGTCCAGTCTGTCAGAAGTTCAAGTTACTGTACAAAAAAACTGGACAAATACTATGCCACGTAATTTCAAAACACTTCCAGGTACAATCTGTCAGAAGGTGAAGTGTTATTGTACAAAAAAACTGGTACAAATATATAGTACCACATCATGTCAAAAAGTTTTAGGTAGTAGTCTGTCAAAAGTTCAAGTGTTATTGTACAAAAAAATGGAACAAATACTATACCATGTAATGTCAAAACAGTTCCAGGTATGGTCAGTCAGACGTTCAAGCGTTATCACACAAAATACTGGGACAAACATGCCATGTGACGTCAAGACAATTTCAAGTCCAGCCTGTCAGAAAAGTGTTACCGTACAAAGTTACAAAAACAAATGACATCCTTGGTTACTCACAAGACACTGGCTTCTCTTTCTCCCTCAAATATTATTTATTCACAACTGATAAATGCACAGATATTAAACAACACTTCTAAACACCACATTAACATTCAATCAATATAAATCTCAGACGATTGTATTTGTTACTTAATACTGAATTTATCACTTGGGTGCTTAGCCAAAACACACACACAAACTACCCTTTAACCAACAGTGTGAGGTTTTACAGACTACAAAAGTAGTTTATTGAGATAAAATGTCAAAATATCAAGTTTTACATAAGCTTCCAATGACTTTACCAGTTTCCTTTAACTTTTCACTACGACCGAGCAACATTTTACGATCTACAATTCACACAAAAAAAACCTTTACTTCTAATTTTTGTATCCTATACCACATAGATGCATATCTTCTATAAACATCTGTGACAGAAAAAAAAACCATTAAAGCACCAATACCTGCTGACATTTCCCAAGTTTCAGATTCACAGGGAATTTTGTCAAAGCTGATAATAACATTGCAAAGATGCAAGACCTAGAAGCTCTTAAGAAATCAATTCTAAATGAAATGATATACTAATCTGATGGCTGAAACAAACTGTTTTAAGGCTACAAGGATTATATACTGCCCTAAAACAAAAGACTGTAGTATCTGCACAAATACAAAACTGAGAAAAATGGTAGATACTCCCTTGCCTTACAACTTACTTTGCAGATGCTGCAAATGGGTCCCCCTAAATAGCCATGGAAAGAAAGCACTGAAGAATCATGCTGAAACCGCAGTAACTTGTGTATTAAGTGTTTCAAGAGTCCAACAGGTGGCATATCGAGGTTTAAAAATTTTGCACACACTGCTGCTTTTCATTTTAGGGCAGCACACACACAAGCAGCTGAATTCCAAGTCCATACTCTGAAAGAAGCCAGTTTATCCAGCTATAAAACTTACTTAAATGATGTCATACCTTTCAGTAGCACCTTAACTGGACAGATACTTCAGAAGTCTGGTTTTCTGACAAGTAAGAGGGTTCGTTCAGTAACGAAGGCTATATTTAAGCCTGGGCTTGAATACTTTCTTGATATCTAACAGCTAAAAGCAATTCTGCATAGTTTTTGATCTGAACGAACATTCAATTCAAGATACACAAATACGCGTATGTCTAAAATGGTAGCATAACAAAAAGCAACCACAAAAATGTAGTTGCCGAGTATATGAACTTTGGGAAAATGACTGAAACTAATATGATTAACCTAATCAAAAATCCTACAAGAATTGAACAATGACATACTGGTTACTGCATTTGAGCAAAAGTTATCCTTGAACATACTAGATTACAAATATAAAGAGAGTGGACCCCTGCCTAATCGCAGTTCCAGATTCGCGGCTTCGCCTATTGGCGGATTTCTCTGTGAAACACACATGCACATTACTCAAGGAAAATTTGCCCATTCGCAGTATTTTTCATAGAGAAATATTCACATATTACCGTATTTTCATATTTTCATGACTAAATGCAATTTTTGTGATAAAACTACTAAAAGATTCAGGTACGCATTTTTAGAGGGGTTTTAAGTATTTGCAGATTTTGGCTATTCGAAGGGGGCCAACTGTATATCTGATATTGAGCTGATGAGAATTATAGGTAAACTGTGTACTCGGAAGCATAGCTGCATGAAACTTGTCCCAAGTTTTCGTAGTGAAAGGAATCAAGATTATAATCCACATCTGCCCAAGTATATATCTCCAACATTTCTGTTAATGGGACCATTATTTTTACTTCTTCGCCTACCATTAACAAATGTCAATATTTCTGAATGACCCTTGAAAAATAATATTCTAGCACATAGAAAAATGTGATCTATAAAAATGTAGTTGCAACTTGAAGCTCAAACTACTTTCTTACGACAGTTTCTTGCAAATTCCAAGTGTGAGAATGGCGTCCGACTTGTCTAGTTCATGCTCACAGGTTGTAGAGGTTTCCTGAAGATATGAGGAAGACATTAATGACATAGGGTGACAGCGAGATATTAAACTTAGGAGTTATATTACGACTTATGATAGTTATAACCAGGCCCCAAGCGTCCTTTTCCTAAGCCCCTGTTATAACAGGGTCACAGGCTGGACAGTGACTGACTGTAATCTTTCGTTAAGGATATCTGTTTAGTAACAGCTACAATAAATGTTAAAAATTTTATATTAGTTTACAATGCAAAAATCACTTTACAAAAAAAATGTGGCCAAGTTTCAATAAGCAAAATACAATAAATAGTTCTGTAGCTTAGTTATTGCTATTACTATTATATTGCTACTTGGGCGTGGCCGTAACATTTATACAAGCATTTCAACATTTCCACAATCTGGTAAAATTTCCTACCACCAACACTGTCCACTCAATCTCTATTTGTCTTCAATGCTCAAAGGACTTCTCTAGTATGGTCAACTTTTCTCAGAAAAATAGCCATTTACCAGTCTTATTAAGCTAATTTAAGGTACATATTGAAAACCAAACCATTTTACACAATACATTAGAACTGGCCCATAATTACAGGAAAACATTAGAAAATTAGACTGGTTTTGTTTTATACAATTTCAAAATTTCATAATGCTGTACCAAGATCTTTCCTCTAAGTTAATACCAACAACAGGGACTTCCTTAGTTTATTTAATTATTGTAAGTAAAGTTATTTTATGAAAATAAAATCAACTTAATATTCTACGACTTCAAAATTCAAGCTTCGAAAGAGCATCGTGCTTATTTAAAAGAAGTAACAGAAGATAATAGGAAATTTGAGCTTAAAACATCACTGTTACCTCACTATCTTCATTCTGTCCAAAGCCAAACTCCAAAACTTTAAACGGCATCAAAGTTTCTGTGAAAACATACCTCTCAATCTATAGTTTCGGCTCTAAATGAATGGCAATTTCTATCCTGCCCAAACTGAACACTTCTTCAAGGGTGCATTAATAATGTTTGTCAAACTGCTTCATTCGCAGAACCATTGCCAAACTTCTCCGTGTCATTTTCTTCAAAGTTGCGTCATTCCATTCCAGAAGTTGCACGCTGTGGACACCCTGAAGTCATGAGAGAGAAGTTAATTAAATCTTGGAAAATCAAGGTCTTTTGGTTACATGGTAACAAAGTAGGGATTGCGACCCAGTCTAAAGTATTCTATAGACAGGCTTCTGTTACAAAAAGGGGCACAGATGGGGTCTGTAGGACTTTACGAAAGTTATAATTTGATCATTCTTTTCAATCTCGACAACAACTGTTTTACATTCAAAAAGTTTGGTCTTCAATATAAATTTTATTACAAACTACCAGAGGCTTTATAACACAAATAAATTATTACTATCATTGTCATAACTCCATCAAGACTTCCATCTAAAACCAACCGCTTTAAGAGAAGAGCGCTGAATATCATTATAACAAAGTGCCTGGGACTGTCTATAACCTTACTAAGAGTTAAAAAAATGTCCCAAAATCCGGATGAACGTAAATCAGAGAGAAATTCTGGATTAAGGATAAAAATGACTCATTCCTTACCCTGTTTATAATGTGAACACCAAAAAGTTCTTGCTGTCATTTTTCTAATGCAATGAAAGGCTGCTATGGCAAACTGGCCAAAATCAAAATATACTAACTTCATAAAGACTTCATTAAGAACATTCTATCAAAGCTTGTTACTAAACTTCAAGAAAATGGATATGACTGGCTTGCATATATACTATGAGGGGAATATCAGATATATTTCAAGAGATCATAAGTGACTATTTACTGAAAATTAAGTATTTTTTGCTGTACAACCAATAATTTAAGATAGATTCAAATGGCTGTAGTGGTGAAATTTTTCTGAATTCCTGAACTATTGTATACTTCAAAAATGGCTGAACTTTTTAACAACCAAGGACCATAAATTAATGAGCGTGATCTCCAGCTGCTTAAATTCGAACACCTGAAATAAATTCTGGTCAGGTCCTAGCACCAGCAATTTGAGGCCCTATACCTGTACCTTTAAAATCCCTTAAGAAATCTATTGAATTTATAGTTAACTTCAGCAGCATTTCTTTGAAAACTAATTTTACATATAATAAAAATCCTGAGTGAGGACAGAGCCAAGTAGGGAGTTTCCACTTACTTCGTACGTGATCACAGCCGAGGCGTTCCCCGGCATATCTTTGTTTTCGTTACTTTTCCAGCAGTCGTAGTGTCTTCTCCCAAAGTTTTCTCAACATTCTTCTGCCTACTTTGCAAGACGTACCTCTATTCGGCGATGTTTTCCCCGGTCTGCTCGCAACGTTCTGTATTAGGAACCTGCAAAGGTCAATTCTCTATGAACAGAGTATAACTAACATAAATATGAAATGATACAGCCCAAACTTTCCGTTAATGAGCCGATCAAGATAGTTTTCCTACATATCTCCTGACCTCGAGCACTGTAGTACAGAAAGTGAGACACCAGAGTAAAAAATACCGGTTCAAACTTTCTCACAGAATTCATTTATAAAACGGCAGCTAACTTTTTTCTTTCTTTCTTTCAATCTTCAGCTGAAAACCCTTATGGGAAACCAGCCTGGAGAGAGAGAGAGAGAGAGAGAGAGAGAGAGAGAGAGAGAGAGAGAGAGAGAGAGAGAGAGAGAGAGAGAGAATAGAATAAACAGAATACAGAATTTAGGCCAAAGGCCAAGCGCTGGGACCTATGTGGTCATTCAACACCGATACAGAAACTGACAGTTAGAAGGCTTGAAAGGTGTAACAGGAAGAAAACCTCAAAGCAGTTGCACTAAGAAACAATTGTTGGGAGAGGTTGGAAAGTAAGATGGAAGAGAGATCATGAACGGAGGTACAGTAACAGGAATGAAAGGGGTTGCAGCTAGGGGCCGAAGAGACACTACAAAGAACCTTGAGTACTGCCTACAGTACACCATATAAAGTACGCTGACAGCACTAGCCCCCTACGGGGAAGAAAGTCACAAGTCATAGGAAAAGGTAGGTGGTAAAAAAATAAATATGAGAAAACACAAAATCAAACCAAACGCCTGAATTCTGAGACATCAATCAACTGAGAGCTATGAATCTTCTCCTCAATCATTTGCAGACCAGCAGATTCCACAACTGCATTAGGCAAATTAATCCACATTCTAGGTTAACGGCCATGATAAAACTCCTAGCAAACTAGTGAATGTTAATTATACGATAAAAATGGTAGCCTGGAATGTCATTTATGCGCTCGGCTCAATTCTGCAAATTCGACGAATACCAACTCCTCTTACAACACAGCATTTTACGCAAGAGACCTTTTAAATGGCGCTATACCAGATGATGTCACATTTACTGGAAAGTTGAATCAATTTTGGCCTTAATACAGTTGCTGTAATGTAGTATCCTATGCAAAAACTTGTTACTTTGATAGTTAGCTATGTTAGCTCTGAAACAAACTGGGTTCTTATTAACCCTTGAACGCCGAGCCTCTATTTACAAAAGTGTCTGCCGTATGCCGGCGGCGTTCGGGAGTTAGCGCCGAAGCGGAAAAAAAGTTTTTTTCAAAAAATCACAGCACGCTTAGTTTTCAAGATTAAGAGTTCATTTTTGGCTCCTTTTTTTTGTCATTGCCTGAAGTTTAGTATGCAACCATCAGAAATGAAAAAAAATATCATCATATATAAATATTGAAATATATATGACAGCGCGAAAAAAAAATTTCATATATAATTGTATACAAATCACGCTGTGAGCAAAACGGTTAAAGCTAATGAGTTATTTTTTTTCTTTGTATTGTACACTAAATTGCAATGATTTTGGTATATAACAAATTTAAAACGATCAAGGCACAGAGAAAATAATATCACAAAATGATGCATGAATTCGTAACGAGCGGACGTAAAAAAAGATTTTTTTAAATATTCACCATAAATAGAAATATTGCGCTACAGACTTCCCATTTGTTGCAAAATGAAGGTAACTGATTGAATATCACTAGAATGTAAGTGTGTTTTAGCTTACAATTGCAGTTTTTGACCATTTGGGTCGAGTTAAAGTTGACTGAAGGTTGAAATTTTTCTATTTATCGTGATTTATATGAAAATATTTCAAAACTGATAAAAGCTACAACCATGAGTTATTTTCTGTTGTATTCTACATGAAATTGCGCACATTTCCATATATAAAACTTTATGTAACGACTAATATAAACCGGTGCAAACATTACGACAAAGTGACGAAAGAATTTCTAAGATGTTCGGCCGAGTTACCGCGCGCGGGCGTAAGGAAAAAGTTTTTCAAAAATTCACCATAAATCAAAATATTGTGCTAAAGACTTCCCATTTGTTGCAAAATGAAGGTAAATGATTGAATATTACTAGAATGTACGAGTTTTAGCTTACAATTGCATTTTTTACCATTTCAGTTGAGTTAAAGTTGACCGAAGGTTGAAATTTTGGCATTTATCGTGATTTATATGAAAATACTTCAAAACTGACAAAAGCTACAACCATGAGTTATTTTTGTTGTATTCTACATGAAATAGCACACATTTTCATATATATATAAAACTTTATGTAACCACTAATATAAAACGGTGCAAACATTACGACAAAGTGACGGAAGAATTTCTGAGATGTTCGGCAGAGTTACCGCGCGCAGACGTAAGGAAAAAGTTTCTTTTTTTTTAAATTCACCATAAATCGAAATATTGTGCTAGAGACTTCCCATTTGTTGCAAAATGAAGGTAAATGATTGAATATTACTAGAATGTAAGAGTTTTAGCTTACTATTGCGTTTTTCGACCATTTTGGTCGAGTCAAAGTTGACCAAAGGTTGAAATTTTGGCACTTATCGTGATTTATATGAAAATATTTCAAAACTGATAAAAGCTACAACAATGAGTTATTTTTTGTTGTATTCTACATGAAATTGAGCACATTTTCATATATAAAACTTTATGTAACGACTAATATAAAATGGTCCAAACATTACGACAAAGTGACGAAAGAATTTCTGAGATGTTTGGCCGAGTTACCGCGCGCGGACGTAAGGAAAAAGTTTTTTCAAAAATTCACCATAAATCGAAATATTGTGCTAGAGACTTCCAATTTCTTGCAAAATGAAGGTACATGATTGAATATTACTAGAATGTAAGAGTTTTAGCTTACAATTGCGTTTTTCGACCATTTTGGTCAAGTCAAAGTTGACCGAAGGTTGAAAATTTGGCACTTATCGTGATATGAAAATCTTTCAAAACTGATAAAAGCTACAACAATGAGTTATTTTTTGTTGTGTTCTACAAGAAATTGCGCACATTTTCATATATAAAACTTTATGTAACGGCTAATATAAAATGGTGCGAAAATTACGACAAAATGACGAAAGAATTTCTGAAAATTTCGGCCAAGTTACCGCGCGAACGCAGGGAAACAGTTTTTTCAAAAATCCACCATAAATCGAAATATTGTGCTAGAGACTAACAATTTGTTGCAAAATGAAGGTAAATGATTGAATATTACTAGAATGTAAGAGTTTTAAGCTTACAATTGCGTTTTTCGACCATTTCGGTCGAGTCAAAGTTGACCGAAGGTTGAAATTTTTTGTAGTTGACATACGGTACGTCCACTCGTCACCCGACAGACAATTTTAGTCGACTTATGATACGTCCAGTCGGCGTTTAAGGGTTAACTGTACAAAAAGGTTACTGTACTAATGCCTTCCTAATGAATAAAATTTTAAGACCCGTAAACCATAAGTTCAACACCAATTTGGATTAATCAAATATTCAGCTCTGCATTCTTTTGACAGGAAACCATTTGTCTGAAATACTGAAAACTAAATAACAAATGGTTTCAGCTTCATCCATGAAAGCTTGGGGGATTCTTGCAAAAGATCAGGGTTCGTTATCAAGATAAAGTCTTTGATTTTGCTAAGAACTTTACTAGTGAATAAGAATTAATGATATTGGTTTTAACCATTTATATTTTCTGTTACGCTGGATATAAACTATATGTTTATTTAGTTTTAATTAGGTAAAATAAAAGATATGTCTCTTACCATTTAGCAGTAACTGGCTGCATAATGTATAAAATTTGAACTTCCAGCTGCTTTGTACAGATGTGACACCCATAAACCTGAAAGACAAGGTGTAATATCAGTAAGGTGTAGTTGAATCAAACCTACACCCTCGCACACGGATTATGGAATGGAATGAGGAATATAAATTTAAGCATTGAAGGTCACTCCATAATGAAAGAGAGAGTAAAACCATAAACTCAGGAAGACGTGTCATTAAAACATAACTGAGCTTTGGTAATATACGTTATTTCCCAGATACGATACGCAGAACACGACATTCCTTTTATACAATTAGTCTCAGCCAAATTGATAGCAACATTCATAAAGAACTAACAACAATTTTAATGCTTAGAACTTGCTATAACAGCCCTTGTACAGTGCTACCTGTCAAAATATTCACCTCCAGGTACTAATCAAGATCCTGTTGCCTAACTGTCTACGAGATAACCAAATGTGCAGATGTTAAATGCAGCCGAGTGCTGTACACAATTAACTAATGGACACTTTTGGAATCTGGCTTTCTGATAAGTAACACTCACTATATTATGACCTGCACTTGAATATTTTCTACATACCTTACACTTTAACAGCAATACCATATTGTTCCTAACCTATCTAACCTGTATTTTACATTCACATTCAATTCAAGACTTGTTTAAATATGTACCGTATCTAAAATGGTGGCATAGCAAAAAAATAATGATAATGTCGTTTATTAGGTTGATGTGCTATTGAACGTTGCTGTATCAAGTGTATGCTGTTAAATCTGACACTTGTGGAAAGCACAGCAGGCGGCTTCACTACTGTGTACAGTAAACTAATAAGCTTAACTATTTTTTTTACTAAACATACTGTTTTGCACTTATACTGACACTTTATTTATTGACAGGTTAATGAACGTATCTCAAGATTATCAAACCACATAATAAAAACTTTCAAAATCATTCATAAACTTACCAATATCAATGGCCGACTCCAGTCCAATCACGAAGGCTGGATAACATCGTACCACGACATCGACCGACCTTTCTGGACGTGAAAGTGGGAGTCCGATCACTTCACTGAAAAGCAGTTTCTATCCAAACTGTGGCGAAATGGCCGCAATTCTCCAAGCGACGGCTGGACAGTGAACCTGAAAATGAAAATACATAAATTACTTATTCACACAAGAGTTGATACACCTAATATATAAAAAAAGTCTTAAACTGCAAGGTTTGGTCGACTGACTTACGGTTACTACGCCAGGATTCAAAACTGCACGGAAATTATGCTTTACAATTCCTCTAAGGAAATGAGAACCTCTCACTGCAGCTTGTTTTATATTGTGATAAAAACTTTATCATTTACCTCTTAGTTCAAAGCTAAAACAATCATTAATGCTGTATCCTTCCATACAAAAAACACATTTACCTTAGCACTTTAAATAGCCATAATAATGCCCAATGCAACTAACAATAATTAGCCGATTATGGTAACTTCTACATTATGCTAAATACCCTACAATCTTGTCTAATGGCCTACAGTTTTGTCTAAGACTTTAACAGCCATTTGTCAGTTAAACCTTGGGTTATTCATGCCTACTAGCCAATATACTAACCTAAGTAGTACCTTAAGTACTAAACTTTGCCTATTAGGCTATAATTATGTAAAATAACCTCCTACAATATATGGATACGTATTCTAAAGCAGTTTTGAGTATATTTACATATAAATATAATTGAAGAAGTGGGTATATATCACTCATTCAGGTCATGATTAAATACGCCTTGTTTGTCCTTAACCGTGACCACCAAAAGCTATTAACTTCCACTAAAATCTGCACACGAGAATTAGTTAACAGTGACATAACTACTATTATAATTTGAATTAAGCATTATAGTACTATATTTTAGTCATAAATATATACCCTTGAGTCACTCAAATCATCAATTACAGTATATTTATATACATTTAAATAAGCCTTGTTTGCCCTTAACCGTGAACCCTGAAAGCTAATATGATGAACTTCCACCAAAACCCAACTCTTCAAATGTTAATTTTAGGGATGTAACTATAATTTAACTCGAATCAAAAGTTTGAGAAGCGTAACTTAGTCATAAATATAACCCTGAGTCACTCAACTCAGAGTTTATTGTATATTTAAATGAGTCTCACCGACGTCCGCCATTTGTCCTTAACTGCCAACCCACAAACCTAATATGATTACCACTATAATGCCTCCTGGGCGTTAATTACACACCTGGCGTAATTACTGCCGTTATTACCGGTGTAATTAGAATTAAATTACGCCATCGAGTCACTTCATAATGGAAATTAACGTCGGTTTTACGCTTAAATATGCCCAAGGCTGGTGGAGCCGGCCACATGGCCGACCGACCGGCGGGTTCCTCGTCTCCTCAAACTTGACGCCTTTAGTCCTCATATATCTTAAATACGGCATTTTAATACCATTTTCTAAGTACTTAATTAATCCGGCATTCTTTATACACAATAAAGTATATACGTAGCTCACTTTGACGGCGATATAAATGGAATAAGAAATTGTTCGGGAGGTCTTCACACGACAAGGTCACCACAAAGAATGAGGCTCATTCTTTGTTGTAGGCGATAACGAGCCTAAATTAAATACGTAAAAAAATATATTATATCGTCAAATAATTTACGGAATATAATCAAATTGTTTCCAACGAAACCTTCAATTTATTAATTGTCTCATTAAAAATTCATACTCAATGTCATATTCATCGTATATTTAAAGTTCATGTGCTTCCAAAAATGAATGACGTCGTAACATAAAGATTGAATATAATCGGATTATTTTCAATACAAACTTTCGTTTAACTGATTTAATACTTTATATTCATATTCCAAGTCATATTCATCGTACATTTTAAAATATATCTTTCGTAATAGTTTTAGGCTCGTCGTATTTGGGAATTTCACGGGGTCTGCGCCGCTATGGACATCTATTGGGGAATTAAATAACTAAAATAATAAAAAAAAAATAAAAATAGAACATATTAGGTAACTGGCAACTTCATTAGTTTACGGAAACATTCAGTCTTCGACTTTACGTTATATAACGACGAATTTCAACGATTTAATATACGACATAGACTAATGAATCTTTCCTGTTTACTTTGGCCCTCAAGATGATTGTTTAGTCTGGCTAAAATTGCCAAAATTAATCATTTTAAAAACATTGCTAAGCAACTGCCAAACTTAAGGCTTCTTTTAGCATATAACTATAGTCTAAGCTTGAATATTTTGATACATAAATACCCATATTTATTCATGTAATGATATACAAAAAGGATAATATAATGATATATTGACTTACATTAAAAAATCGCCAATAATGACGTATTTCGATCAAAACTGAGAATTCTAGAAGGTGTTTTCACAAGAACGTCTGGTAAAATAAACAGCAAGACGAACATTGAAACTTGACAAAGATTTTAAATTAAAACACAGTGTGTTATTCTGTCACTCAATAAACACACAATGCACGGACATTTACTGAATTAAATGGATTATTCATAAGTATTAAGCAATGATAAGGCTAACTTTACTCTCAGATTAGATATTTTTAGGCAAATTTTCTTAAGTCGTCTTGTAAAATATTATCATGATATCATTTGCAGGTAAACGGAACTAAAAATAAATTAATTCGTCAGATATAAAATGTACTCAGTTTAGACCGAATCGATATTAAATGTGTCTCAAATCATATCTTAATGTAAATAAATGAGTCAGGGCCACATTATGTAAAAGAGTTATGTGAAATAATGGTATACATCGTAACTGGCAACGTCTTGTAATTACGTAGAATATTATCTACGATTTAAAGAATGTTGCATCAACTTGACGTCTGTTCAATTAATGATTTGAATTATTACATAAATCATAACTCTTTGGCTATAAAGGCTACTTAATTAAAGTTATAGGAATCAGCTAGATAATTATATATAAAATAACTAATAGCAACTCATGAAACTCACGTAACTCGAATGCCTTTGATATATGACAACTTAAAGCTAAACCTTTTCAATCTAACCCACAATAAATCTAAATCATAACAAAGTTTCTATATTAAAATTCAAAAAAGTTATGATCTATAATTTTAAGAATTTCATCTCACCGTCGTATTTTTGTTTTACGCTTCTGCCCCTTCTCAAAATTCGTCTGCCCCGTGCCTCGTTTGGTGGGCATTCTCAAAAAAGGACTATTGTCTTGTACGTTAAAAAATCAATAATATGCTCCACGCTTTTACTGTCAAAAGACATTTATATAAAATATGCTATTTAATGCTAGTTTGCAGCAAATACTGTCGTTTATATCGAAAAATAAAACAAAATCTGAGGCTTTCTGCAATGAGTGTTTTGGTAACTCGAACAAAGCAGATGAATTTACTGAAGATGAACACGAAAATTTACGAAAGAGAGGAGATTTTTAAACAATGTGATATGAGGAATAGATTTCGAAAACATTCTTGTTTCCTTTGACCCTGAAAATTATTGTTTCATCTCGCTAAAACTGCCAAAATAAATTAATTTTCAAAACATTGCTCAGCAACTCTTGAACTTAAGACTTCGTTTAGCATATAACTATTGTCAAAGCTTAAATATTTTTATATATAAATATCTATATTTATTCATGCAATGATATATAAGAAGAATAATACAATAATATATTGATTTATATTAAGAAAATCACCAATAATGATGTATTTTGATCAAAACTGAGAATTCTAAAAGGTATTTTCCTATGGATGTCTGGTAAAATAAACAGCAAGACGAACTTTGAACTTGACAATGTTTTTAAATTAAGACACAATGTATTATTCTGTCAGTCAATAAACAGACAATGCACGGACATTTATTGAATTAAATGAAATATTCATAAGTATTGAGTAATGATGAAGCTAACTTTATCCTCAAACTAGATATTTTTAGGCAAATTTTCTTAAGTCGTCTTGTAAAATATTACCCTGACATCATTTGCAGGGAAACTAAACTAAAATTAAATGGATTCGTCAGATATAATAAAATGTATTCAGTTTAGACTGAATCGATATTAGATGTGCATGAAATCATATCTTGATGTAAATAAATGAGTCAGGGCCACATTATGTAAAAGAGTTATGTGAAATAATGGTATACATCATAAATGACAATATCTTGTAATTATGTAGAGTATTATCTATGATTTAAAGAGTGCTTCATCAAATTAAACACTGTTCAATTAATTATTTGAATTATTACAAAGATCACAATTCATTGGCTATAAAGGCTACTCAGTTAAAGTTACGGGAATTAGCTAGATAATTATACATAAAATAACTAATGCAATTCACGTAACTCGAACGCCTTTGATATAAGACAAATTAAATCTAAAACCTTTCAGTCTAACCAAAAATAAATCTAAAACATACCAAAGTTTCTATTATTAAAATTCAAAGAAGTTATGATTTATAATTTTAATAATTTCATCTCATCGTCATATTTTTATTTTATGTTTCTGCCCCTTCTCAAAATTCGTCTGCCCTTTGTCTCGTCTGCCGGGCATTCTCAAAAAAGGACTATTGTCTTGGGGCATTTAAAAATCAATACTACACTTCAAGTTATTATTACTGAAAGATACTTATATAAAATATCACATTTAATAATAGTTTGTGGCAAAAAAATGTCGTTTTTATTGAAAAATAAAACGATTTTTAAGGCTTTCTGCTCTGAGCGTTTTGGTCACTCTAAAAATCAGACGAATTTGCTGGAGAGATGAACACGAAGATTTAAAATTAATTTAAGGAAATTCAGGGATTTAAAATGCTCTGTTGGACATTCAGCTGAGAACACATAAAACTTCAAGTTTACAAACATATCCATGTCTTATTCTGCCCTGTACTTCTGTTCGCGTGCGTTGTCTGTACGTCTGACTGTCTGCCTGTAGCTCTGCTGAGTTTTGGTCTCTCTCTCTCTCTCTCTCTCTCTCGGTCCATATGGAGGACGAGACGTTTTTGCTGTATCAAGTAATTACGTCATCAGTTTCTGATAGCCTATCTTATACACTGCATGGAATTTTTCACTAAATAATAAAAAATGTAAAAAAAAATTAAACATGCTTTTATTGAAACGCACTAAGAAGTAAAAAAAAAATAATTTTGTGAGACACGCCAGGATTTTCTTACAATGAATCATGTCTACAAAAATAAAAGCCTGGGCTTCAAACATGGAAGGAAATGCTACAAAAAAATAAACAAAATATATATATTTCTTTTCTCGTAGCATTTCCTTCCATGTTTGGGCCCACGCTGTTATTTTTGTAGACATGATTACCATTTTTTTTTTAGCTGCTTAAACTTACTAAAGCGAGAGAGAGAGAGAGAGAGAGAGAGAGAGAATTTTTTTAGCTTTTATTTCATGCTTTTTAGTTATGACAGAAATTGTATATAACCGATTTATGATTGTAGTTAACGAAATTGATGTCCGTTTATGGGGGAGGGGAGGGGAAGGGGGAAGAGAGGGAGGAGAGGGGGAGTAGGAAGTGAGGGGAAGGGTAAGCGGGAGGGGATGGGGAGGGGAGGGGGAAGGGAGAGGGGATGGAAGAGGAAGGGGAAGGGGAGGGGGAAGGGAGAGGGGATGGAAGAGGGAGGGGAAGGGGAGGGGGAAGGGAGAGGGGATGGGGAGGGGAGGGGGAAGGGAGAGGGGATGGAAGAGGGAGGGGAAAGGGGAGGGGAAGTGAGAGGGGATGGAAGAGGGAGGGGAAGGTGAGGGGGAAGGGAGAGGGGATGGGGTGGGGAGGGGGAAGGGAGAGGGGATGGGGTGGGGAGGGGGAAGGGAGAGGGGATGGGGTGGGGAGGGGGAAGGGAGAGGGGATGGGGTGGGGAGGGGGAAGGGAGAGGGGATGGAAGAGGGAGGGGAAGGGGAGAGGGAAGGGAGAGGGGATGGAAGAGGGAGGGGAAGGGGAGAGGGAAGGGAGAGGGGATGGAAGAGGGAGGGGAAGGGGAGGGGGAAGGGAGAGGGGGTGGAAGAGGGAGGGGGAAGGGAGAGGGGATGGGGAGGGGAGGGGGAAGGGAGAGGGGATGGAAGAGGGAGGGGAAGGGGAGGGGAAAGGGGAGGGGAAGGGGAGGGGAAGGGAGAGGGGATGGAAGAGGGAGGGGAAGGTGAGGGGAAGGGAGAGGGGATGGGGTGGGGAGGGGGAAGGGAGAGGGGATGGAAGAGGGAGGGGAAGGGGAGGGGGAAGGGAGAGGGGATGGAAGAGGGAGGGGAAGGGGAGAGGGAAGGGAGAGGGGATGGAAGAGGGAGGGGAAGGGGAGGGGGAAGGGAGAGGGGATGGAAGAGGGAGGGGGAAGGGAGAGGGGATGGAAGAGGGAGGGGAAGGGGAGGGGAGGAGGGGGAAGGGGAGAGGAGGACGAGGTAGGGGAGTGGGAAGGCGGAGGGGACGAAAATGGGAAGGGGATGGAGGGGAATGGGGTGGAGGAGGAAGGGGTAGGGGAAGGGAAGAGGAAGGGAGGAGAAGGTGGCAGGGCAGGGTAAGGGATGTGGGAGGGGAGGGAGATGGAAGAGGGAAGGGTAGGGAGGACATTGCTAAATTAACATTTGATCGTGTGCTCCGGAAGGGGGAGGGGGAAGTGGGGGAGGGGACGAGGAAGGGGGAAGGAAGAGAAAGGGGAGGGGGGGATGGTGAGGAGAGGGAAAGGAGGAGGGAGATGGGAGAGGGAAGGGGAGGAGAAACCAACTTAAAATAAAACCAAGTAAAAACATAAAACTATAAAAAGAATTCACATAAATTTACAATCAATAAAAGTATTATTATATTTTCAGGTCAAAAAAGCTTCGTACTATCATATAGGCCTATATGTCATGTCTTGAAAAGTCTGTCTGTGTGTCTGTCATTTGTCTGCATAACTTGTGTCTGTGTCTGTCTGTGCGTGTGTCTGTTCACGCTCTCAGTCATATATATATTCTTTCCTACGTAATAACTTGAATCCTTCCAGAAAATCTAGGCCTATTTTAGCATCCATTTTTCATACGCTTCCTCCCTTACAGATTCTGATGATCCTGTAGAAGCAGCTGTAGGTGGTGGCCTTATGCCAGCGACCTTTGTGGGTATAAAGGAGCCTCCCGGAAAGAATAAATATATATATGAATAAATATAAAATGGTCTAAAGATTTTCCCATATAAAGCTTTTTCGTAGAAATGAGAGCAAAGGTTTATTTTTGACTCGGTCTAAAACGAACTTGGAATAGCAGAGAGAGAGAGAGAGAGAGAGAGAGAGCATGTTTATATGTAGCTAAGAGAGAGAGAGAGAGAGAGAGAGAGAGAATGGTTTCTTTATTTGAGCATATAATTAAAATTCAACGGTTGAGGATTCCAGTCAAAATTCGTCGCCATTTATAATTCAAAAAAATTCCTGTTTTTTTATTTATTCAAAAACAATGAACTGATTCAGCGAATTCCAGAGGGAATTTCTACTTGACAGGAACAGCGATGCCTTGGAATCTCTCTCTCTCTCTCTCTCTCTCTCTCTCAGACAAGATTCCCACCCGATTTCGGTGGTTTAATTCTAAATCATCCGAAGTCCACTCAAGGCTCTCTCTCTCTCTCTCTCTCTCTCTCTCTCTCGAATTAAACAAAGACAAAATGCTGACGATAACATATAAAAAAAAAAAAAGTGTGTATGATGAGAGGCAGAAATTTAGACTGAAATGTACCCCAAGAGATACCCGGAAAGAGAGGGTGGGGGGGGGTACCAGTGAAGTGCCCCAGGGCAGCAAGATTGGTAAACACGGTACCCCTAACCCCCCCACCCCCGCACCCTAGAAAGGTCTCCTGTTAATGATCCCAGTTACGTCTTGTACGAAAACTCTCTCTCCCCTGCCAATATCAGGCGACTATAACGTCTGATGATATCGGCGAGAGAGAGAGAGAGAGAGAGAGAGATCCCGCTATTCGAATAGGCGACAAACCTTTCCTACACCTACCATATTAAAGATTATAGGCCTATTTATTCGTAAACGTCAACGTAACTAACACATTGAAAATGTATACCGTTTCAAAATTTATGTAAATTATCCTAATAAAAAGTCGTAAAAGTATAAATATGTTGTAATAAAAGTTGTAAAAGTATAGGGAAAAAAATCCTTAACGGCTCGTAAGGTTTATAACGGAGAATTCTCGCCTTTATTTCGGGGGACAATATGGTCGATAGTGGCCGTTTTCCGTTTGAATTCTTTAGCCGTTATGACTCGGCCACGTGTCCAGGAGGTTTCTCTCTCTCTCTCTCTCTCTCTCTCAGCCTCATTTACACTGACGCTTTTGTAAACTAATTTAATTAGTTATATTGCGGATTTATCATTCATCTATATCAAGGCTTTACAATGCTGAATATCAATACT